>VXBO01011952.1:802728-925373 GCA_013400135.1 Rhinoptilus africanus
GGGGGGCGGGCCGGGCCTCCGCAGCCCCCCCAGCCCCGGTTCTGGCACAGGCAGAGCGTTTCCAGGCCTGGAAAGCTCCAGCCTCGGGCTGAAAGCGGCTGTTTCAGACATACAAAGTGGCCGTTTTCTGTTTGCATGGGCAGGTTTTGCTGCGGAAAGCCCTGTTTGGGCAGGGGGAATGCCAGGGTATGACCTCAATGGGTTGGATTGTGGCTGGGGGTTGGTGGTTTTTTGTTTTTTGTTTTTTGTTTTTTTAAAAAAAAACAGCCCAAAGGTGGGTATTTCCAAAGGTCCTACGTGTCCTAAAAGACGCCCTGTTGCAGGCCAAATCTCAGCAGGGTGTTGCCCTCAGCAGAGCATGGCAGAGGCTGGAGGGCTGCGTTCGCTCCGTACCGCTGTGGCTCTGCTGTTGTTTGGGGCGCTGGGTCAGCTCTGATGGGGATGCCGGGGGACAGGCTGCCAATCAAATAGCCGTGACAACCGGGACCCTCTCCAAATCGCCACCACTGCGGGAAAGGTTAGGAACCAGCTGGCTAAAAGACAAAGCCCAGGGCGTCTTGGTCCCTCCTTTCACTCCAGAGAGAGACCAAAGGGGTTCCCAGCCAGCCAGATACTGCCTAAAAACCCACAGACAGCAAGCACAACGGGGAGAAAGTCTGTGTATCTGTCCTTGCCACTCACTTTTAAGTGCCATCAGCTTTTAAGACCTACCTACAGGGAACAGTATTTAGGAAAGGAAGAGAAAAAAAAAAAAAAAAAAGAAGAAATCCATCCAAAAATCCATCCCTTTGTTACTCTGACCCCAAATTATGATTCATGACCAAAAGCGATGAAAAGAGCTTGTGGTGGCTTGAACAATGATTTTTCCAAGCAGAGGCAGCGCTAAGTGGGGAAGGCGAGACTCCTGAGAAAGCAGGAGGAATGCACTCCAAGCCGGAACGCTGCAGCTGAAATTCGTTGCATCATATAATCTGATTCTGTGCTTTGAGTTTCAGCTGGATGGGGACATACTAAAATAGCACGAGAAAGGCCATTTCCAAGAGATCTCCCGCTCAGATTGGGGCAATCTGTCAGGCTGCCAGGATGGCCAGCAATTTTATTTACTTCTCTTTCTCATTGCTTTGCTAAACCCAGTCTCCAAACGGAGCAACCAAGGAGGGGAGTGTCAGTGTAGAGGTGCTGCTCAGAGGCAGAGAGGAAAAAGGTTAAGCTATAACAGCCGAAAGTTGTTAGATGAAAACATTATTTTTTAAAAGAGCCTGAGAGCACTGGGGTTTTATATAACCTCCCATTGTATTGCACTAATAAGTCAAGCGTTCGCAGCCAAGCCAGCAGACACACTCTACAGCATCTATTACCGGCGTGTTTATTTACAAAGGCAGCCACTGAGCCAAAGCTGAACAGAAAAGAGGAAAGACTGAAATATGGTTTTAAAGAAATACAGCTCCGTGGACTGGTTTTGATTTAAAATCCTAGGACTGGGTTTGTCATTTTCTTTTGTGTTTCGCCCCCTCCTTCCCATTTCTTCTTCAAGGAATTAATTGTCCAAAGCCAGCCAGGCAAAGGGGAAATTTCCTCTAGGTGTCTCTCTCCCCATTTTTATTCTCAATTTTTTCTCATACACACACACATGCATATACACACACACACTTCTCTGCACACACACACACACTCTCTCTCTCTCCCTCCCTCTTCTTCTCTGGCCTTCCCACTCCAGCATCCCCTTTTCATTACAACAATCTCCCATGTCCCAGCCCAGTGCTCCCCGAAGCATTTTCTAATTCAAACCTGCCCCCGCACCTTTTTCCATCCCCAGGTGCAACGTGGCCACCCCAGGCGGGAGGCACCGGCTGCGCACGGGAGCAGCACGTGGTGGCAGGGGACGAGATGCTGGCGCTGCCAGCTGGGTGCTGCCAGCCCAGCGGGGCCATGGGCAGGACACCATGGACGGCAAAATTTCATCTGAGCGGACACCTGCACCCGTGCTGTACGTACAGCTTTGCAAAACAGTTCTCGCCTGCTCTTAAAAAACAGGCAGTGTGGGGCCTGGATTTACTGGATCTGACCAGAAATCCAGAGACGCGCACACAGGGAGGCACTGACTGATCTGCTACTGTGGTTCAGGAGAAAACCCTGTCTCTCTATCAGCCCATACCTGCTGTAAACCTGCTCCGCTCTGTCTCTTTGGAGTATTTTGCATCCCAATCAAGAGCACGCAGAAGGAGAGGAACAAAAAACCCCTCCGGGCTTTGTCAGGGAGAAATGCGTGGTCACAGTAACACACCACTGCCTTCCCCTGCACTAGGAGATGGCACAGGGAAGCTGGAGGAAGAGGGAAAGAACGAGGTAAAAAGAAAAAGTGTGAACAACTTTAAATGAAAGGAAAAACTTACATTAAATTATTGCTTTATTTCTGGTTCTATGCAAGTCTCTGACATGCTCCACCCCACCCCCCAAGACACCGTGTCCACCCCTAAACAGCCCAGTAAGGAGAAGAAAGACCTGAAGGGATCCTGCCCGAAAAAGGAGCCTTTCCAAGACTTGGATCTACAGAGGAGTCTCTCAGTTAAAAGAAAAGTCCCCAGCCAAGGCAAGCCCTCCTACCCAGCAGTGTCCAGTCCCACCACCATCCCTTGAGGATGCTGAAGGATGGGAAGCAAAGGGAAGGAAAAGCTCTGGCCCCAGTGTTTGGAGAGGTGTCCTCCCTCCAGACCATGCATGAACAAGGCATCAGGATGTGGAGCAGACCATAACGGAGAGGGCACAGGGGTGAAGTCAACTAAGAGATGAGCACAGAATGGGAGGAGAGGAATTTTGGCAAGATGAGAGTTACCCAGCTCTCCCTCGCCTCTCCCCCCAGCCCCTGCCTCATCGGATGCGGAGGTACGAGGGGATGGAGTAATTGAAAAGCAAGTAGTCCATTTTGTATAAATTAAAGAGTCTCCTTTGGTAGAAGGGGCTAATGTCCTGGAAGAACTGGGCTGTCATATCGTCCGTCGTCCTGGTGGTCTTGGATGAAGATGGGAACTTGACGCTTGTGTCGGCCCCAACGAGTTGGAGGATGTAGTTGGCGTCTTCAGCCAAGGTCTCATACTTGCCCACCACATCGTAGTGGACGATGCAGGGGTGGCAGAGCGAGTGCACGCGCTCCCAGTGCTCATTGAAGGGCTCCTCCCGCTGCGTCCGTGGATCCAGCAGGTAGTAGACGAACTCCTCGAAGCGCACATCGTCCCCGCGCTCCAGGGCCTTGTCACTGGGCTCCTGCCGGTGCCGCCGAATGATCTTGGTCCCATAGCGCTTGTGGAAGGCTGTGTTGTAGCTGCGGGTGAACTTGT
This sequence comes from Rhinoptilus africanus, assembly GCA_013400135.1. Lineage (NCBI taxonomy): Eukaryota > Metazoa > Chordata > Aves > Charadriiformes > Glareolidae > Rhinoptilus > Rhinoptilus africanus. Next base: position 806,064 of record VXBO01011952.1, read on the forward strand.
TGCGGTACGCGGAGACCAAGCGCTCAAAGGGCTCCCGCACGAAGATGAACTTGAGGTAGCTGCGCAGGCGGTGGTTGATCTCAGGGATGCTGTACTCGGAGAGGGTGCGCAGGTTGGACGAGACGTGGGCCTCATTGGCGGGGATTTCCAGTGGGTCCCGGTACTTGCCTTGCCCCGTCAGGACCATCATCACCCGCTTCCAGTTAGTGCAGGCCACTTTGGGCACGTAGCAGTAGAGCAGCCCATGCGTGTCATCCACCACCAAGTGCCGCAAGTCATCCGGCCGCAGGAGACGCCGCTTGCGGGTGTAACGGCTGCAGATGTTGCTCAACAGCTCCCGTCTCTGCTGATGAACTGCCTGCAGTGATGACTGCTCAAACTGGGGAGAGAAAAAAAAAAGAGATGGTCACTAGGTTGCCCAAGGTGATTGTGGCCTACACACAACACTTGCCCCACAACTGTCCCCATCCCCTCCTCTTTCCAGAGTTTGTCAGTCACTCGTGTGAGATTTCGGGGGATGGCATTGACTTTGGACACAACTTGCTTTGGTGCTTTTATTCCGTGGACCTGCTGGGGGCAAAAGACAGAATAAAATGTGATGAGGAGCCGGATGAGAAGACAAGTCAAAGGAAGAACAGGTGGTGTAGAGAGGGCCAACAATAGAAGATCTGTTACTGCACCACGCACACACACTGGGCTAAATCTCTCCTTTACACCAGTCTGGGCCGACCACTCTGGGGGCAAACAGCTGGTGCCACACACCTCCCAGCTGTGATGGGGCATGGCCGTGTCACTCCGACGCCTACACCTTCAGGCTCGCTGCAAACATCACAACCAAGAGGCAGAAACGTGGCACGCAAGTGTGGGCATGAATGATGAAAACAGCACGGGTGTGCTGCCAAGAAAAGGCAAAGGGAAAGGGGTGGAGGAGAACGGTCTTTAGCCCTGAGGAGCAGTCAGGGCGCTGGATGGGACAGCAGGGCATGATGTAGAGGAGCGAGGTGCTGCCAGAGGTGATGGGGGGGCTTTTCCTAAGGGCTTTGGGTTTCTTCTGCTTTTTCTGCACAGGCCATTCCGATGCCTCAGCTCTGGTCATATTCTCCTTTGTCCACAGGGATGAGAAATCCATACATGGTCCTTTTTCTTTATCCCTTTTCATCTTTGCATTAAGGCCTGGCAGCTGCTGCATTGGCTTCCCTAGAGCCCCCCAACCCTGGCCCCAGCTGAAACTCCCCTCCAGATCTGGGGACATGACCTTTTCGGTCGTGGTTTTCATCAGAAATCCCAAAATGTCATTAAAACATCTGGGGAAGGAAATTATTTCCAGGAACTCAGAAAGGGAAGGTCCCCTCCTCTCCCTGCCCACTCCCTCCCCATTTTGCTCACGAGGGTTGGGAGATTTTTGTTTTCAGTCCCAAGGTCATCGCTAGGAACCTCCAACAGCCTCATCCGAGCCACTACGGCTAACAGCTTCACCGCCCGTTTGCTAACCTGGGGCAGCTCTGTCCCCACAGAGCTGTTGCTGTAATTCAACACAATGGCCCCCATGTCACAAGACGATGGTGGCTTCCACTGTGTGGTTGTGAAGGCAGTCCTGCTGGCATCACAGGGCACCACAGCAAATGTCTCTGCAGCCTGGAGACATGACAACCCCACGATGATGAGCAAGGTCAGGCCACCTCCTTGGATCCCTACATCCTTGCTGCTGACTGCTGTCATTGCTTATGCATGCCGAAGGACCCCCTTTGCCAAGCTTCAGGTGTGCCCTCACCTCTCCCTGGGGACCATAAGGAGCTTGGGGAGGCACCAGAGCCCGGGAGAGGCAGTGTTGTGGAGACGGGGCTTTGTAAAGCTCCTGCCAGGAGCTGGGATCCTGAGACAAACTGCACATCCCGTGGATGATCCAGCAGACCCATCACCTTCAGAGGGGCATTAACATCTGGGTAAAAAGCTCCTCCTGCAAGCGATGAACCACAGACAGACCATTTTGAATCTCATTTCCACTAAGGAAATAATCTTATCCAGGGCACCTTCATGACCACTTTCTCCAGGAAACTGCGTGGCCAGAAACCTGAGACAAGGGCAAGAGAAAGAATCCCATCCCTGCTCCTTCCAAGAGGGAGATGATAAGGGAAAGTGCTCAGATGGAGAAAATGCAGGTCAACAGACTCTAACTGTCACCAGGAGATGACATTGACATTGTTGGCTACTTGGATTTGAAGAAAAGATAGACCCTAGGGAGGTGACAATCATAGCTGAGGAGGTATTCTTATGGTACGCCTCCTTGCGACACAGTCAAACCTTTCAGCAGAAATGTCTTTTGTTTGGAGGCTCCCTGTCGCCTTTTAGAATTGGAAACCCTTTTTGCAAGTGCTTAAAAAAAAAAAGAAGACATTTTAATAATGTGATTTTTTTTTTCAGGTGTTTTTCCCTGTACTTGCATAATTCAAAACTATTGGACCAGAGAGACAGACAGACACACTGTCTGCAGGCATGGCAACAAATAAATGTGACTACTTTTCAACAGCCGCCCACTGGAATAAGTGCACGTCTTGCAGTTATTTCAGAGCAAAATTGCTCCCTTCACTTCCTTTTCTTTAAAAGCCAGAGAAATTAAGTATCACTTTTAAGGAAATAACACCACGACATTCCAGTAGTGTTAGGGTTTGCCGGCATCGGGGCCAAAGAAGTTCACATCTGCTGTTTTTCCCAGAGCAAATGTAATTCAGCTGCTTATAGACATTAAAGCATCCACCTAGACAGTGACACAAAGCGCCGTGTATGGAAAGGAGACCTGGCTCCAGCTGCAGCGGGCGCTGCCGGTGGGCAGCGGGGAGACAGCGGGGATGGCAGCCAGCTGCAGGGACCACCTTCCTGGGGGCTGCGGAGGATGACTGCCCAGCGGACACAGGGAGATGCAGGGCACAAGTGGCGGCTGGGGCATGTGGCCGTGGCCCAGCCCGTTGCACCAGTGGGTGGAGGGTGGTTTCCTGCAGGGAAGCTGTGGGAGAGGATCCCTCTGCAAAGACAAGTCTGGCCGCGTGGGGGGAAAACTGCCCGTCCAGGGGGGAAACGCAGTAGAAGGAAATAAATACACTTTTTGCAGCTCCAACCACAACCCCCCAGGCTTCCATTGAGCTGCGAAAGGGCCAGTGGGTCACCCTCCCTGACGCCGTGTCACTGACGCCGGTCAGGCTGCGCACACCGCGGGGCTGGCAAGGACGGGTGCTCCCTGCCTCCAGCAGTGGCCACGGCTTGTCCTGCAGCAAACCCGTGTGTGGGGATGGACCTGCTGATCCCACCTGGAGTGTCTGCCTGCCCAGACTGTGCCTGGCTGCCCCTTTCTCCGCAGGTGTAGCTGGCACTGCTCAGGGTGATGGTGAGGACCGAGATGTCCCAGGATTACAAATCCCTAATGCCTGAGTCCAGCTTTATACATGTATGCATATACATATAAATGCATATACCGATGTGTGCGTGTGTACATAGCACCCGACATAGAAGCATCTATCAATTAATTAGCTCAGCAAGTGCAGCAATGATGCTCTTGCCCTGCTATGATGGCCCAGAGTTGGCTTTGAAATCCTCAGGTGGCAAAATCTCCTGAGTTTGCCCAGCCATGGCTCAGCCCACTGGTAATGAAACCATTTGCCCAAATCCCATCACGGGCCATAAGCATTTTTTTATCAACAATTACTCCCCAAAGTGGTGTGGTCTTTCCTTTTGGACATGGCCAGAGGTTCAGGCACAGGGACCTTGGGGATGGCTGGAGACAGCGCAGTGCCCTGCACACAAAGGGGTGGAAGAAGGGGTGAAACCCCAGCGGCCCCCTCCCTCTTCACCCCCCACCTCCCTCGCCCTGTCCCCTTACCTGGTCACTCTCGTACAGGGCCTGGAGGGGGCTGCGACCGGCTTTCCCTTGCCAGGTGGATCTCACAACACCATCTTCTGTGGCTGGAAAAGGAGTGAGAAAAGTCAGAGGGGTTGAGAGCACTGCTTCCCTCGCCCTCTCTGGAGATGCCCCAGTTGGGATGAGGCAGGGTGAAGAAGAGACAACTCCATTTGCCGCTGGGAGAAGAGCCCCCTTATTTTTTAACAAAACCTGCTGTTAGAGTTGAAAAGGTCCAGCCCTAACCTTTAAACAAATAAAAGACAACAGCTTTTTACAATTTCAAGAGCAACTGGGAACAGTTTGATCCATGTGGATTTGGGAAATGCCACTGCGTACAGGCTGCATCGGCGAGGGAATGCCCCAAGAGGTGACAGGACCCCGACCAGCATCGCTGTGGCCCCGCGAGGGGCGAGATGTTGTCTGTGCTCGGCAGAGACACGGGGCAGATCCAACACCGGCAGCTCTGTGCTGAGCCCCCACTGGCTCGGAGTTTGCATTTCCAGGCTCAGAGACACAATCGTCAATAGACAAATTGTTTAGATGCTTTGTCTGACTGAGCAGTCATTTTAAGTTCTTATTTACTATTTCTTTTAAATTTCCTTCTAAACCAGCACCATCTCCTCGAGCTTTTGAAGCTGAAGACAGCACCCAAGGAGTCCTCACCCCTTCCCTGCCACGCAGATCAGCTGGTTTGGTTTCCGAGGTCTATTTGCAGCCGGACCAAACCCGAGGCTGGATCTGGCCAGTCACCAGCGCGGTGCTGGACACCCAGTCGGTGACAGATGCTCAGGTTCTCATGCTTATAAATTATGTAGGGATGCAACCACCTTCCGGGCTATGAAGCATCTGCTTCAGCTCCATCCCTCAGCCCCAGGGACCTGTTTCCAGTGTGGGCAGAGCCACATGCCCTGGATATCCCAAACCTAACGCGTGGAGCCAGCCACGACAGGGCGCAGACTCGCTTGCAGTAGCACCTCCAGGCAGCTGTCCCACCTCTCACCCAGCCTCTCCTTCTTGTATCTGACCCTCTCCTTTGGCAGAGGATGCCACGACAGCTCTCATATGAGAAGAAGGTTTCTAACCACAGGGACTCTGCAGTCCTGGAGTTGGCTTCCACAGAAGAAATTACACTGTGAATTTTAAAATGGAAGATGATGTTTTTTCTCAAGGGGATGATAAGACACATTATTCAGGAGATCGTGGCCTGGGAGGTTCTTCCAGTCCTCCAAGTCTTACTTACACAGGGACCTTCTAAAATCTCAGAGGGACATGTGTGGTGGAGGGAAAAGCATCGCTCACAAACCGTTTCTGGCAACATGGTAACACAGAGGATTTTTGCACCACAACTGGGGCTCTGGAGGTTTTTGTTCACTGACCACCACCAAACAAACCCAAATGTGCTATACAAGCCCCAGGTGGCATCTTTTTCACCAAAATAACCAGAAGGAAAAATCCAAATCCCATCTTCTTTTCCACATGCAGTTTAAATGAAAGTCTGTTTAAATGAAAACTGCTCCAAAGCACAAAGTCACCAGGGTCTAAGCTACACATTATTCATTCCTGGAGCTGTAAGTAGGGGGAAGTGACTGCCTGACCTCACCAAATTTCATCAGCAGCGCATGTGCGCTTGCGTGTTCTTGGGAAATGACACTTCCTGCAGCACTGGACTGACTGAGATGTGACTCAACAAGAAGGTACAGTTTCTTCCCCACCCCCCTGTATCAGTTACCCCACAGGAGGGTGAAACGGCATCTGTGCTAACGAGAGATAAGCGGAAGATCCAACGCACACGGCGCTGGGCTGAGACGCTCGTCCCAGAGGAGCCCCATTTCACATTTCCTCTGCAAATGACGGGGAATTAGATCGACCTTGAAAACTCGACTCACTGCAGCTCGAATCTGCAAGCAGAGAGCATTAAACTCAAGTCCCTTTCCTGTCCGGGGATGATAAACTTCTGTTCAACTTAAGAGCATGACCTCGCTGTGGGCTGTCTGCGAGCGCCCTGCACCGCAGCAGACGCTTGTCCTGTACTTAGTAAAAGCAGCGTGGAGGCGTTTGTTTTCGAGATTAACACGTGCATCAACCAGAACCTTTCTTAGGAGGGACATAAGCAAAACCCCAGGTGGTTCAGGCTGACGTGAAACTGCTAGAAATGCAAATTGCTCCTGCTGGCACTATGCAGGGACACGTGGAAATGCGTTCCCGAGGAAAGGCTTCAGCGCCCGGCGCAGGGTGAGGTCCTGGCCGGGAGGAGCAGGCTGATGGAGCAGAAGGCTCTTTTGGGTGAACAAAGAACCAAATCTGCAGTAAAGCAGTGAGCGAGCAGAGGTGGGACAGGTCAGACCCGTGCTCTGACCTCCCTGGGCTGCGCCCCTCGGTGCTGCTGAGGCCGGGGGACAAGCCTGGCCAGGGACTGCTGCACCTCGCGTGACTTTCGCCCACAGCCCCAGCAGAAACGTGGCATAATGGATTTCTTCCAGCCTTTCCCCAGCGCAAGATCTGGCAGAGAACAAGCCACCTTCTCTGGATAGCAGCGAAGCCCCCTAGGATCCCTGCTCTGCTTATGCCGTACAGTTACAGAAAAAAAGGGGGAAGAGAAAAAAAAAAAAAGGAAGAAAGCTGCCAGGCTGCTCCCATGCAGCCGGAGGAGCTCGGGAGCGCTGAGCTGGCGGGGGAAAGACACCAGCGCTCCATGCTCGCTGCAGCTTGGCAGCTTTTTCTCTCCACAGCGATGACACCAATCTCCTGCCCTGGGCACCAGCCAAACCCTTCAGAGCAAACGTGTGGCCCAACGGCGGGGTTTTACAAGGCTCCAACTGCAGGAAGTCTCCCCTTTCAAAAACCCTCTGCTTGCCATACACATCCCGAGGAGAAAAGCAAACAGGCTCCTGGCCGGGCCGTGAGGATGACTTCTGAAGACAGCAGATACCGCAGCTGCAACCAGGTACAGCTCAGCACAGCATCGATGCATGGGGAGGGCAGCAGCCGATGGGACCAAAGCACCTGTCTTTTGGAGGGCTGGGGTCAGAGCAGCTGCAAATGCCTGCAGCTGGCAGCGTGCACTTGAAGTCCTGTCCCCCTGTGCCCAAAGCATCCCCAAAGCATCTGGGATTGCCCGGCAAGAGGAACATCAGCCATCACAGCTGCTGCGTCCTGCCCGAGCCAGCGGGAGGCTGCAGACAGTGATTTAATGGCATCCAGCCCCACTCAGACCAGGCTTTGCCACCTAACACAGCTCTGCCCCATGACCCCAAGCTGTGGCTGTCCCCTGTTCACCATCCATCAGCCCCAGCACCTGCAACATCTCTGCTGATGTGCTCCCCTCCCAGTCCTCCCCCATCGCCAGACGCTGGGTCCTCATCGTGCAGCTCAGCCCTCGTTCAAACACAGAACCCCTCTCCTCCGGCCGCTCCACCCCAACTGATCATGCAGTCCCACAGCATGCTCCCGTCCTGGGGTCCCTCACCATCCTGTCCTCTAATTGCTCTCCCCATCCTGTCCTCGCCTCCACTGCCTACCCCAAACAGGCAACGGTCCACCTTAAGAAGGCTGAGCTCAAGGGGCTCCACAGCTGGCTGAACTGCACAGCTGGAGAGGAAACCAAACATGGAGGGGGAGCCGGGGAAAGGTTCGATTCTTGACCTGTGCCTGTTTCTTCCATCAGATTTGGGATACAGCCTGGACTGCGAGGAGGAGGAGGGAGGAAGGGGGCAGATGGGCAATGGCATTTATGCATCCCTCTTAGGAATCACAGAATCGGTGAGGTTGGAAGGGACCTTTAAGATCATCAAGTCCAACCATTAACCCACCCTGACAAAAAAACCACTTCTAAACCATGTCCCTCAGTACCACATCTTCTTCCACTAGTTCACGCTGAGAGCGAGTCAATCATCCCATCCCCTGTACTGTTGGCTTACCCATCTCTGTGGTGCTCCTGAGACTCCAGGAAGTTTGGGAAGGCCAGGGAATACCAAAATATATCACAGTGTTGAGGAGGGAGTATCAGCAGAGTAAATTAATGGTTCGTGCTGCATTCTGGCACCACGGCTCTGAGTACAGCAGGATCTTCCATCATGGGGGAGCTGCCAAGTTCTTCACATCCTGGCTTTCCTCCTGACTTTATAGCTTGTTACTGAGGTTCCCAGATTCCACCACATGCAATGGTAATCCTCGGAAATTTATCATGGCCACAATTGCATCCGAAAGCAGGGATGTCACTTAGCCAAGGTATATTGAGTTTCTAATGGGGAGAAAGCATCGACTCTTGGCAACCGCTGCACCACCATTTGGATAATAAATATCAAGACAGTGTATGTCCGTGATCCAAATCCAAAATGTTTGTCACTGAGGCGGGCAGAAGGCAGTATCACATTTGTCCTTTGCATCTTCAAAGGATGAGGCAAAGGAATAGGAGCGATTCAGAGCAAGGGACCAAACCCCCCATGCTAAGGCAGTAACACTGATGAGCAATCACTGAAGGAGGTGAGCCTGAAAGGGAGCTCAGGCATATTTTGGAGTCTCTGGTGCTACAAGTGCTTTTAGTCTTTCCTTCGGAGCTTAAAAAGGCAGCGCACTCCCTCCCTCCTTGCCCCCTACAGCCCACATTTTAGTGCTGTCCCATCAAAACTGAAGCTATTCTCCTGCAGCGGTGTGACATCAACACCCCAGCAGGATCTGGGGTTTCCATGACCTCTTTGGAAAAGGGAATAGATTTTAAAGCTGTGAATATTTAGGCGTACTAGTTGATTGTGAAGACAGCCAGACATGTGTGAGGTGAGGGAAAGACTGGATCATGCCCATCCCAGACTTCTGGAAGCAGCAGTGAAAGAATTTGCTGTTTTGGCTGCAGAAACTCTTAATTACGGAAGGAGGTTCTCTGCAACCACAACAGCAAATCCAGTGCCTGAACTGAAGAGTTTGGCTAGGAGACAGGATTCAGGCAAGGACAAGCCTCCTAGGCTGACATCAGCATTACCAAGGCTTTAGAAGACAGTCTGAAGGAAAGAAAACAAAAGATGCGGGTGCAACTGGATAGGTGAATAAAATCAACATGGCATTTACTAAGCACAGCTTATACCCATGCAACCTGATCTGTCTATAAAAGAAGTTGTTTCTGTACATCAAGCATATGTGGTAGATCTTCACCCAAATATAAGTAACACAGGAGATATGACATACCACAGGAAATATGTACTTCAAACAGAGAAGATGAAGTTTAAAAAGTGAAGTGTAAGGAACACAAGCAACTGGAAAAGCAGGCGGCATTTAAATGGGAAACACTGGGCAGAAGGCAGATTTTGAGTAAAATATCTCTAAGACTGGCTTTGGGATCAGTATTTCAGGAAAAATAAGTTGACATAAAAATAGAAAAATACTGATGATGGACAATGCATTGAGAAAGGCTGCTATGGCAGAGAGAGACCGAATCACCAACCGGGAAAACTGAAGCTTCGCCTGTACTAGGGGAGAGGAAATTCAACAGAATTTAATTACGCAAGTTGGAATTCAGCAGTTTCTGCTACTTTGCTGCTGGAAGTGGCAAGAGGTCCCAGATGCATTAGTTCTGGGCTATCAGCTGCCGCTGTGACAGTCATAAAAAAGGCAAATGAAGTCCTGAAATACATCAGGTGAAGTACGTGCCATAGCAGCAAAAAAAGCAAAAAGCATGAATACTATTATCCAGAGCATTGGCGACCTTCACCCGCAGCACTGACAGCTCTGCTCTCCTGGGACCGGCGCAGATCCAGAGCTGCTGAGAGGGGCTGCGAGGTGACCAGGCGATGCCAGCACTTGCTGCCCCATGGGAGGGTGCGAGGGCTGGGTGGCGACTGTCCCCTGGGAACACCAGCACAGAGGGACAGGAGGTGTTTCATGTGCAGGACATTTTCACGCCCGCTGGCTCAGGTGCCAAAGAGGAAGAGGTCTGGAAACCCCGGATCAGTGGGAGCATGGCTGAGATGCAGCAGGAGGAATCCCAACTCCTTTTGGGCTGGAGGATGGAGCTTTCAGGCATTTTCCAGGCTGGACCCTGGGGCCACAAGGAGCCAAAAGCTCCACTCATGATTTCCAACATGAAATGCTGGAGAGGGTTAAAACCTGGAGATTCAGTCGTTTTCAGCCAAGGGAAGTGAAGAGAGAGCACACGTGCCTGCATGCGAGTACGCACCCCAGAGGCCCCGGGGAGCTAATCCTAACCCCATCACTGTCTCACAGCCCCGGCTTCGCTTCCTGTTGTGTCTGCGCAAAACCTAAAAAAGGAGAAAAAATAATTGTGGTGCCTGGCCATCCAAAATGATCAGGCTGAGTGCTAATTACAGCCTGCGACTCCCAAGCAGGTGAGTGGGATAGGTCCGTGCTCGTATTCTAGGAAGACCCATTTCTCAGGGCAGCCCCTATTGGCAGGGGGATGCTCTCTCTCAGACCAAAAAAAAAAGCTCAGAACCTGGGGAAGCTGGGGTATGCATCCATCGCATTTGTGATGGATTTGTGATGGATTCACAGTTGTGATGGCTCCTGGATCTGAACATAGGAAAAGGTATTAGAGACATGAATTGACTGCCTGGCACACATGGCATGTGTGCAGCTGAACTGCGTTCACAGGAGAAAGAAGAGATTTCAGTGAGAAACAAATAAGAACAATATCTCCCTTTTATCAAAAGGGGAAGCCGCACCTGGAGGTCTTTAGCGTAAAGGGATCAGTACTTGCTTTAAGTCAGTCATTGGCAGAAATTCGGACCTGGATCTCTTTGTGGGCACAGCAATGAGCTTTTCCAGACTTTGTTGGTTTCGACTCTTCTCCGGCACCTGTCGTGGGTGAGGAACGAGTGTGTCGGTCCTACCAGTGATGGCTCACTCGTCCATGGCTGCAGAAACGCAGCCCCGCTTCGTGAAGACACGCTCCTCGCGATTAAAATAACTGCACCCAAGAGACACGGAGAAGGATCCTGCCATCTAATTTAAGAGAAGATACTGAGACTGAGTTATTCAAAGCCAAATCGTAGCTGCAGCCACTGGCTGCTGAATCTGTCCAATTTTCGATTTTAACATCCACGAAGGAAAAAAAAATAAAGAGAGAAAAAAAAAGAAAATAGAGTTTGACAGCAGCCACGATAGCTCCAGACAGTTCCTGCAGCCTGAGCTCAGTTTTTCCTCCCAGTTTGACAGCAAAACCTGGGACACTGCATGGTTGGCGGACGGACACTTTGACACTGTGAGATACTTTTCAAAATGAGGGTGATGTGGGAACTCAAACACCAAAATCCCACAGCAAACTCCAGACCCACTGACTTAACGTTGCTGAAAGTAGTGACCACTGTTTGATGGAGAAGACGACCAAATAATTCTTATATGCTGCATTCAGCTGTGAAAAAGTGTGTCAATTCTGGTGTTTGCATCCTTATGCATTTCAGAGATTTAGATTAGATATTAGGAAGAAATTCTTTACTGTGAGGGCACTGGAACAGGTTGCCCAGGGAAGCTGTGGCTGCCCCATCCCTGGAGGGGTTCAAGGCCAGGCTGGATGGGGCTTGGAGCAGCCTGGTCTGGTGGGAGGTGTCCCTGCCCAGGGCAGGGGACTGGGACTGGATGATCTTTAAGGTCCCTTCCAACCTGAACCATTGTGTGATTCTATGACCCTGTCACACCGCTATGTTACAGGCCTTGAGGCCGTAGTGTGGGAAATTGGGGGTGGGTGGCAAATGCCTGAGACCTGGCTAAGGCTGCACGGGACATTGGCAGTGCCAACGAGGGAGCTGTACCTCCCGCTCGCGGAGAGCCAAGAGCATCAGTTACAGCTAAGAACATTGATCCCTGAATCTGCAGGACCCCCGAAAGTGAAACAATAACACAACAACCGTGTACAAAGACCTCAAGCAAGTGCTTGTTCTGCAGTGCAGCCCCAACCACTGCCTTTCTGGGCATGTAGGGAGCTGGCGAGAGAACCAGGGGATGCCTGTGGCATCTCAGACTTGCCTGGCAGCCTCCGGAGCTGTGCCAAGGGTCTGCAGGAGCCATCGGGGCTGGGAGGATTTGGGAGAAGCTCTCTCAGGTAGCAGACCAAGTTTTTTCCTACATCTCCAGAGCTGAGGTTTGTCCCCCAGAGAGCTGATGGGTATCTCTGCGCTTGGTTTACACCCTATCCCTCTGGGCACGCTCAGAGCCAGCGGGCAGTATCCATGCCCCATTCCGCAGGTACACTTGGCAGCACAGCACATACCAGACTAAGTATTTTGGGGAGACAGAGCATTTCAAGGCGAACAGCAATATTCAGACAGGCACAGGCAACGGCAGAAAGTAACGAGCCCTATGGAGAATAACCAAAAGAGACATTTTCCGATCTTTTCCCCTGGCCTCTGCCATGCATGGCACTGCTCCCCAGGCAGCTGCATTACAGAGAAGGGGAGACCTCAAATATTGACCTGCGATAGCCCCAACCTTGCAGACAGCTTCCACGTGGCGGCTAACAGATCCCTTTGGAGCGAACGCTGCATTTGACCTCTTTTGTTCATGCTGGGGCTGTGCCAGCGAGTGGCGAGCAGGAGGAGTGAGGAGGGGAGCTGGCATCAACTCTAATATTTACAATACAAACATACGTTTCTTGTTCCAGACCAACATCCTCCGTAGCTTGGGAAACGCCCCCTTTGCTCTTCCCATCTTTGCACGCTCTTTTTCTCCCCAGTTACGGTTTGTTCAGCCTGTTCTGCCTCATGGCAACGTCCTCTTGCAGAGGCTCGGAACAGGCACAGGTGACCGTCCGTTCGCACCCGCGGGTGAGCAGCGAGTGACTCCTGGTTATGTGGACATGGGCGACAGGTTGCCACCCAACGCCGCCCCGTGCCGCGTGGCCGCAGGCAGACCCCCTGCTGTCTGCCTCCCATATTGCCCCTGCTGACGAACAAGCCAGTAATACATAACCCAGGCTGTTCCTGACAGCCTGCCCCCTGCTCTGCGGGCCAAGCCTCCGCAAAGGCTGGCTGGCTCCGCATTTCTCTCTACTGAGGTAGAGGCGGTGTAAAATCTGCTGGAAACATCTCTCTCAGCTCACTTTTAGGAAGAGGGAATAATCCTCCATTTTCCGTCAGACCTACCCCTGCCAGCTCCTCTCCCATTGCCTACAGCAGAGCAACAACCCGGAGCATCCTGGGGAGCAGCAGGACCGTGTTTGCTCCAGGGCATTTTCAGACACAGCAGAGCCAAGGGGCAGGATGAGCTGACTAGCCAGGGATGGCTGAAAGAACCGCACAGGGTGCCCTTGGATCGGCACCAGGACCCAACTAATGCCCCGATCCCACACACCTCTGCCTGGAGGTTTGGGCAATGGGAGCATTAGGAACAGGACCTGCAAGGGGAGCCCAAGGTCTGTATCGGGTTGTACCCCTGCAAGGGTCCTGGAGCAAGTCGCTCCCAGATAACCCAGCCAGGCTAACGTGGCACATCAGAAGGGCAGGATTAGAGTCACCACTGTGATCCTGCTCCCTTGAGCAGGTCAGCCGGAAGGCACATCCTGTCTCCTGCAAAACCACTGTGTGATTTAACGGCATCCCTCCACGTCACCAGATGAGCCACAACCCGCAGGCATTGCCATGGGATCTGGAAGCTCAACCACTGGATAAGTATCTTGCCTCACCAGCACTGCATCCTAACTCTCAGGCTCAGAAATCACCTCCAGGTAGCTTGGGTTTGGGCCATACAACTCAATTTTCAATCACAGCCACCACCTGGATGTTGTCAGCCTCATTATCCCCCATGGCAAAGCCCCATCTCCAGCCAGGTGCCACCTCTCACAACGAGCATTGCAGCAGCTTGGCAGCTGTCACTGGTGTCCCCCCAGGAGCATGGACAACCAAAATATGTCTGTTCTCACAGGGATGGGGAATAAAACACACACAGGAGTCTGAAGCTCATCTGCTTGTCCATCAGTGAGCTTAATGAAGCATTTCTCTTACCATTACAAGACTGCTGCTACAAGTTTGTACAAGGTTCAAGAGCACCCACATGACATGGTGGGCTGGAAAACACTTCAGAGATGAGCAACAAATAGATCATTGGAAGTTTTGGCTCAGGTGGTGCAACACCCCCTTGTTTGGAGGTCCTGCTGAATCAGCCAAGCACAGGATGGTGCCCAGAGACACGCTGGTACCAGCAGCCCCAGCCTACCGGGACTGCTCCCCATGGGAAGGGAGAATGCTCCAGTCGGCGGCTCATGTGGTCCTGACAAAGCTGTTTAACTCAAAGCCGAAGTTAAACCAACCGAGTGACTTGAACTTGGCTGGATCAGACAGAACTGAGTCCCAGCAGCACGGGGATGCTTGAAAGCTTAGCTCAGGCTTTTTTTTCCCACCGCTACACATTTTCTACTATTCCCCCCCCGGCCCTTTTAAACAGCCAAACCAAAGAATTAACCACCCCCACACACACACTCTCCGCACCTCCCAGCACTTAGAAACTGCAGAGGGCTAAACAGAGATGAGTTGTGAGGAGGTTACCCACAAAGCTAAGGTAAAAAACACAAATAAAAGCAGCTCGGAGGCAAACCTGAGCAGGGCAAGACAGGACGTGCACATGAGGAGGTCTACACCAAGAACAGCCCACAGACAACAGGCACCACAACCTGCAGCAGCGAAAGACAAATCTCCTCTCCCATCAGCTGGGATGGAGGAACCCACACACATTTCCATACGGGAGAAAGTGGTTTTGCAGCACCACAGGCACCAGGGTCACCCAGAAGTGATGTTTTAGCTGCCATGATAAAGTACCATTGCAGGGCAAGATGAGGTGGGGGTGCAGAAGAGGAAGGAAGGCTGCACAACAGTCCACCCTCTTCCTCTTCTCCAGTACGTGCCTAAAACATGCCCCACCCCCATGGAGCCGATGGACGGTTCCTACCAGCCCCTGTCACACAGACCCTCCTCCCCTGGAAATCTCCCCTTTTTCACCAAATGACTTTTCTGGGGAGCTACTTAAGGCTGACTCCAAGCAGCCACAGGTGGCTCTTGTAGGGTGATGGGGCACCCCATCCCCAGCACCCATTTTCCAGACCACGTCTCTGCTGCTGAGGCACTCACTCCCCGGTGCCTCTTTCCCAGCCCGTTCCTCAGAAGAGGTGCCACAGGCAGTGATCTCTGAGGCGACATTTCCCATTCTGAGGAGGCCCAGCCGTACAAACCTCCTAGACAAGAGGGGAAGGAGCAATTTCCAACCTCCTTCCACCAAACGCACACCCTCCACAGCTACTATCCCCTAGGACAAACCCTTCTGCAGCATTTCCATCCTCAAACCACACAGTTCCTACACACACAGAGATTCGAAGGTATTGGGGATCCCCTCACCGCGCTGTTACAAGATGTGCATGGGCTCTCCCCAACACCCAACATGACTTCCTCTGGGAAGGAGATGAAAAGAGACGTCACCCCCTAAAAATAATACCCCTGTTTGCAGCAATTGCCATCTTGCAGCTCCTCCAGAGTCCCAGGGCTGTGTGGCACAACTGGATGGTGACGGCAGCCAGGCTCCCTGGCATTAATGACAGTCTCCCTCTAGCCAAGAAACACAGTCTAAGAGGGGACAATGAGTCACTATTTCACATGGGATAATTCGAGGGACCACATTGCCTTTAACAGGAAAAATCATTCATTCTTCTCGGTAGGTGCTCTGCTGGCTGGAAGGCAGCGGTCCATGGGCAAGAGAGGGACAAGGGGTGTGATGCCTTCAGGAAATGTTAATTCAGGGTGTGGACGAAGGTCCTAAGCTGTTCTCTGTGGAAAGTAATGGATGGGAAGAGCCACGCAGAGGGGTGAGTACACGTCCTGCACTCGTTCCAGCCAGACAGGGAACGGACGAGCCTGCCAGAAGCAGCACTGGTTCTGCTCAATGTCTAGGGGTGGAAACGCACGGCTTCAGGGAACTGAAGTGGGACCGAAAGTCCAAGCACACTTGCCTCCATCTGTGCATGAGATCCCTGATGTCTGTACGCAGCCATCTGCTGCCTGGGACCCCGTGCCTGGGGTGCACAGGACAGGAGTGCCTCTGGCGTGTGGCACTGGGGGACACAGCAGCAGCAGAGCTGCATCACTCCTCTGTCTGATACTGGGGCACTTACACCATCCACAAAGTGCCAATTACTCCCAGCACGGGGCCCTCGTACACAGAAATACGAGGGCAAACAGGCAAAAAGGACAGCCCAGGAGCCCTAAGTGCGTTACATGCACTCAGGCGGTTTCCAGCCTGCTGGCAAACGGCAGATGGATGCTCCCTGCTTCCTCAGTGCGGGCTTGCGCTGCCCCTTCTTCACGACTATCACCTACCCATAACATTTCCATGCTTGATGATTTATGCTGGATTCAATAAAACCGCAGACAGCAGATCCGGGCCATTCACTCGGCCTCCAGCACAAAGTGCCACCGGCACTAAGTGCCACCAGGCTCCAGGTTTCTCCATCTGGATCCAGCTCAACACAGACACATTGACTTTCATAGCAAAATGCCTCAGCCCAGCCTCCCAAATGCTGTGGCAACCTTTGTAGGGATGGCAATGCCACTGTGCCAAGGAACAACGGCAGACGCCTCCCGAAGGGCTGGCGAGACAGAGCCTTGCAGCTGACCTGACCCCCTTCCCAACCGCAGCCTCCCGATGACTGTCCCCCTTGTCACCGACTTTTCAGTACCTTCTCTTCTAGCTCAAACATGTCCCGACCAACATCCTTACCCACAATCACACCTGAACAGGGCTTTCTGACAGGTGACACACAGGGCTGGCACAGAAATGTGACAATAAGACCTATTTCACATCACCACCCCCCCATCCTCCACTGAAAGGATCCCACAAATACCTCTCCAAGGGGCAGTTCTCCCTCCTCAGGGCCTGCTGTCCCTTTGGTGCAGACCATGGCTGGAGACGATGCTGGGCGAGCTCAACCACTGCCGCACCACAGCCTGCGTGCCCCCTTCGGCACCACGCGGGGCGTGCGACAGGAGGGGGGCAGCGGTCCAGCGTTCAGAGCTATTTGGATTTTTCTCCAAACCACTAAAAAAAGAGGGGTCTCTGCTGAAAGCGCTCCAAAGAAACTTGGCAAGCACTGCTGACAACGTAACCCCCACTGTCCGTTTCTATTAATCCTCTTAGTGCTTTAACAGGAACGGGTGGTGACTTCTCACTGTCCCCAGCGTGCAAGTGCTCCCAGGGTCTTGCCGGACCCCTTGCCGCCCCCCACGCCATCGTGCTTCGGAGGGGCACGTCCCAGCGGGCTGCCGCAGCACTGGCGGCTCAGAAAGAGACAATGGCCCCGTGTGTGCGTTTCGCTTTCTCGTGCCTGGGCGACAAAGCCAGCCCACAGAGCTCCCCGTCGGCCGTGCAAACTCAGCACTCCGCAGCCAGCGCCGCAGCCGAGAGATGATTTAGCGTTCCTGCCTCTGCAGCCAACTCCGTCTCCCATGTGCCGTACGCCACGGCTCAGGCAGCAGCCACGGAGGCAGCTGGGAGATTTGAGGGGGTGTCCTCGGGTGTATGGATTTTTTTTTAAGCTGCTACAAAAAAGAACATTAAACTCCTGACGTGAGAAGGGGTCTGAACATCCTGCACTACTGCACATTTCTACTGCCTGTCACACACGCTGGGCAGGAAAATAATTCTCTTTCTAACTTTATTTTTTGCTGTGTTCCCCGCCCCCAACAGGAGACTGCTCAGCCTTTAACCACTGCCTGGAAGAGACTGCCGAAACCTGAAATCCCTGGACTGTCCAGGCTTCAGCCAGATGACTCCTGCTTAGGGAGTGCTGGCTGTACCCAAGCCAGAGCAGGGACAGGCACTCACTGGTTCCAGAAGTGACTGTGATTCAAAAATCTCTCTGCTGGACATGATTTAAAACCACTTGAGCATTACTCTTAATGCTCAAGATCCTGGGAGGTTTACTTAGGAAGAAGTTACTGCCATTAGGAAGAAGATACTAAAATTACATATGGAAGCTCCTTGGTTTCTATAAAGCCTCACGAAAGCTCTTTCCTCTCTTGACTCCTGCTTCCTTGCAAAACGTACTTTACCTTTATGTCTCTGAAGGTAATTTTTCTTCATTTCTCACCGATGGCACTTCTTGGACCAGTGTCACCAGCCATAGCCAGGCAGAGGGGTTGTCACAGCTGCCCCTTGGCTGTGTAGCTCCCTCCTCCCCAGAGACCTGGAGGGCTCAGCCTTTGTTTTTAAAGGAAGGCTTTGTTATTCCAATTTAGTCAACCTGAGTCAAGGATCAGCCGGAGAAACTCTAATCAAGTGATGGAAAAGGGTGACAGCTATAGGATTATCTCACAATAAATCATGCAGAGAGGGAAAGAAAGAATCCAGCTGCTTCAAGCAACCTGCCAAATGCCACACCATCGTCTCTGGGGATCAGAGCAGGACCAGAGCCAAGGGCAGCTGGACACTCTGTCCCATTCAGTGGTTCCTCCTCCACCCACCCTCGGTGACAGGAGGCTCTGGTCACCGGTATCAGCCTGAGCCAGATGTCAGGAAGGTTTAATAGAAGGATCACAGGCATTTGAGGTGGTGGGAAGTATTTCACTGGAGCAACGTGCTTAGCTCTCTGCTGTCACAAGGAACGCGATTGAGATCTTTATAGCAAACAGAAAATTAACAATATCCAGGAGAAATATGGCCTCTGTGAGCAAATAAAATATCTGTCCATGAGCACCATGCAACCTTCTGTTTTCAAATGGTTAATTTCTCCTGCAAGCCAAGCTAGAAGCTTTCCAAGAGCAATTTCTCTTCCCCATTACGCCTGTCGGTCTCCTGGCCCCGGCTGGCTGCTTGCATATATAACACAAGCCTGAACTGCCAGCATTTCCATTCCTTGTCAATAAACTCCTCCTTTCCAGTCTGCTGCTCGACAGGAATTGCAGCAGAAGGGCTTGTGCTGGCAGTGCCAAGGCAGAGGTCCCTGCCGGGATGCACAGGAGCTGATTTTCAGCTGGCAAGGCTGCACCAGAGCCCCTGCTGCCCCCTGCACACCCCAACCCTGCGGCGGTGTCCGTACCCCTGCAGGCTCCCACCGCTGGCGCAGGCTCAGGCAAGGCACAGCTGCAGAAAGCTCTTGGGCTCTGCCAGCCGCAGGGACCCACCAAGCCAAAAGCCCATCTGCACCAGCCTGCTGCCTTCTGCTCCGCCGCTGAGGCCACGGCAGGCCAGGGTACTGGGAAATCAGACTGGACTTGCTCAAAACCCGACGGCAGTCAGGTCTGGCTCAGGCAGATGCTGTTCGTGCCTTCTGCACATGGGCTACCTACACACAGACAAGAGAAAATGAAGCCTCTCTAACGTCATACGGCCCAACGGCTTGCCTGCTGAATACGTTTCAAGCCATCTTGGCAGCTCCGCGCATCTGGAATTGATGAAAGCCCCAGCAAGCAGATCTTGGGGAAAAAAATGCACACTCAGCAAACCCTTCCCAAGGCACCACCTTGCGCACAGCCGCTCCCTCCCCTGCTTTGTTTCTCCGCTCTTGCCCCTCTGCTCTCGGCACAGAGTCCGTGTCCCGCCTTTCTACGTGACAGCAGGTCGTTAACCTGTGAGACTCTGCCACAGGGTACAGAGCAAGAGGCTTTACAGCGGGTTGAAGAGATGCACGAGTTTGCCGAGGGGGACAGGAGCTATTTACAGCCTGCTGGAGGCTAGGGAGAACCACCTCCAGCACATAATGTCTAATCGCTTAGCTCCTTGTGCCTACTTCTGCTGTATTTAGTAGTGGGGGTTGCCTGGAGCCACCAAAGAGCCCTGTCTCCCCAGCCAGCATGTTTAAGAGGGGATACAAACATCTCCAGTGTCACTGCAGCACTGAGATGCGACAGAGCCAGCATCACTAGTGTGAACTTGCCCGAGTGTTGGATTTATCTCCCTGTTGCTGGTTAATCCCTGGGAACGGCTGTTAGCATCAGGTGCTCCTAAGACCTCTCTTACAGAACATGAGCAAGGTCTAATGGAGACCTCAGGAAGAAGGGAACCGAGTCTTGCATCTACCCCCACCCAGCAGCGGCCATTCATGGGCAACTGAAGCAAAACTCCACCAGCGTCATCCGTCTTGTTTCAGTCTCACAGTGCCTGTGTCTGCTGGTCCCATTAAGCTACAGGGAAATCAATCTTTCCCATACTGCCAGGAGCAAACTTGGAAAAGACCCATCTGCGAATATGCTACCCCTGCGCCCTTGCCAAAAGGAAGGGCCCGCCTCTGCACATGTCTGCAGGACTGAACTTGCCGCCTCCCTGTGCCATGGAGAAACACAACCGAGCAGAGCCGCGTGCTTGCAGGGAACCAGGATAAGAATGGGGATGGGGAACTGCTGAGGAGCTTCTGACCTCCAATTAGTTTGTGCTAATTTCCCAGCTCACTTGCCTTGAAGAAAGCCCTCTGGAAGAGGGGAGCCAGCCCCAGAGACACCCACACCCGGCAGCTCCCAACAAACATCACCTTTGAACCTCATGTCAACATCACCCGTCTTCCTGCAAGGTCAGTAATTCACAGCACAGAGCAGTGAAGCAACATCTGGCCAGAGAGCAGGCTCGGGCCAGGTTTCAGGTTAGCGGTGAGGTTGCAAATCCACAGGGAGAGAAGTGCTCCCGGAGAGATCATTCCAGGGGGATGGCTCAAACCCGCTGCCGCTGCTCCCTTCCTGGAAGGGCTGGGAGAGCAGCCAGGAGATGGAGGGCTATAAATCAAGTGGCACTTACAAAGAGAAGAATAAGCTGTTAGCACCGCTGTGTCAAGAGCCCAGAACTTGTGGCCTCAGTGTCCCTCCCACACCACAGGTGACATGAGAAGGGACCCATGGGCCACTACATGCCCTGTGCGCTGCCGTGACGGTCCAAAATATTCAACAACAAATCTCCACGCACATGTTACCAGCATCTGCCCATCTGCCGTGTGCAGCTAGAGGCTTGCTGGTCTGCACTTGAGCCACTGCAGAGACAGGGCCACCTGCAGAAGAGACTTTTAGGGGAGAAAGCGGCTTCAAGTCCAGCTGGATAATGCTCTGAGGGAGTCGATGAAAATTAAGTCCCGTTACGAAAAAGCTGGCTCTCACCAGCATCGTGTGCTTCTTCAGGACAGCGGGTCTCAGCACCGGTGCTCTGCCACGCTTGGTTCACAGGGCCACGGAACAGACTCATCCGAGCGCGACACCAGGCTGGGGTCCGGGGCAGTGCGGTTTGCAGCATCTCCCAGCTGTGGAAACAGCTTCACAACGTGACACACCACCACGAGGGCTCGGTGATGGCGATGGGGCAGAGCAGCACTGCTGGGAACGCTGAATGCGCTTGTCTTTCATTCCCTCAGTGCATCAGAGGTGACCACGATCAACGATGGGGGGAAAAGCCGGGCATGCGAACAGAGAGGGAGGCAAACAGGGCTCGAAGGAGCCAGGTTGGGCTGTCCATGGGCCTGGGAACGGCTGGTGCTGGGAGAGCCCCACTGTCAGAGGATGAAGCTCTTGCACAGGCAAAGAGCAGAGACTGTGCGGGGCGGCATGAGCAACCGGGACAGCAAAAGTAGGGAGACACCGAATCCACATGCACTCGCACCCTCAAAACCAGCCCCTCGACCATTTTTAACACCAAATGATGATTTTCATCTCAGCACAGAGCTGCCAAAGGATGTGGGTTATGCGGCCAGGCTTTCCTGCATGGGTAGATGGTGATGAGCTGCGGATGCAGGTGCCGAACCCAGGGGTGACAGAGCTGCTGCAGCACTAACCAGCAGTGAGACAAACTGCTTTCTTCTCCCTGGAAAGACCAGCTCCTTCCCAGCCAAATTCCCATCAAACTGCCTGCCCATAAATTTACAATTTTTTTATCTAATCAAAGCTCATCCAAATATTAAGAGTTCAGGGCACTACGGGGAAAACAGGAGCAGCCAGGCCAGCCAGCCTGTCCCTCTGCCAGGCTGCAGGAATTCCCCACTGGCTTGCTTAAGGCTGGACACCTCCATACCCTAAAGCTAAACCTGCTCAGCACCATCCCAGCAAGCTAAAGGGAATGGATTTGCACAAGTTGAACAGATTTTGAACTCCTTCTCCAAGGCAAGGAAGATCTGGTCTATCTAGAAACAAAATTCAGTCTTCGGCAGATCTTTGCCTCTCAGCCTTCAAAAGGTGGGAGTTGGAAGGGTTACAAGGCAGGGATCTTCAGGTGCTTATTCACCCCAGCTACCCCAGTAAGGGCTACTGCAAAGGGCCTTGGAAAAATGAAACCTGCTCAATAGCATTCAAAAGAAATGTTGGAGGAGAGCTCAGCTTCCCTCAGACTAACCTGTCCACCAGCAAGCCACCATAAAGATTATAGAATCACAGAATGGTTCAGGTTGGAAGGGACCTTAAAGATCATCCAGTCCCAGCTCCCTGCCCTGGGCAGGGACACCTCCCACCAGCCCAGGCTGCTCCAAGCCCCGTCCAGCCTGGCCTTGGACACCTCTAGGGATGGGGCAGCCACAGCTTCTCTGGGCAACCTGGGCCAGTGTCTCACCACCCCCACAGTAAAGAATTTCTTCCTGATATCCAATCTAAATCTCCATTCTTTCAGTTTAAAACCCTTACCCCGTGTCCTATCGTTATACTCCCTGGTAAAGAGTCCCTTCCCACGCTTCCTATAGGCCCCCTCTAGGTACTGGAAGGGGCTATAAGATCTCCCCGGAGCCTTCTCTTCTCCAGGCTGAACAGCCCCAACTCTCAGCCTCTCCTCACATCCACGGGTCTTGCCAGGCTGGGAGGGTCAGCAGGACAGCACCAGGTTCAAGATGAATCTCCCATGGCTCCAGATCCCACGCAGTGCTCTCGCGCAGCCATTCACCAACTTTTCATACTGACAGGCCATTTTTTAGGCAGCTGCCCAGGGCAAGTCGCAGCGACGCCTGGGGCTGACGCTGTGACGTATTTGCCAACTGCGTGTGTGCACAGGGCAGTGCGGTGTGTTTGCTTTTTGTAATCACTGTCCTGTCTGCAGGGCTTGGACTGAAGGCACTCTTCGGGGCACTCCTGTACTCTGCCAGATTCAGCCCAGCAAGAGGGGAGCAGAAATCTGGGGGCTGTTAAATGCTGGGGTGACAGCTGAGCATACTAGCCACTGCAGGTTTATCTGGATACTGGATTTCCTTGGCTTGCTCAGCTCCATGCAGAGAGGAACAGGCACTGGTTGGTTGCTGAAACCAACCGTGCTGCCTCCTGCAAAGTCTGTAGACATCCCAGTGCCCCGCTGGTGCTGCTGCAGCCCCCATTTGCTGACCACGTCTCCTGACAGCAGGAGGCTTCCCGTGCAGTTGGCACCGGGGAATGTTGGGCATCGCTTCTGCGTGGGATGCGAGTCACACAAAGCCACTTCTCACACCGTGTCCTTTGGCTCCCCTTCCCTGTTCTCATGCACGCTGTGTTCATCACACTGTGAGCATCACGATCTCCTTCCAACGCGATAAACATAGAACCGGCTTTGTTCCCCTGCTCATTAA
This sequence comes from Rhinoptilus africanus, assembly GCA_013400135.1. NCBI lineage: Eukaryota > Metazoa > Chordata > Aves > Charadriiformes > Glareolidae > Rhinoptilus > Rhinoptilus africanus. The sequence goes on from VXBO01011952.1 coordinate 829,427, forward strand.
AATTATCAGACAAAACCAAACTACATGTCCCAGTGCTACCTCCTACACTGGGTGATCTCTTGTGAAGAACCTACAGAAAGAGGAATTTATCAACCTGAGCAGTGGCCACCCAGCTCCTGGGGACACAGAGTTACTCCTCCTTCCCACCTTTGCCTTAGACTGAGACTTTGGCTTCCCAGTGGAAGGCACAGGCAATTGGGAAAGGGAGAAGAGAGCGAGCTCAGGCTGCAGAGGCGATATCAACTGATTATATTGGATAATTTACTGGAATTACTGCAAACCTGCAACAGAGTGAAAAATTGGGTTGGACAGAATAAACCTGGAGAGCCAGCAATGAAGCAACAATCCCGGCATCTGAAGATGAGCATCAGGAAAGGAGGACATCTGCACAGGGCAGCTGCGTGTGTAGGGTGCATTTAGCAATTGCCTCCCACCATCTCACTCTGCTTGAAGGATCTGACTGCCAAGGAGGCAGCTGGGTTTGAAGAAGAGAAGAAAGATCCATGTGAAATGGCGGAGAAATCGCAGAGGGCTTGTAGTTGAACACAGACCTGTCCCAAAGCAGCATCCAGATGGGAGACAGAGGCAGGGTGTCCCTGTTTACAGCAGTGCAAGCTCCCTCCATGGGGGCAGGTATGCGTATGGGAGAGAGGGGACTGGTCTAAAGTGGACAGCAGGGGCTGGGAATATGGGGTTCACCTCTCCACTGACGCCAGTCACTACCCTCCACCCATGAATGAATTTACTGAAGGGAAAAAACCTACCCCCAACTCTTAGGGAAGCTCCATTTGTCCCTGTTACCAGCATCGGCGCAAGCTCTGCAGTGACGGCAAGACCTAGGCATGGCGATGTTCACCCCAGGCCACCAGAGCTACTCTGAGATGCTCCCTCCCTCTCAGATCACTCATAGTCTTTAACTGCCTTTTAACAAGGAAAGTTTTGGGCATTTGCCCGGCTGTGTCTCAAAGGCTTAATGTGAAACATTTCCCCCTTGGCCCCACAGCGGTATTTGGGGAGTTAAGCTCTTCTTTGGGTACTCAACTCCGAGTGGGAGTAACGGGAGTTCAGCACCTAAATGCCTTTGTAGTTTCCTGGCCTCTCATAGAGAGTCCTGGGAAAAGACAGCTGTGTTTGCACTGGGATTAAGATGGAGGCTTTGTCATGCTCTCCATTCAGATGCTTGTGTGAAGCAAGGACTGAAAAAGAAAACCCAGCACATCATAAACCCCAGCACCCCCAGGAGTGCCCTGGCCACCGCGTGAGCGCTCGCCTCCAGCCCCACCTGACTGACGATCACCAGAAAGTCCTTCCTGCACCGACACAGGCAAAGGTCCTACTGCTCCCAGAAGATGTTTTTGTGGAGTCATTTCTGCAGGATAAATAGGAGTGATGGGGTTTTGGGAGCGGGGACAGAGCAGAAAGCGCAGGTGCAATGTGCTGCCAGCGAGAAACAGCCGGGCTGGGATGGCAGCGGGATGTGGGGCCACTGAGCCATGAATCTCTCCTGCAGGCACAGAGTTAACTCCCGGCATGCTAAGCCGCCTCCTTCCCCCTCCCAAACCCCTTGCACGTATCAGAGATTCTCAGGAAACTGTAGAAAGCCAAGAAGGACTAGAGAAAGCATTCCTCATGAAAAGCCTGGCTCTCGGGAGCAGATGGGCTTCATTACAGCCCTGCTCTCAGCAATGGACCGGGCAGATTTTTTCTACCACGACAGGTCACGGCTACAGCATTTCACGTCTTCTTCAAACATGGCAGATCTGAGGGCTTTCCGGCCCACGTTGCCCAACGCCTCGGCTGACAGACGTTGCTGAACTTTGAGCACTGCCTTGGGCTGGCTCCTCAAAGGGCAGCGGCTGCGTCCTGGGCTTCACAGCCCTCGGGACCGGGAATCTGAGCCAAGCAAAACTGACCCACGACAAAAGCAAGCCAAACAAAACCGAAAAACCAGCACTATCTCAGAGGGCGTCTTTGATTTCGCATTCATCCCTGCCCGCCCATGCTCGCAGTGTTAGGCAGGGTGAAGGCAGCGTAGCCCTCCTTATCTGGAAGGCAGAGGACATGTGCCAGCCAGCTGCCAACATGACCCAGCCTCGTAAAGCCTTCGCTGGCCCAACTGCGTTCCTGTCCCAAGGCAGTGCCTGAATTTCAACCTGAGAACACCTTTAAACAATAGGGAGGAACTGAGGCCTAAAATAGGCTCTTTCTTGTTCTGAAAAAAAAAATAAAAAAATCCCTGGTTTGTAAAGGTCTGCTAATATCCGTGTGTGTAAGCAGCCCTATTCAGGCTAGGTCTAGGTGCATTTGTAGGTCCAGGGACTAGTACTCTGCGGAACCTCAGTCAAATCACATATAAACTCTATAATCTCTATCCCTCTGTAATAATTTTTCCCCCCTGGAAGAACAAACCTTGAAGCACAAGGTCAGAGATGCCTGACAGTTCACAAGAGTACCACTGACTTCGGGTTCATAGCTCAGAAAACTTGAAAAGCCAGATTTGCAAAGATCAGTAGCAAGAGCTTCTCCAGGACCTGCTGGTGCTGAGAGCTGCTGAGCTGGAAACCAGAAATCACCCCAAAGCTGACAGAGAGTGATGGCAATGGGTATCTTCCATATCCATCTTGGCACATCAGAGGGCTGCTGAATGATGAAGTTCAGTTTCCTGCCTGTCATACGTGCTACATACCGGTGGTGCAGCCTCTGGCATTGCTGCCCATCTCCATGGAACACTCCAGTCTTCCTCTCTCAGGCTGGTGAAGTGGTACCTCCACTTTGGGAGTAGCTGGAGGAGGCTTTGCTCTGTCAGTGACCAGACAAGATTCAACTGGTTGATGCAGGAGCAGATGAGGATGGAGAGAGGGACCTCGCTGCTTCCCTGCTGGCAAACCTTTCTGGAGTGGTATCACAACCTTGGCACTGCTACGATCCTGGTTCTGCTATCTCTCATTGTGAAAGAGTCAGATCAAAGGCTGAGTGCGTCTGACCCACAAAGCCCCGTGAAGCCCAACAACTCAGGCTGACTGCAGGTCGTGAAAGAACATGGGGAGTGCAGAAGCCAGCGCTGCTAAAAAGATGTAAGAAGCAACAGCTGGATGCTACAGTCAGACAAAAGTGGGAAAGAAATAAAGCAGCATTTTGAGATTGAGGGTTTTTCCTTGCTTCTTACTGGGGAAGGTGATTCAGCGCTGGAACAAATGAGAAAGAAGAGGAAGCAGAGCACTCCCCGTCCCACAGGCTGCCTCTGTGCAAGGTCTGCTTTTGTCCCCCCCAGTCTCCTCCAGCACGCACAAGTCACTGGACTGGACCCAGGAAGGATGGGGCAAGAACGGAACAGCCCCGCTCTTACGCAAGGGTCTCTTGTGATCACACCGAATTGCCTCAGGCTCCCAAAGGTGCCTCTTCCTCCAAACGCTTCTGGGACTGTCCCCTGGACTGCGAGGGGACTTTTTCCTCAAATAACACTGATCAGAAACGGAAGCCTCAAGAAGGGGAAGGTTACATGAAATGCTTCATATAGCATCCAATTGCCTCTCATTAGGAAATACATTCTTTTGGGATGGAGGATATGGTTATTAACTGCTTAGGAGACTGCAGGGTGACACACACATCCCTCCAGCCCCTCACTCACGGCCTGAAAACAGCCAGCTCTCCAGATGTCAGTACAATTCACCTACTCATGGTTTCACCAAAAGACCTACCACTGAAGTGGCCCCACAGCACTTTTAATTTAGGTCTGCAGAAACTGCAGACAGAGATGAACGCAGGGCCTTACCACTTGCCCCTCACCTCCCTCTGACTCCACTCACATGTTCTCCCTTCTCTCTGCCCCACATCGGTACCAGCACAGTCATCCCCAGCTCCCCCACAGGTGCTAAAATCAGTTCCCCTGAGAACAGTGACCAAAGCGCTGATGCAGACAAGGATCAGCAGCCTCCAGCATTTACTGCTGTGCCAGTCTAGACACAATACGGCCAGAGTGAGATGAAACAACAGTCCAAGAGCCCCACTGCTCGTTCCCACCTTCTCTGTACGTAAAGTGTACGGTGTGCAGAAATCAGCATAGCCACCACTAACGATGCGCCACCTCTGGAGGAGGCAGCAGAGGAAGATCAAGGTAGAAGACGGATGACAACCATGCTAAGGCCAGTTGGGATCTCCTGGATGGACACCAGTACAACCAACTCCCCCTGATGGACCACATCACTTCCCGCACCAAGCTGAGATGGCGCGAGTTTTGCCCAGGAGCTGAGCATACCTGCCCACATCGCCACTCTAGGTGCAGGAGGGCCTGGAGATGCTGAAAGGTGACTGCTCCAGCCAAACCCCACAACTACCCGCCGTGGCAGTCGGGAAACTCCAGCTGCCAGTGTGCTCAGCACCACTTTAATACCTTCCTGCGACGCCCCTGGCCACGTGTCTGTGAGTCTGGAGTGAGACAGCCGCAGGCCAAGAGGACAGACAGGTCATCACCATCCCGAAGAGAGCAGGGGACAGTCCATGTGCTGCAGCTGCACCCCACGCCCAGGGAGAAGGACTGCAGCCCCCGCGGCTGCCAGCAGCGAGGGAAGCCAAAGCGAAGCAATCGGGGATACGAAGTCAACGCACACTCAAACCCACAGGCGGATGCTCCCCCTGGGGAGCACTGAGACTTCTCTCACCTCTCCTGAGCGCCAGTGAGGATGGCAAACACACGCAAGCCCGGTTCTGCCTCCACGGAGGTACAACGGGGCATTCTGCCACCGACTTCAGCACAAACCAGCTCAGCCCAGCACCAAAATAACCAACTCAGTGGCATTTAGGAGCAGAGTTATTTCAGCACAGGCTGGCGTGTGGGTGTTCCTAGGGCAGAACAAGAAAGCCTTATTTCAGCACAGCCACGGAGTTCAGTGCAAACCACCCCAGCGCACGACTGCCCGGATGGAGTTAAAAGTGGGAAATGCAAACGGAGGAGTCCATTCTTTCTCCCCGAGAGGAGTGAGCCCTCAGCACTCCCAGACTTAAATGTTTCTGGTTATATCATCTTTCCTCCCATGTTGTACGCCTTGTCCGGGCCACGGGATGGTTTGGTCTCTACGTGCTGTTCGCAAGAACTAATTCAGCACGTTACATGTAACGGAGTGTGGGTGGCCCAGGAAAGGCGACCTGCTGAATCCTGCTACAGACGGAGAAAAGGATCTGACTGCTCCTGCGGGAAACTCATAGCCCTGCTGCTTTTCCCAGCATTTTTCTTCATTATTATATAGAAACCAAATGACACCGGGCAACTAGAACTCCAAATAACCTCATGGCAACCATCCCTTTAAACACAACATTTTTGTCTGCAAGTTGTTTACCTGTTATTGTGACTTGTAACTTCTAAAATTCAAGTAATTGGACTCAGTTTACTTTCCTTTGGGATAAAAAAAAGAGAGCAGTTTTTAGCTTCCTTCTTTTCTGTATTTGGTAATGACCTTTCCTCTGCTAGTGTGAGCTTATCACAGAACTAGAGAGGAAAGGAAAAGCTGTAAAGTGAAAAATAATAAGGGAAAGAAATGGCACAAAAATGAAGGCTGGAACCCAAGGAGACAACTATGCAGCTAGAAAATAACCAGATTTTAGAGAACATGAGTACCACTTTAATCCACCTCTCTCGTGAACCTTAAGGGGCAAATCTGCAGAGGATGTCCACCACCCTTGCAAACGGGCTTCCACCGAGTGACAAACACCACTGGTTTCCACCAAGTCGGGATCCCTACCCCAGACCTACCACCATCTACAGCACCTTGCAAAAATCACACTTGCCCTGTATGAAGGAAACACATATGCAGCCTATTAAGGGCATCGCATTTCCCAAAGCCTCAGCTGGCCAGTGCCTCTCCAGGGAGCGTTCCAGACCTGAAGTCCTCCAAACCCCTCCTGGGATGCCATTGCCATTACCGTCACCTGGTTTGCTCTGACCTGACAGGAACTCTGCGTGAAACTGTGTTGAGATCATGCAAGGGATTAAAGTCAAGTAAGCACAGAAAGTTCTGCTGACTCAGACACGAAAAAGTCTCCTTTTGAAAACCAGAGTCCTGAAAAGAGCCACATTTTCCAGTCAAATACTAGAAAGCGAATCCAATGGAAAACGCAATCACCTCTCTGTCAGGAGCCCTGGAGATCACAGCCCCGTTCAGGGCTGCACTTTTTACTGAACAGTCCCAGTACTAAAATAAGATACGTACATTGTTTCTTTAAAAAAAAGTTACTAAGGAATACGATACTGATTGTGGTCTTCTGGGATTTCTGAATTCATTTGACAAACTTCATGTGTTCTTCTAGAAATAACAAATGCTTGCCGAAACTTAACTCCTCTTCAATCTTACCCAGCCAAGTTAAGACTTTTTTTTATTTTTAGGAAAAAACACATTAAAGTGATGGAGCAGCCCCTATAAAAGGAAAATCACATTTCATTTACTCTACACTGATAAAACTCCACTAACATTTCAGTCAAATCAGTCTTCTGGATTTTAAGATGTAACTTTAAAGGCCCCATTGATGGATTGCTGCTGTAATCAGAAAACATTAGTACATTGTTAAAACTACAGGAATTACCCAATAACGTTTCTTAGGAAAGCGGAGCTAATTTCCCCAAAAGAGCAGAAAGCAGGCAGGGAAATAAATAACCCCTCCAGTACAAAACTGTTTATATTTTAGTTCTCTTATTACTGAATTGTTTCCCGGCGTGGCAGATATTTCTAAGAGCACACATTAAAGAAGTCCCTCGAGCAATTCCACCGGGTTCCCCAGGACTTTTAGCGACCGTGAAAACAGGCGCTTGTGGAAGAGAGCAGCTCCTCTCTCCGTCCCAACCCCAGCGGGACTGTGCGAAGCTGTAACACAATGTCATGCCCCGCTTTCACCGAACGGGACGGCCACATCGGGAAAAAAAAAATAAAAAAATAAAAAAGTAGCTTGCTTTTAAAAATGAAACACGAATTTGGCTGCCAAACAGCAGCGCGGCGGTGGCAAGCCGGTCACGCGTGGCAAGCAAACGCACACCACGGCGAAGTTCAGCCGTCCCAGCCCAGAAACGTGCAACCTCCGGGCGAGTTCACCGCCTGGCCCCAACTTCAGCCCCCCCGCGCATCGGCCCCTCCGGACCGGACCGGGCCAGGAGCCGGCGAGNGTCCTCGCCCGGTGCGGTCTCCGCGCCCTGCCAGCGTTCGGGAATACGCGCTTCCCGAACTCCCGTGATGGCTTTAAAACTCCTCGCAGGGGAAGAGGGAGTTCCTGGCGTGCTGGCAGGGCGCGGGAGGTGCCTGCTGGCCGTTCTCCTCAGCATCGCAAAGTTGTGCAGCCTTAAAATACATCTCTCCTCTTTTGTTATTTTTTTGGCTAACCCCCTGGCCCCGCCGACTTTAGCCGAGAGCATTAACGCATCTGACTGATTTTAACTCAGGCCGTAAAGTTATACAGGAGGACGACGCAATTTTCTACTAAGCTCGGCGTGTTTTTGCAAAGCCAGAGCGCAAAGCTCTCTTACCACGTCCTCTAACCCCCAGGCTCTGTAATTGCAGGCAAAACAAGCTCTGAGCTTCTGGTGCCCCAGTTTTGAAATAGCAGTAATGCTGTTGACCCACCTCTGTAAAACACTCAAGATCTACTCAAAGGCCACTTGCCAAATCAGAAAGTCCGGCTGAGCGCTGGATTTCCACTGACAACAGTCAATCAGTGCTTCTCTCTTCATCCCCAAAATACTTAGCTTTAAGAAACAGAGGACAGCTCGAGGAGGAGCCACTCAGAATGACAAAGAAAGCCTGGGTGTGTGCACATGCTGGGCTTCATTCTGCCCTCATTTAGGGCACAGCAAACCAAGAGAATGAATTCATTGCAGTGAAGGAAGCTGGAACGAAGTAACAACCCGAGCAGGGCCGTGCAGGCCAAGCTGAGCTATCACTGTGCAATTACACAGCTCTTTAAAGTCCCTGTTGGGTGGTCTAGAGACGGGCAACAGAAATGAGACCACAGCTGAGACCCTAATATCCTTACACCTCCTTGCAAGGTCACACCAGTGTCTGCAGTAACCAGTGGGAACGGTAACCTCAGCTCCGGAGTCCTGGGGAGGGTCCGCAGGGAGGGACTGTAACCCGCGCCACCGGGGAGTGAGACAGGCAGTGCTCGGGGAGAGCTGGCGGCTGCTGGCTGGGAATGGCTCTGCAGAGGTAGGTTGTACTTCATTGCAAGTACTTCAAGCAATTTCCCCCCTCCCTTGGTGAGCACGCGAAGAGATGGGATCTGCCTTACGTGCGAAGATGCGCTGAGAGACCCCGGGGACAGAGGGACTGGCTGAGTCCAGGTGGAGAGGAGGGACTGGTGTGGGAGAATACATTTTGATAGCTGCTTACAGGCATTACCCTTGCAGTGGCGATGCACTACAAAGTGAAACCTCCCCTGATTTTTGTTTCTGAAGAGGCTTCCAACAACCTCAGAGGGGAATAAACCCATAAGGGTTTTGTCAGTATTACACGAGAGCAGAGTGGTTTTCTGGGTGTTCAACTACAGCAAAAGGGACGTCTGATGCTGCTGTCCTTGAACCTCACAAGGGACAGAGGGAGGTTCAGAGCCTGAAGGCATATCCAGCCTGTGCAGTGGGAGCCCCTTTCCAGTAGCTTTGCAAGAACTGGAAGGGGCACTCAGACAGCCGGTGAGTTTTTCACTATTTGCATCTCCCAGTACTGAAACACCCAAAAATTTAGACCAAGGCTATTCCGGGAGCTAAGGAAAATAATCACCTCTTTAGCCCAACTTCCCTGGGCTCAACAGAAGAAATAAAAACACTGCCAAGTGAGCAAACCTCACTCATAGTCAGGCATTCCTTTAAAAGAAAACACAATAAAACACCCCAGTTGAAACTCAGACACTGACCTGTTGAGTCCTGCTGACTGCTGTCTGTATTTCACACCCGGAGGGCAGGGCCGGGGCTATCTGCGATCACATCAGATATGCAGGGCTGGTCTTCCAACGGTCCGAGGTGAACGTGCTGTTCAGGTCTGCGGGGCTAGATGAGGTAAGGGGAAACACACCGTGAAGATCTTATAGGAATCCTACTTGGACTCAGCTGAAAATATGACCGGCTCCAATGCTGAACCACCCTTTTTAGAAAGGCAAACACATTTTCAAGGGGGGAAGAGGTACATTATGGCATGAGCTGTTGGGTGGTAATGACCTCAGCTGCAGGGAAGTCAGGGCTTTGCTGCTGCCTGTTTCTGTGTGTCTGAGAAAGCTCCTCGGTCCCATGTGCTGATGGCTCGTATCATCCCCCTGCCCCTGCATCCCCATCATACAGAAAGGAAAGAGCAACCCCAGCTCATAATGCAGACAACGGTGGCTGGTGCTTACCTGGGAAGAGAGGTCACCCCAGAAGCATAGGAGGGCAGAGGATTAAGCTCAAGCTCTCAGACTCCTAAATTATTATCCCAAGCCTATTTCTGTGGGAATCATCAGGTTCAGTCTGCACTGGAGAAGCCCCTCTCTCCCTCCCCAAGCCCCACTGGTGACTGGAGAATACCTGGGGCACGACGCACGTGTGAAAATACAACTGTTCAGCGGCACATGTGAAATGAGTGTGGCAGCTTTCTGTGGGCGAGCGCTGAGCCTGTCTGTCTCTCTCCATCTCCATTGAGAAATGAGTATTTCCTAGAGAACGTCCATGGCTCCTTCCCTGCCAGGTGGTGAGCTGCCCGTGGAAGGGCCACCCTGCTCCCTGTCTGCATGGTGCCTTGCACTGTGGGGTTCGGATCATTGCTAGAGCTATTTATGACTATAAAGGCTATATCAATAACTAAGAATAACAGTCAAAAGGTACTAATAACATGGCATGGAGGAAAATTATTTGTTACTACCAAGGCCTAGAACTGCATCTGGCTTGTAAGTGAAGAGGGAGTGCTTTTTGCCTGCAGAAAGATGCCGTGCCTTTGCTGCAGTGCATGCTTGATTCCCTCCCCGCTCATTAGCAGTGCTTGTTACTGTCTTCTCAGCAGGTTTCTCCCAAATGCCTTGCTGTTTCCCAGGACCTTGATGCCACTGAGTGAGATTAACCCCAAGCTTTGGACGGATGACCACGTTGAATGGAAATTAAACATCAGCTGGTTTCAGCTGAAAACTGAGGAATCCATTGACCTCCTCCCCAAGTGCTGGTTTTCCAGCTACTCTGAAAAGGAGCCCGTCTAGGGGATATTTTGATTTTGCACCCAGTTATTCAAGTCTGGAGCCTGAATGCCACAGAAACGTTTACCCTGGGCTCATGCTGGTGAGACCTCCATCTGCTGGTGGCTTCGCACCAGTGCACACTGTGTGACCAGAGCCCCCAAATTTTACCAAGCCAGCAAGGGCTTGGGCAGGTATGTAGGGAATTATATGGATGCAGTACAGGCTTTCTTCAGAGACCAGAATCTGGGGAGATACTCACAGAGATGACCGTGGGTATTGTCCTCTCTGTTTTCCAAGACCTGCATTAGACACCACCCTGCCTCCAGCATTTCTCTGGGCCCCAGTGTATCCTGATACTCAATGCTTTGTTTTAAGTTTTATAGCATCACTGTAATGTGCCAGCTGAGAGAGACCTTGCAATGCCCCAGCTCATCCCCTACGTGAGCAGTTGTGTGCGCAGCTTGTTCTGAAAGTTTGTGTCCAAGGACACCTTATGACCTTGCCAAGCAATCCCTTCCAGCTCTGAAAACCCTCAAAAATTTTCCTACCACCTTATCCGAACCATTCTTTTCATAACTGGGACCCACAACATTTTGCCCTGAAAGACAAGCAGGGTGCCCAGTTCTGTCACGTTCTTTTGTATTAACCAGGAAAGATCAATTCTGCTAACATCACCAAGCTGGAATGCTTGCTTTCTCGAGCAGTGCATTAACTTTTCACCATCTCCTGTAGTCTTTTTCACCTGAAGAATGCGAGTTTTCAAATATTGCTTCATCAAAACCCTGGTGTTTATGCCCACTTTGCACTGATGTACAACAGCCACAGTTCAAAGCAGCAAAGAATCATGCTGGGGTGGACTTTTCACCATTAAGTGATGGAGTAAATATTTGCAGGTCCAGTATATAAGAGAAACAGATTGGATAAAAAGTAAAATTTACATTAAATACCTCTGGAGAAGTAACTAAAGAGTTAAAAGTATATATATTAAAACAAGACGCTCGGTGAATCTTTTAAATCCATGGCCAAATTTTGCTACCCATTTATACAGAGTAGCACTAATGCCTTAAGAAATCTACTTGGTGTCAGGGGGATAGGGCAGGGAATAAGCAGCCGATCCCAAAGACACTCCACACCCCAGGGAATCCCACCGATTTGGTAGGTATGAGAGCATACATTGCCTAAAATTAAGCAGGTTCATATGCCTTGTCAGAAAAAAATTACTAAGTGTTAGGATAGTGCGAATAGCATCTGGTCCTGAGTAGTTAATATTGTTACCTTGCTAATTCCATAGCTTGCTGACCTTTCTGTTCCCAAACAAAACACTAATCACTTCCCAGAGATCCTTTTGCAATTATCTCCTCATCTCCTGGGAAATCTCCCTAGAGAACAAGAAACAAAAAACTGGGCTCTCACTTCTCAACATGACATGCAGGCCTCTGTCGAAATAGATTTTAAGAAATCATTCATTTAACTTTCTTGCTGCCACAGTTTAGGAAAAAAAAAAAAAAANGAAAAGGCAGCAGCTGTTTTCTTTAAAAAGCACCAGTGGTGATGGGAGCAAACAAATTACGGGCTCTGAGGAGTAGTCTCTGCCTGCAACGTTTGCATCTACTGGAAAGGCTGTTGGTATGATGGAAACTCCCATCAACCGTTTTATTCAGTGGTGGCAACTGGGGACCGCGTTTGCCTTTTGCACCAGGCATTTATGTTTCATTAGTTTATACACTGTTAGCAGCTGGGAGCTTGTTCTCTGCTGATGCCTGATTCAGAGGCCTGGGTGAGGAAGGGATGCGGTTCACCGACATGCGCTGGAAAGCCTGGAGCAAGCTCCTACGGCTGCCGTCCTGCCCATCCTATGTCAACACACAGCAGACAACTCAATACGTAGCTTCTCCTGCATCGCAGGGAAACACAATTCAGAGGGAGGAGATGGAGAGAAGCAGTTTTTCTTGCCTGTCGCAGAGATCTCCTGCGAGGGAGACTCTGCACTGAGCAGGGACTCGTATACTCTGTGCTCTTTTTTACAGTCTGGTTATGGTGGCTGGGAAAGAGGAGTCTGAGCATTTCAAGCACTAATAGGTCTTGCAAGGAAAACACATTTAAAGTTTCCCTCTGGAGGTGGGAATTTTTCCCTCTCATTCCTTAAGACGTTGCCTTCTCCAAGGAAGGACTGTATCTGCAACATCATGAGGGCTCTGGAGGGAGGGTAAAAACTCCTGAGGCAGGGCCCATAGCATTTTACCCGGCTCACAAATAACCTAACTCACAGCAGGTACGTTGCCAGACTTTTCATTGGACACAAATTACCTTCTCTTGCAGGTTTTTTAGGATCAGTGACCACTGAATATTCACTATTTAGTAAAAATATCCTCTGTCTCATTCTTATCTTGTGGTGCAAATTCCAACAAATAACACCAAATGCTGTTGTGGGGAAGAAGAAATACAAATACTGCTATAGCTATATACCCAAATCCCTCAGGGCAGGATGGGCTCTCAAAGGCCCAGGCCTCTTATTCTTTTGAACGGACGGAAAAGCCTGTGCCTTGCTGCATCAGCTCACAGTGCGGCACTGGGGGATTACGAGCACTGCCCTGCTGCCTGGGTTTGGGATTAAAAACAAGTCATGGCCAAAGGAAACAGGCCCTTCTCACGATGGCCAGATCCGTGCCAGGACGGGGACATCCCTCTCTGGGGATGTGGTGCTTCCCCTGATAGAAACGACTGGGCTCAGACTGGTCAATAGAGATGCCACATGCGTGCCAGCATGTTTTGACTGGGCAGTCTGGTGGGACTAGCGCTGGAGAGCATCCACGGAAACAGCAGCCAGGCAGCCTGCCTCTGGGAGCTGCCGTTAGCTTCTAGGAAAGCAGAGCATGCACGCAGATCTCTTTGTTTCTCCTATCATAGCATCACAAACAAGATACCGATGGTACTGACGCCAAGTAACAGGCAGTGGAGGAGCTGCCAGCTTTTGTTACACTGATGAACATCTTCCAAAGCCAGTAAAAGCCACCGAGCTCCCTTTCACCGCACTCACCAGTGTAACACCACGATGCCTTCCAGCTGTGCACCAGGAGAAGTGACTAACAACTGTCCAAAGTTTGTTTTGAAACCCCTCCATGAAACAAACACTCACAGTGCGCACGCTTTACTCTGTGGGGTGGTGAGAAGAGCTGTTTTCCTGCACATGGGTGCAGAGGACGCCTATTTTGCAGGTGTGCTATCAGGAGCACCATTTGTGTTTGGAGTGATGTATGGTGGAGGCTTGTGACAGTCCTCCTCTCCTGTGGGGGCATCCTGTCTTGGTCCCCAGGAAACCCTTTTCCCAGACAGAAATCCCTTGGGTGAAGGCTGAGGAAAGGAGGAGGTTTATTTGATGTAGTGGCTAACTCTCAAATACTTCGCAAAGCATCAAGACCCAATAAGTTGTGTTTAATTACCTGGTCCCCTGAAGCTCTTCTAGAACAGGAGAAATTAGCCCTGCATCTTGCTTTCCTACCATCTACAACCGAGGGGAACGCAGTGAGGAGAGAAGTCTGCGTTACTGGGTAACACCAAACCTCGCAGTAATTTGTCGTGACTGTACTTGCAGTTCTTGATCTCTTAAGCCGCTGTCTGAGTTCAGCTCCTATTGGACCTCCCCAGCAGTGAGAGGTGAGGGGGACACAAGACCTGCACCATGTGCTGACCTCGCTACCAAGGTTCCAGCATGTCTGAACAAAAAATTCTCTCCTTGGAGCCTGGGCAGAGTTTGCATTTAAAATATTCCAAAAATGGGCAAACAGGGGTTTGGAGATGCCATCAGGTGATCTCTCCGTATTTCAGGGCAATTTGAGCACTCTGCTCTTTAAACCATTTGGCTGAAGCTGGTGATAACTAAGGGGGAGGGAGCGTTTGCCCACACAGGCACGGCACCTCTGCTGATGTGTTTGCAAGCCCAGAACTGTTAGTTTGAAGCCTGTAATGAAAAGGCCAAACCTTTGGCTGCTGTAAGCATTTGCTCAGAGACTGTATTCATTTTTATCCCAGCCAAGGGACCACGTCCAAGAAGTCTATACATACATTTGATAGAAAGAAATGTGTTAACAGCATGCTTTTATACCTTCACAAAAGGTATAAACCAGATTATTCTGAGCTGGGCTTTATTTTCTTGGAAGCGTGGGACTCAATAGCACAGACAAGCCAGGTGTCTTAGGAGCAGTGCAGGCAGCTAAGACTCCTCAGAAATTCATGTGGAAAGTCCTGTTTCCTGGACTTCGATCTATTTACGTTGATGTGCTCATGACCAGAAACCCAGGACCAAATGATCTGGGGTCTTGTGATCTTTTACACCCACTCAGCCAGCAGCCAAGATACAACAAGAGAGAGAGATCCCAGTTTAAGCATCTCAGCTGGAAAGTCCCCTTTCTTAGCACAGCAGCAATGAGCACAAGATTGTGGTCTGGGGTGTTCCATTCTCCAGCTCCCTAGGTCCGAACAAAGGCAAATTTATCCCTGAGAGCAGAGGGGGGGGGTGTGTACTGCAGTGAGAAGTGTTCGTGGCCAAACGAAACAGCTTCTCAGCCTGGTGGGGCATGGCGTGCCGGAGAGTGCTCTCTTCCCTGGAGCGCTCACTTTGCTGCTATTATGCATACATCCATCTGAAGTGGCTCCAAATACAAAGGAAAGGGGAAAAAAGGAAAAAAAAAATAGAACCCAGCCTGTAAATAACAACATAAATTGCCATCAGTGGTCAGCGCAGTGCTATAAAAGTCTCCTCGACCACAGAATGACTATGCTGAGAAAGTTCCCTTTCTCCTTAAAACCTTGTGTTACAGGCAGGACAGAGGTCCGCTCTGTTCTTGTCCCTCTCGCATCAGGGCAGCCTGGGCAGGTCTGTCCCTTCTCCCCTCAGCACTCCATATCCTGACAGCATAACCAGACCTTCCCGAAATACTGACATTGCTGAGACCCCATACAGTGAAGCAGCCTGGCCCTCAAGGAAGAGGAGAAGACAATGAATAGAGCAATGTTTTCAAAGAAACCCGTGTAACTTAGTTACTGCCCTCACTGGCCACCTTTAGATAAGGCTATAGGTTCCTAAATCCCTTTACCACTGCCAAAATATCCCCTCATGACTAAAACCAGAGTTTCCTGTTCACTGAAGGGGGTACAATTAAAATAACCATCATCATCTAAATACCGTTTGTGATGCTGTACCCTGCACACGCTGCCACAAAGTCAACCCCAGGTTTCCTACTGCAATTTTAAGCATAGAGAACTAATTGCATATGCCTAGACATGACAGAGCTGGTCAAATCCAATCTAAACAGCTTCTATTTCATGGAAACCCTGGCTGAAAAATCACATAAATATTCTTTGTCAGAAATTGCCCACGACAGTCTGTTTTCAGTATTCTAGGAAGCCTGAGATACTATTTTTATTTAGACCAAAAATAATAAAGGCTTTTCTCCAGTCGTCTGGGTGCCCTAATTGAATTATGTCTGCATTAGTAAACCCCAGCACTGCTAAAATCAGACAACCACCTACCCAGAATATCTAGGAGGCATGGTGTCTGCCTCCTCCAGAAACTATATCCAGAGGTGTCTTTTGCAAGAAGTTTAGTCCTGGAAAGTTACCAAATCAGCTTAGTATTGAGCAGAGAAAGCACATTCCAAGTCTCTGAGCCACCGCAGAGAAAGCCCAGCCGACTGGCTCCTCTCTTTTATAAAGAAATCTTTCAAACAAGGATTTTGGTCCAGTGTTTCCACAGTCTATCATAGGTGGAAAGGGACAGGGCGTTAGATTTGCAGCTGGAGCTCTTATTACTACCACAATTAATTCAGGAGAAACAGTCCAAGTAGCCCTGGAGACTGCAGCCCCAACGGCTCAGATCAAAGGTTCGCAGGTAATGCCTCTGCCTCTTCTTGCAGGTATTAGCCATGGAATGATGACTCATGACTTTCTGCTTCATGTGCTCCCAGAAACTTAAGCCTGTGAGTCCCAGTCTTAGTTTCCTAATGCTTTTTGTTGCAGCCCAGAGAGAACATGCCTGTCCACCCTACCAGGGGTGACCCTGGAGGAGGTACCGGTACGACCTACAAGGCAACCTCTCGTTTAAGCCCAGATAGTCTCCCTGGCTGAGTTACTGATGCTCTGCACTGCCCAAGGCATGGCCAGGCTTATCTCAGAGCTCTTGGCTTGTAACGTTAGCACTGCTGAAAATGTTAAAGAACAGTCTGACTGCTACCAAATCTATATATTGATGGCAGATAGCTCCTGTCCTTTTTAAGCAGTTGCTGTGTTTCCAGCTGGTTGCAATGAGATGGGCTCTACCCTTTTCAACATAGCTAAAATAATCCACAGAAAGACCCATGAGCCTGAACTTCTCTGAAGTTTGCTTTCAGTGTGGGGGGGAAGAAAAAGCTAATTCTTTTCTGCAGATGTTCTCACAAATTCTGTGATTTCAGCAAAGCCAGAGAGAATTCAAATGCCCCTCTCAGCTGAGGAAGAAAGCACATTCATACGCCTTCCCCAAGCCTTCTTTCCAACTAACAGTGCAGCCAGTGTCATTGAAAAAAAATTGGAAAAAAACCGAAGCAAATAGTAGGGTTTGTTGGTTTTTTTTTTGGCTGTCATTTCTGTGGTTAAAGCTACAGCTAAAAGCAGCAGTAACAGGTTACAGCAGAAACTGAATATGCTACTGTGCGGAGGTTCAATTCAGTGAACTGGGCAGACTCATAAAGCAATTGGTTTTCAAACTTCAGAAATTAATTTAAACAAAACATGATTATCTCTTTCAGTGGAGGCATTTTTTCACAAAACGCCAGCCGTACACAGTGCAAGATCGCTCAGGCATATGTTGCAATGTTTAAAACCTGAAGCAATGAGAACTGCGCTGAAGCTTGCTCTGTTTTACTCTCATTTGGCATCCTGGAGCTGATGGAGTGGAGGAGCTTGAACAAAGCACTTCAGTCAGGCTTTCTGTGGCTTATGCCCTGAAATGCCCCTGCCCAACAGTTCAGCACTGCATTCCTCCAATCTTTCAGGGGGTTCTCCCAAACATGAGATGGGGAAGTAAAGCCACCCCCCAACCTCCTGGGTTTATCAAAGCAAGACTAGGAATACCTAATAACTAATGAGGAAATAAAGACCCACTGCTCAAATTGCAGGGGTGGTAGAGAAGGACATGCTCCTAATGAAACATCAGTCAGTACAGTCCCGCAACACGGCCCTCATCCAAGCTCGCATGGTGTGCGCGGGCTGGGGCTCCTCGGTCAGGGCCCCCTTTGCATCACGAAGCTGGTGAGATCCAGTGGTCGCCCTGTGCTGAAAGGGGGTCAAATCCCTCTGGGCTGAAAGCACCAGGCACCTTTTAATGATGTCCACAGGCCATGTGGAAAAGCTTCATGCTGCCCAGCAAAGCAGGTATAAGATAATCAGTGAGAGGGAACCATGATTATACATTATCTAGAAATACGGCTGGCCCAGAACATAAACTCTGGCTCCATGCAAGGAAAAGATTAGGAATTGGGGAAAAAATGTAATAAAGCTGTGTTATTCTGACAGTTAATTCTCATCCACGCTGCAGTGCAGTATATATGGCTTTACTGTCCTCTCCTATTCTGCTCTCTTAGCTTTATTTCCTCTGGTAGTTGGTTTGTAGCCAAACAAACTATTCCTGCAGAGCCCAACAGAGGTTCATGGTGCTAAAGCAGCCAGACATGCAGTCAAGGCTAATGCCGGCTTTCCAGGACCTCCTCTCAAGATTTCCAAAGCGGGCATGACTCCATGGATCTCGTGAGCCACTGTTTGACTGCACAGGAATTTATAGTTATGTGACCATTACAGCTTTAGCCAAAGAAGGGATATACTTTACTAGTTAACATTTTCCAGTGAAATCTTAATTGAACTGTGCAGAAGCCAAGAAAAGAAAACCATTCTCAGCTGAAGTCTCTTAAATGTGCTCTGCAACCGGTCAGGTCAAGTGCACAGTGGAGAGAAATCTAATCCTAAATCCCACTGTTTGTGACCAAGGCTAGGAAAGGCAATGAATGACACAAAGCAAAATCTCCTCGATTTGAATGCAGTGTCTCAAATACCTGTCCTGAGCTCAAAGAAGTCTGATCTGCAACTGCACATTGACATTTGTGAATGTGACAGTGAAACTTAAAAAATTACCATGAGAAGATTATCAAGGAAAATTATCAATCAGTGGTAACATGACACCACTTCATGTGCCTCCGTAATGTGTTAAATAATGGCTGAATAAAGTAAGAATATGTAACAGCTGAGTGAAATATTAGACTGTACAGAAACACATGGCAGTGTTAAAAGCATCAGCTTTTCCTGCACAGAAAAGCGGTGGTATTTCTATACAGACTTAGCCAACAAAACTTTCCATCCACTCCAGCTTTTGAAACAATTAATCTCATGGAAACCAGAGTGGGAAATCCTGCTGGGGAACCAAATGCTTTAAAAACAGTACTTTGGTGAGAGATCCAACAGCAGTGAAAGCAAATGCACCTGACTTTCTGGGCTGCACTCAGAGAAAGCCCCCTCTAGCTGCAGTGACAGATGTAAATACCTCTGCTCTACTGTACCAAGCCTTTCTTGCCAAATTTCAATCATATGAAGTGCAAAACAGGGGGGAGAAATCTTTCCTAGCCTAGCCTCAGAGATCTGTTTTTCTCTTTATCAAAAAAAGCCCTTGCACCCACCTGCCCTCAAGAATATTGGCCTCAAAATTAATCATCAATCTGGAGAAACCTGAAGAAACCGACTTAGTATGAGCATTTCATAGAATCATAGAATCATAGAATTCCCAGGAGATCGGTGTCCAAACCCTCTCCAGATGCAGAAGGTGCCATCTCTGGCAGTACAGGGCTTGGTACTGAATCAGCATCTGAATTACTCCAGTTCCCAGGACGCCTTCACAGAGCTGGGTAGAGGCAGGTGCCAGAACAGCACTCTGAGACAAGGCTGAACTGAGAAAGTGGGAAAGGCAATGCCATCTCCCAGTTTTGGTGGCTGACTCCAGAGGGGTTGTAACAACTGGGAAAAGTTCAAAATGTGATTGTCCAGACTCATACAATCAACTAAAATCAGCCCATTTTCCAGCTTCAGGGAGGGCAAAAAGGTACGTCTGAGCACACAAGATGCTCTCATACCACTGCCCCCAGTTCAGCAGCCAAGGACAGATCTGCATAGATTCAGCCTTGCCACATGGAGGGGATGGGGAAACGAGACCCCACGTGGATTTGGTAAAGAGGGGGAGAGAAGGGACAGCAATGAGCTACTTGGCTTGGAAGGTGGGAGAGAGGACAGGAGAGCAGGGAAAACAAGTTATCCAGGAGACGCACTGTAAAAGAAGACAACAAAATGGGCTGTTATTTTAAAATCTGTTTCATACTGGCTCCCAGGACAGCCCTGCCTGACACCAGAAAGCACATCCAAGATGTGACAAGTTTCAAGTCCAACACATGTGGGGGGTAGAATACAAAAAGGAGAAAAAACCTCTACTATAACCCACTAAGTAGTAAGAACAACATTCAATAACACATCTTCTTAATCTTGGTCATAGAACAGCTGGAACATTTTTGCTGAAATTTAAAGCAAATTAATCAGCATGAAGCAGACACTCTCTGGTTGGGAACTTTCAACCCAAATAGCTGCAATTCGGCAAAACTATAAGCAGCTGAAATGAAGTATTGTAGCTGGAAGTGCTAGTCTATTTTAACAATAGGTGGTGTACCTGCATCACTTACCGTGTGCACAAAATCTAGTACTGCAACGACAAAGACAGAAATGAAGGCTGATACTGTTAATCACCAACAGCTAAAGCATTGTGAGGAACTCAGGGAAAGCAGCTTTTTCCTTGGAGTCGAGAGGCGGTAATTTCACCCTCTCTTGCAGAGGAAACACTGGTTGCTGAATTTAAATTTTCACAGATAAAAAAAAAAAAAAGCCCTCCAAGTGGTTTCTAATCCATGCAGTTAATGGAGCCTACGAATTCTGAGACCCCCTCAGATAGACAGCATCTCATTTTCCAACCCTTTTTGGAAAGCCTAATAAAGATGAAATGAGCAGCTTTTTTACTACCCATTCCAACACGGAGGCCGGGAGTGGAAACATCAGGGGACACCGCTGGGTCGGTAGACAGCTGCTGTGGCTTCTCTGCATTAGGAACTTGAGGATGAAGGCATGGCTATAGTCTGTATAAAGATATAGGCAGGGCTGTGTAGGGGACTGAGGTTAGAGGAGGAGATGATGGGAAGCAGTGGTGCACAGAAGGAGCATGCAGTGCACCAGCCTGCAAGCTGGATTGACGGTTGGGTAAAAAGAGATTAGTATAATGACAGCATCCTGGGGTTTGAATTTTAATTCTTCAACCGGATTCTAGGGGAATATTACAGCTATTCCCTAAGCAAGACAGAGGTGAGTTGTCAAAGTAACTTCAGACTGGAAGAACCCTGAAGACTCTCTGGGATGGATGTTTGCAGGGTGATACCCTTTGGGATCGGACTTGTATTCAGGCACAGCAAAAAGAGGTGCAAAAGAGAGTCCCCCCCCAATCATCTCATCAAAGTAACAGCAGTCCTTCAAAGCCACACTGGTGTGATCTGTTCCCAGTTTACCATGTTGCACAAGTCCTGTGTAAAACCAAAAGGGAAGGAGCTGTGAATGCCGAGCTCTTCTCACCCATTCAGCAGAACGCCCCAAAGCCAGCACGGGCAGGAGGAGAGCCCACGGGCCCAGGGGTGTCAGCAGGTTCCCCCCACACTTCTGCTTTGGAAAGGGGGTACTCAATGCTTCATGGCAAGCCCCAAAAGGGTTTTAGTGATGCCGCTGTAAAAATACTTGATTCAGAAGAGGGCTTGTTGCCAGACAAGTTAATGCCATAGGGAATACGACACATTTATGGCTCTTTATGGCAAAAAGTATGCAGCCAAGCATACAATGAATCTTGAAAGCTTTGTAGGAGCCCCACAAATGCTCCTGTGTGCTGATGAGGTGAGAACATGGAGCTCTGTGCCCTGCCAGTGGCCACAGGTTCCTTTCCATTTACCTCACTCTTTAACAAATTACACATTCACCTCTGTTGCACATTTGACTCTTGTAACATGGACTTCTAATCCACTCTATCCTCTTCTAAACATGAAACCCATAACTCCACAACAACAGAACACAGACAAAGTAGAAAGCAAACAGAGACAGTAGAAAGGCACGAGACCAGCTTTTCTCCTGAAGGCATGTTCTCACTAATCCTTGGATCGAGGTGAAGCAACTTGCCCATGATGGGAGAATGAGTCAGTGGCAGAGCAAAACAGAGGATCAAGGTAACTTGATTCCCAACAGTTTACTCCAAAAAGTTATTCTGTGCTCCCTCCTAATCCCCTCTAGACAACCTTCTCTGTGGGATGTCCAGGTTTATTATCAAACCGGTCTCCCGCTCCCACCTCACTGGAAGGTCAGTGGTGCAGCAGGGCCATGTGCTCAGTGCTGGAGGTCAGTCTCTGAGGATGAGCAAATACCACTTTTTGAAGGGTATTGGTGTTGGTAGGTGATCCCTGCCTGTCCTGCACCCTGGCAGGGCAGCAGCAGTCACGTGTGGCACAAAGAGTAATGCTTTCAAACACATGCTTCAAAAAGCAGCCCATGTTGTGACAGAGAATCCCTCCAAAATGAAACCCACGATGAGCTTGCACACTGCCATCAAAAGCAGCTTGCTCTTGGCATGTCTTGAGCACCCATCCCATGTGAGTATCATGGACCTGGGGAGGTTTTCTGGCTGTTGTACTGACCTGCAGAATTGCCTGGAAAGGGTGAGGCGTCCTCCTGCAGCACAGTGTGTGGATGGGAAGGGATGCGGGACTGCCAGGAGCAGCCAGGCAGGCTGCAGTCACTGTCTCCAGGATGCTTTCAGAAGACAACAGGCTTTACTCTGAAGGAAAAGGAGAGAAAGAGAGTTGCAGAGAAGTCAGGCATCTGGCTGAACCCACACAGGCACGTGAGCCTAACAATGATCTCCATATCTCTGAGGTGAATGGAAAACATTCAGCCTTCTACTGAATTCTATTTATTTCTAGGTTTGTTTTATTTATTGAGGGTCTCTCACAGTTCAGGAGTACACAGAAGAGTTAATTTAATTTACTATGAAGTGTCACAGTGTGGTATGAAGTGTTTTGTACGCAGGCAGGATTAAAAGGTTTCACTGAATTGAAAAGCTGAGTTACTTTTGATTACATTCAAAGGGGACAGAAAACAGAATAACAGGAGGAAAACAATTTTCCACAGGTGAAAGGAGATAGAAGTTAATGATCTCTCATGGTTAACTTACAGCCTCTTATGCTTTCTGGGTGTTAATGTTAAATCAGTGAGACTCCTGCCAACTTATCTCCTGCAAGCTACCTTTAACTACTAATACAATTATTTTTTTTGTTCCATTCAAGTTCTTTTACTCACACATCTCAGAGTGTAAGTTCACTTTAAGTTCACTTCCAGAGTAAAGGGTAAACCTGTCACTTTGCTTCAACTTGCCCCAGGAAATATTGTATTATCAGAGAAGCAAAACATGAGCATGGGTACATAGCCTGGGTTTATATCATTTTTGGAAGCTCTCCCTTGTGCACACGTACAGTTCAATCCATACAAGCTCGCACAGTGTGTTTGTTCTCTATTGGAGCACACAGGCCAGCCTGCTTGGATATGCATTGGGACACTAGAAATGAAGTGGTGCTGAGAAACTGGCTGAATTTCAGGAAAAGGAGGCATTCTTGCTGGGGAGCACACCTTCACCACGAGAGCAGGAGCACTTTGTAGAGATGCACTGAGGTTTCTCCCCACACTGGGAACGCTCTAACCCCAAAAGCCGTGCTTTCCCAAGGATGCCCACTGCAGCAGAAGATCAAGTCCAGTGCAGATCAAGCCCAGGCTATTATATCAGGTTACTTACGTGCAAACCTGCTCAGGATATTGCTGACTGAGAGGGAATGATGCCATTTCTAATACAAAGACAACCTCTATCTGCGGAGAGGCTATGCTGCTCTTTAAAGAGCAGCCAAGAGCAGAGTGTGCTCTCCGATCCCCCCGGCTGCCCACGGACAGCAGGAGCCTCTCCCGCCGAGTGCCTGTGTGCATCCGGAGGGACTGAGCCCCCAGCAGCTGTACCGATGCCACACTCAGCTGCCAAGTCTGCTCAGACCCACAAAAGCACCACATGCTCCCAAAAACATCCCCTGCGTGTGCCCGTAATTTTGTCTAAATTCACCCTTGAACCTTGTGACTTCCCCTCTCGCCGCCCATCCAAAATGCAGCACGGATAAACCCCCTCTTCATTTCATTTAAGGGAAGGAATATATATAAAAGACCTAATACAGAAGAGCACACTTCCCTCTTTGTGCATGGGGAGCATCACCTGGAAAGAAGCCAAGCAACTACTGGCTCCTGGAATAAAAAAACCAGCAAATTAGTTACCCTGTAGAATTACTAAGGCTGAAAGAGATTAAAAAAACCCAACCCAACATCCAAAGAGGCGTAAGACAGCTACAGCAAAGCAGCCACCCTTGGGAGCAGGAGGGTTTATCCCCCAGCAAGTGCCACTCTGCCGGGACCCTCTCCCAGCCGCCCACTCGTCAGCGCCACGGCTATAACAAATTCCCCTAAATGTCCTGTGTAACGGAGGCCGGATGGTTAATCACACCAAGCCGAGAAGAACTGCATCAGAAGATGTATGGCTGAAATCAGTCAGAAGTAAATTGTCAGCGGTGGGATGTTTCTCTGGAGGTCATTAATTTGCTGATTACGAAGCCTGCTGACTGCCAGCCACATCGGGCGGGCTGGCCTGGCTCTTGCAGAGCGCTTTCTGTTGGCTTTTGACCCAGCTGAATATTTACACAATCTAAGTATTTCTAGTATTTTTTTCACAACGCTCTTTTGACTCTTAGGAAGCGTGCACTGTCCTTGTTTTGGTTGTCTCCTCCCTGCTGCCGTTGCAGAGAAGGCAATGGCTCCCTGGCGGAGACCAATTTGGTGTGTGGATCATAAAATCATAGATCTTCCACCTCGGATCCAGAAATCCTTATGAGCAGGCCCTGGTTTTCTCAAGTATATCCGCTACTCAAGCTGACCTTATACTTTCTGCTGGCATGTTGCTTTTTGGCTTTTTTTCCCCCCTCTCTGGACTTGTTACAAGGAGCTCACTGACAGAGCAGGCTATTGCACAGCCTTCGGGCTGTGATTGACCATGTAAGATCACAAGACCTTTTTGTTACAACCCCTATAAAGCAGGGCAAAGGCATGGCTTTGAAGTAAAGAAGGTTGTTGACTTTTTTTTCTCTTGAGAACATCAAATCTTCTGGATCAGACGGGCCTTGCCCAGGGCATTGTTCCTAGAAAAAGTATTGTTTTAGCTGTAACCTCAAACTGCACCCTGAGCAGGAACGGGCCGTGGGTACAGATGGATATAAATTCCTCCGGCTGAGTCTTTTGCTGGCCAGATGCAAGCCGGCTCCAGGCCAGAAGCCGTCGGGTGCGAGGGTGGCTGCAGGTCAGAGCACAGATGCAGGGGTGGGAGTCGACTCCCCCCTCTCCATCCCAGGCTCTTTCGACATGGGAGGGTGCCAACATCTGGACGGGGCACATCTGCTCGGCACAACCCACATCCTTAAGCAGACCAACCCCTCTCTAACCCGCTCTGAGACTGGCACCAGGGTGATGCCTGTCTCTGGACTCAGCATTATGCATTTTCATACCTTTTTTTTTGTTTCCTTTTAATTGAAATGAGCAATCTGATCTAGTTAAAGATGTCCCTGCTTACTGCAGGGGGGGTTGGACCAGATGACCTTTAAGGGTCCCTTCCAACCCAACACATGATTCTATGAAATGCAGATCTCTCACAATTTTACTCAGAAACATTTGGCTACCAAGCGCCTTGTGGTTTCTAGTGAATTACTTGCAACACCATCCATTCACGGGAAATGACAAAAAATAAACCAGCAAAAATTGCAGGGTCACTTGCAGCATCCACCACGTGATCCCAGCTGCGGAGGAGGCGGCTCACTCCTTTGTCACCGTGCCTCGATGCCAGGGATCTAACAAGGCAGCTGAGAAACTCCAAATGCTGCGTGAAGCAGGGTTTCATTAAAGTAAAATATACCGAGCGTATTGCATGTATTGATTTGTAATTCTCGCCAGTGGTTATTTTCATAAAGTAATTGCAGATGCTCACTCTTGTTAGTTGCAGAGAGAGCACCAAATCTGAGTCTCCCTTGCTGAACAGCCTCTGCATCAAAGACCTTGTGAGAGGTTTGGACATTTTAGAAAGATCAGCAATTATCTATGGTGCTGGCTTTGCATTTACTTTCCTTGCATATTCATGCCAGCAATATTTTAGCATGCATCTAACAGGAGGAAGCAAAGACTGACAGTGGGGGATACAGCTGAAGTGAAGCAGATGTCTTTTAAATTCAGAACACATACAGCACAGAAACACTGAGTGATCGAACGCAAACTAGAAATGAAACAAGAAAAAAAAAAAGGATTTTATACTTAAAACTGAGCACTGCAGAAAGAACAAAGAGACTAATTGGTGCAAAACAAACTTATTTTAAAAAGCCTCTTCACTCTGAACACCCTAGTGCATTGCCAGGTAGCACAGGTAAGGAATTTCAATAAATTTAGTTTTAAGTCAACCATGTCCCTTTAATTATTACTTTTTGGCACAGCATGTAGGACACCTCCAGGCCAAAACACAAGTGATGTTGAAAGTACAACTGTTCCTTCCCTTTGGGAATGAAAGTTTTCTGATTGTTATATAAACATATTTGGATATATTTTTTAGAGAGTCAACCCATTAGCAATTATACTATTAACAGTGAGTCAGAGAACATTTTGCTGACATTTTAAAACATGTAACTTGAGGTCAGAACCTACTAAACTTCACCAACAAGCAGATCTGATGTGAAAGAGCCTTACTCGCTCCGGTGGGATCGCTCTAATGAGGAAGGGTTTGCAGCATGTGATCTTAGATCGTGAACTATATAGAGCCACTTCGTTTTAATTGCAAGGCACTGGGCACATGCAGGCAAGAGCCAAACATAAGGATGAAAGAGCAACTCTAGAGAAACAGCAGATAATTATAAAATGAAAAAGAACCAAGGGTGGAGGGTTTCTCTTTTTCCTGGGTAATCTGGGAAACTTATTCAACCAGTGGTCATTAGAAAAGTGCTGTGACACACAGGCAGTTAAAAAAAAAACCAAACCAACCTCAAATCCAGGCTTTTACAATAATCACAGGCCTGGAGACAGACGTGCAGCTTCTCTTGGAACAGCTCTCTTCTAAAAGCAGACCTGAAATGTAACCCACACGCCAGAGGCTATCTTTGGTACAGAAGCCCTTCTGGATAAACCGAACGCGATGAGTTTCTTGGCAGTGGAGTGGAGTTACTTATAACTCTGATTTGGCTTTTGCACGACGCAGATGAGGCCGCGGAAGGAGGCAGGCAGGCAGGCTGGTGAAACTCAGCTGCTTCCTCTTGCTGCAACGCAGTATTTTATGAAATTTTGATCCATATGGATTACAACTGCTTCCTCTCCCACACTTAAATTTCACTCGGGTTTTGGAGAAGGCTAAAAAAAAAATGGAAATAAACCTCAGATTAAAACACAGCTTCTGTTTTGTGCATGTGCCCATTGGCTCAAATCACAGAAAATGGTCGGGTTTACCTGCTTTTGATAGCATCCCAAAATATCAGCTTGATTTTTTTTTCCCAAAATTAACTGAATTCCCTGGCCGCTTGCACGGCCGTGGCCTTGGCTGCTGGCTGTGTGGCAGAACCACACAGGTTTTACACTGTTTTGCTTTGTGCCTGGGTACGTTTCTACTAAAGCTCTTTCCCTGCCAAAACCACAAAGGATGAGGCAAAGAGGAAAAAAAAACCTCCCAAGGCTGTCAGTGAAACTCTTCTTGAGTAAGGTGACATAAGCCTTGCCTACAGAAGATTAAGCTTAATCTCTGAAAAGGGACAGCAGAAAGGCTGGTAGACTTCAAAATGAGCTACAACAGCTGTGTTTTGGTTGGCCAACAACGGCGCTCCGCTGTGGCTGCGGCTGGCTCACCTCATGGGAACAAGGCAGATTATTAAAATACAGCGTTCAGCGATCCCATCCTTGGAACACTTGACAGAGGAGCCTTCTCCTTTGTGTTTCACTGCTTTGGCTGGATGTAATAACAAAGCAAAACGGAGCGATAATGCGATGTGCCCGTGACAACAGTGTCAATGATAATTGTGCGGTGCTGTCCTTAGTTCAAAGCAAAAGACACCCATTTACTGGCTTAAAGCATGTCTTTTTGTTTCAAAAATACCTTTTGGTAGGGAAATGCATGCCCTTCTGTCTGTCTCACTTAACTGCTGGGCTTAATTTGCCTTATTTTAGGGCATAATAGATAAATCATCAATACATGGCAGAAGTCAGAATAAATCAAGGTAAAAAGCCTTTCATAACTTACTAGTCACCACAGAAGGAGAGAAACTGCCAATTTTCCACAGTAATAAGCTATGCTACCAACCTGAAGAGTAGCTTAAAATAATTAACGGTACCAAAAAAGAAAGGGTGTGTATATGAGTGTGTCTGCGGAGCCACTCCACCCAGTACAAAGGGAAAAAATTAACTGGGTGGACCTGCATTCCCGTGGCAGCTCAGAAGGACTGTGCTTTATATTTGTGTGCCTGCAGATATAAATTTCTTGCACATGATCACAAGTGATGAGGAAAAAGAAGAGCTCAAAAAGCAAAGCAAGCCAAAACAAAGCGTTCAAGAAAAAAAAATGGAAATAATTTGTATGACAAGATAAAGAGCAACTCACTGTGTGTTTTCAGGAGTGCTGGTTTTCATCTTTGCAGTAATTATATCATTT
Source organism: Rhinoptilus africanus (assembly GCA_013400135.1). Taxonomy (NCBI): domain Eukaryota; kingdom Metazoa; phylum Chordata; class Aves; order Charadriiformes; family Glareolidae; genus Rhinoptilus; species Rhinoptilus africanus. Next base: position 857,493 of record VXBO01011952.1, read on the forward strand.
ATTAGGTGCTGTTTCCTGAATGATATTTAGAGCCACTGTGGGAGGATGTCATAACATCCATGTTTATTCGATAACTTTGGGGACCTTGCTGTGGGAGACTAAGAGGAAAGAACGAGAGAGAGAAATGGTCTAAGAAGGATCAAGTGCTCTGTTTGAATACAAAGGACACACCACACTTAACAGAGACAGGGGAAATAGCCAGTCAGCGCCCTTTTTACTGCAGATATAGGGTGTCTGGTATTCAGATCTAACCTGGTATCTAGGACATAGAATCATCCTGACAAGAATCAGGAAAAAAATTCTGCAAGCTCCCCAGGTCCTGCTGGGAAGGAAGGAGTTCAAAGGAGAGATGCAGGTGCAGGAAGGCTGGGAGATCTGGAACCAGAGAACCCTGGGGGGACCAAAAGGCTTGTGCCACACACAAGAAAAGCAGGCAGTGCTGTTAAGCTATACTTACAGAGGAATTGCTCAAAATGAGTTTTCTTCCAGTTTAAGGGTTTCAGGATATCTCTGCTCTGGGGCCTGCACATTTGAGGCTGATCAATAACCCTCAGGAACCACAGAGCTCTCTGCCAGCAGTTTGGTACAGGGACTTCAGGCAAAGGTCAGATAAAAAAACGGGCTGGGCTATGATGCAGGTTCAGACAATGATCTGTAACTTCTTAGAGCTTTGTTAGTCCAGGTCTGGTCACCACCACTTCTTTGTTGATAAGTTTGTTTCCTCAGGAAAGTCTGAGGAGGAAAGTTGGCACTATTCACTCCCCCTTCATGACCAAGGTACTGAATAAATATTTAAAAAAAAANAAAAACAAAAAACCAATGTTATATCAGTTCTACAGAGAGAAACATTCAAAGTATTCAATTTTGATTTCTGGAGTCAAATCAACTTGATTTCCTTTCCCTCTGTAGGATGTTCCTTTGGTATTTGATATCTTTTCTGTATTTTGAAAGGCCAGTTTTGTTGTTCTTGTTAGTGAAAAAGATGTTAAGAATCCTCCCAGAGTGTGCTCATGAATAAATGTTAAATTCATTCATTTCCTAAAACCTGTAGTCTTGGCTGCGTAACGCTACTTGAGGCAACACCAGTGCAAGTTTGTTGTGGGGCCCACTCCAGGTCTCCTTTCAACCTGCATCTCTGCACAGAGCTGAAGGCATCACCGCTGTTGGCTTTGCCAGTGGATCTCAAACAGGCAACGTCAGCCACAGATCACTTGGCAAAAGCAGAATCTCCTTGGCAAGCCTTGAGGAGGAATGGGAATTAAATTCAAATGCTCAACAATGCATAAAGAACGGAGGTACCAGTTCGACAGTGGGCTCATCTGATCCCAAGAGAGTGGGTGTTTCCATCTCTTGCTCCACTGTGCTCTGCTTTTCTTGTCCATGTTGCATGCACAAGTCTGCTACTGTCTGATTCAAGCAGAACGAACTTGGCGAGAAGAGTACAGGCTTCATGTGCTCCTGTCCCCTGGAAGTTGGGTCTGTAGGTCAGAGTGTGGCATCGGGGTCATCATACATCAGAGCACTTGGGATGCTCGTGAGGATAAACGCTGCACACAACTGTGTCTTTAATGTGCGATTGTTCTTCGTAGCCATGCCTGGTTTATGGAGCCGGGAAGCTTTTTCCTTATTTAAAAAGCTTTATGGATCAGCACCAAAGTGGTAAGGTGTGTAATGCTTTGATTTACAGCAATGATGAAGCAGAGAAAGGAAAGCTTGGGTTTTAGCTCTTCAGAGTCTGGAGTGACTGCAGTTAGAAATATCACCTTCTGACTTGTAGAAAGAGCACATTTGATCTGGGAATTGCTCAGAGAAGAAAAATCAATATGGACTGCTATAATTTGTTATTTACACAAGGTCGTTCTACTCTTCACTGCTAAAGGCTTTACACCTTTTAGTAATAGACATTTTTCAAATAGATTGCACTGAAGACTCTAAATTCCATACAATTCCTCTCCTCCTCTTGGTTGCTGGTTAAAGTTTTAGGTTCAAGTAGGAGGTAAAGCAGCCAAGTGAATGAGGCAGAACTCCTCAAGGAAGATGTCGAACGTTGTCACTGGCAACATTAACTCCTAGTTGGGAAAAGGTTTATGCTCCACATGAGAGGTCTGTGAATAGGTGCCAAGTTCTTCTGTTGAGGTGGGGTTTTTTCATGGTAGCATCATGTCCTGAGCCAAAGAGCCACGCTGGGCAGAGCAAGAGAAAATTGCATCAAGCTCTGCTCTGCGGCAGCATTTTAAAGCTGAAGACAACTGGAGTAACCACCACCTCTGTTCATCTGAAGAGAAGAACCTGCTCTTTGCTTTATGAATGCTGGGTTTGTTCTGCACTGCTGCTGAACTCATGGATTTTTGTTTGGTTTTTTGTTACTTTTTTTTTTTTTTAACTTTGTCATCTGAGGAAATCCCTGTCTAGAGTAAAACTAACAAATTCATTTTCTAAGATGAATGCAAATGAAAGTAGTCATCTAAGCTGTCTGTCTTAATGCAGAATTTGATTATTTCCTTTTCTTCCACCTCCATCTGCTGTCTGCTTATAGCTACTCAGATTCACGATTTTCAATGTCCCTGATTAGCATTTTCTGCTGGAGTAATGCCTTCTGTGTTATCACCACGCTGTCTTCCACATCTGACCTGTAGAACAAAGGTGGCAGCCCAGTAGTGCAGCTGTGTGGTCTCTAGCCCTGTCACTGCAGCACAGAATTGTGGCTTTCTGAAACTGCAAGTGCCATCTGATCTGAGATCTTTCAGTTCCGAGATGGAGAACTGCACATGCAGATCTGAAGCCTCTTGGAGCAACACTTCCATAATAAAAATGAGACTGGTGATGACAATTTCCATTATGGTAAAGCAGATGAGTTCTTATAACTCCTTTTGTCAAAATTAAACTCTTCTGCTTGGCCCAGAAAGATAATTCCTCTGTTTGAAATGTAGATCTGATATTTTGCTATTCAATTAAATTTCTCTGCCTTTTTAGATAGACTGTGACTGTTACTCAGTTTCCTAAATATGGCACCACGAGGGAGGGAGGGACTTGTTCACTGCTCTTCTCCCTGAGGCTGTATTCAGGATCTGCAAAAATCAACCTAGAAGATTGTCTCATGGTGCAGCTCCCTTGTATATGCTATACCACCTCCCCTGTAAATACAGTCCCTTCATTGAAATAAGCCTATTAACCTCCATCAGTTCACTGTCACTTCCATGACCTTGGGAGGTCAGTGTCCTCTTTGGGAACATCATCCCTGTTTGTTCTCAGCTGGTTTCTCCCACGCTCCTAAAAGTGACCCCAAACAGCACAATATGGGAACATACACATGCCCATTACTCAAAAAAGTCCACAATATTTCATTTTAGGATAATCAGCCTCGACAGCATCCTTTTAAGAAGAGACCTTACCATGGTGGATGGGTAGAAGTCTTTGGACTCCGACTTAAAGATCTTTCTGATTCGGTCCCTTCATGACCTGCTGCAGGATACAGTTCCTTAGGGAGGTCTCCCACAGTCAGGAGGTGATTCAATATGTAGCAGTCTTACGTAGCACCATCTGACCTTACCATACCCAATATTTAAGCAGCCTAGAGCAATTAAGCGTGTCAGGGATGCCAAAACTTGAAGTAGTGCAGAGTTACAGGGGAGACATCTCAGACTGGAGGTACAGCAGGGACAAGGGATTAGTTACAAAATCAAGATGGAAAGGAGTGATTTGGAAACTTTACCCCTTCCCATAACTACTGATTCAGTGAAGCGTATTTTTTTTTTTCTGCACTGCAGTCATAGCCAGCAGCATATACAGAATAAGGATTGAAATATTTTGAAGTGCTGTCACAGTGTGAATGATTTTCTTTAGAGCATAAAATCGGACTGCAAAGTTATTTTCTGTCTGCAGCGACACAAGAAGAATATGAATGTGATCATATCTGGCCCTGGGCATACAGGAGAGCAGAACTGGCCTTAACCAGATTGTCTTTTTTTTTATTCAGAGTCCTTCTAAGAAATACAAAATCCAAAAGAAATTCTGAATCTGGCTAGATGTCTCATAAGAGGAACAGGATTTCTGCATAGATGAAACAGCATGACTTTGATTATTTGAAAACACATGATTTAATCATTTCATTATGCATACCTTTTCTCAGCAGGCGCCACAGCCTAAAACAGACAGAGACAAGCATTAGATAAAACAACATGCTTTCCAGCTAAAGAGATTGGAATCAAAGAGTTTAATCTTGCAAGACACTGATATCCTCGGTGCCTTTAGACTCGGCTGCAAACAGCAGGTGTGCGGCACACTGCCGAATCGAGTCCTTAGCAGAGTCCTCCGCTCAGAAGTGACGTCCTGTGGGATGACTTTGCCTTCTCCCTTCCACAGTGCACATCTGTCCACGTCCAACCTGCCTCCCCCTCTTCTTCCTCACACCCATCAGTGTCCTGACATCCACTATCAATTCAGGTTGCTTTGACTGCCCCCACCTCCCTGCCAGGCACCCACCCAATGTCTGTCGGGGCTGTGAAATCGTCACGGAAGAGACCTGGACCTCAGGTATATCTATGAAGTACCTAAGCAGCTTTTTGCACCCTATAGTCAGTAAATACCCTCAGCACAGTGTCCTTGCCATGAGTCACAGAGCTATTCAGTGACAACGCACAACAGGGGACGTTGGTTAGCAGCAGGCAGCCCAGCATGCGTGGTTCTCATGCAGATACACTATTTTTCCTGCACAGAATACCTGGTATGCCCCTCTCTACAATGCTGGATTCTTTTCCTCTACTAGAGAGTGGAAGCAACCAGGGGACAATGCTCTGCCCTATCTCACGAGCGGAGTCTGCGCAGTACTTCTCCCTTGGTACAGCGAACAGCAGCTCGGCTTTGCTCTTTTTGCAGCAAGAGGTGTCCTGCACAGCAGCCCAACACAGACATGCTTGTAATGTTGTACTGCTTAGGAGAGGGGGAACAGTGTCCAGAAGAGCCTGCTTTGACTGCAGAACAGAGCCTGTGTTCACATCCCAGCTCGCCACATGTTTTGGCAGACAGTTAAGCCCAATGGTCTCTATTTCTAATGAAAATAAAGGAACATGCACCAAAATCCACTGGGGAGAAGCCCCCAAACGTCAGCTTGTCGACTAGGCTAGTTTTGCAGTGCTGGAAATGAAGGGCATTGCCGTTAGCTGTGGGGTGGACTGGCAGCCACGCGCCAGCCATGCCCACGGTCCAAGCTGGATGGGAGGCAGGTCCTCTGCATTAGCGAGGCAGTGAACGCCAAGCTCAGGGCTCATCCCTTAGCCTGGGCTTGGCACTAAGCTCGGGAGGCTCTTTGGCTCTTCACTGGAGCCAGCACTGGCCCAGCTGGCACCAGGACCAGCAGAGGCTGTGTCAGTGACCAGTCCGTGCCTCTTTATCCGTGCAGCTGGGGCTTCCACGACAGGACCAGCAGACGGTTGATTGGCAAAAGGGTGCTAGATAATTCCCCTCTTCCATCACAGGAGGAGGTAGGTGAGGAGTGGCTGCCAAGGCCAGCTTTGTCCATTCACCCTCAATCCCAGCTTCCTGCCAGGCTAGCACCCATCACTTCTAAGCTATGCTCTGCTCCCCCCAGGGAATTGGGTGCTTAAAGAGTTTGGCACAAGCCTTGTAAGACCAAAACTGACCAGACCTGCCTGAAATCTTCTCTGCAGAAGACACCTGGGGCATTGCCACCAAACAGTCCATCCTAATGTGCTTCAATCAGCGCACAGAAACTCCCATAAGAAAGAGCAGGGACTGCAAACTCCCATCTTCACCGTGACACTCTGCAGGTAAGAGAACTGGAGCAATGGGAATAATGATGCAGCCCTCTCTCCACTAGAAAGGAGGCTGAGAATCCCAACCACTTTCCTACAGACCTAAACCGGATTCACTCAGTGACCTGAGGAGGCAAAGCTCAGTCCCAGGTCCTAAAAAGTGGTCTCACGGCCAATTAAATATTGTTCAAAGGGCAGCAGAGCACCAGAGAGCGCTTTGATCTGCGAGATGCCAGCCAGATTTGTAATACCTGCTCAGGTGTTTGTGCAGGTATCAGTAACAATCTGTGCACATCAGACTGACAGGTTTCTTCCCAGGTTTGCTGACAGAAGCAGCGGTTGCTCACAAATCACAGAGAACAGAAATAATCCCTACCTTTTTAAACATCAAAATCTGTGAAGCTTCACAGCTGCACGGTTCTGAAATTGAATTGAATGACTTGACTTGCCAAAACCAGAGATCAGAGTTCTAGGTCTTTCATGCCACAGCTGAAAGCATCAATAGCACTCAAAGAAGAGCACAGAGCTGCCTTTCAAATACCGGTTGTGGCTTTAGAAGCATTATTGGGTCTTACCCTTCAAAACAGTAGCCTCAATTCAAAATGGATGCGGGAGTGAAGAAAACGGATTTTTTTCAACGTGAGCTTTTTATTATTTAAAGGACTGATTTTTCGTTCGGAAGTTGTATCTAAAACTAGTTAAGGAGCCTGGATTTCAATTAGCTTTTGTATTTAAAATAAAAAGCATTTTTAATCTCAAAGTAGAAGGGCAGCAGTGTGAGTATTTGCAAGCAATGTGACAACAATTCAAACGTAGTATCTGTGTAAGCACAGACTTGATCACACAGGGATCCAGGGAAAAAGGCTTTTGGGATGGAGCATTCAATCCCCAGAAGTTGCTTTCCCCACTGACCCAAAGGAACCCCAGGTCTGTTGACTTCCCCTGATGCTGTAGGACCTCATCATTCAACCAGAATGTCTCTCTGCTTAGATAAAAATCTCTTTGCTTCATATATTATCCCAGCATCTGAAATACCTGAGCAGCTCAATGTAAATTATGCTTTTACCCTCCAAATGCCCCTTTGAGTTCTGGCACTGTTACTACCTGCCTTCAGCAGGGAAACCCAAAGAACCTAAATAACTTGTCAACAACAGCTCTTTTTACTCACTAGTCATTGCATTATTCACTTAGGTTATTATAGACGAGCAAAATATTACTAACAACTGAATAACTGATTTCAGCATTAAGAGCAGAGGTATTTTTCTTGCAAACACAAAGAAGGAGATCAGTCAAGCTTTTTACTCACCACAGTATCTCCTTTGCCAGGCCGAGTTGTAGAGCTCAGCAGCACTCGGAGATGGACGACCGGTCCCTCATCATCTGGGGGAAAAACCTGTGGGGATCCTGACAGCACAGACTAGATTTATACATGTGTGTGTACATATGTATATAAAGCATGCCTATATTTTTAATTTTCACATATATAAGAACATACATGCTTATATAAACATATATTTAGGTAGATATATAGGTAGAAAGATGTAAGAATGTAAAATCCATAACCGGTGCAAAACTATTTTCAGAGCATAACATTCTGGTCCTGAACCCCCTGGAAACCTATTCCCAATGACGAATACATTCTCTTCCTGCCTGTTTGTCACATACCTCTGCTGCAAAACCACTTTGTGTCATGGCAGAGAAAAAAAGAAAAAGGAAAACCAACCAAAGCCAAGACAATGACAATTTTCAAGTCTTCCTCTGCTAATGTTGCCAGCACTTTCTCAATGAACACTGGTGTGTCTGTGTCCCATCTAATGCTCACCTAAAAATCAGTGCTGATAATGCAGAAACTCAGGGCCTGCTTAAAATGCTGAGCGGGAAATCCGCAGAAGGGCACGATCTGGTTATGCTGGCACCAAACCAGAAGCATCCCAAACCCCTGAGCTGTGAGCTTCTTGAACTAAAGCCTGCTATCACTTTTGCTGGTGTCTGGTCCTTGTATTCATAATGCCCCAGGTAAGAAGCTGCATCCAAGCTTCCCTGCGTCTTTGCAATGTTTGAAAAGTGCGGTCCAAATTCTGCATCTTGAGACCACATAGACAGTGAATGATTAAAAAATAAACAAAGAAAGCCCAAACCCAAACCTGCTGCCTATTTTATATTCTCAAGGTTCTTTGAATCTGTAAAAATGCTAGGAATCAGCCAGACAACAGATGCATCAGGAAATTAGTTCGTCTCTTCCAAGAACACACATTAAAATGAAGAAAGAGATGAAGATCAGGGGACCTGTTGCCCTTCAGGGACTACTGCTGGAAGCTTTGCCTCTGGGTGATAAAGGGGGAGGTAGTTAATCCAGGGCAGATGGAGGTAGATAACATTTCTGTACTTGTACAATTCTGTACAACATTAGTCCAGACAGGAGTCTATTAACAGTGTCTGATGGAAGCAATTGTATTATTTATTAAACTGACAAGATCAATTGGCTGCTTTGTACCCGTATAAAGAGCACTATTGTACTTTCATGTCCTTTTAAACACAGTGAATAAAGCGCTCCCCGGGGTGCTTTCATGGCCTGCCTTCGATTAAGAGTTCTGAGAACATTTGATATTGTCAGAGATCGGCTCACCAGATCCCCAACTGGATTTGCAGCCCTCACAAAGAAAGAAGACGCTAGCAATTATAATTAAAAGTGAGCTGAGAAGGAAGGACCTTACCTGACTTAGAGGAGTGCTTTTACTTAACTCTTCCCAAAGAGTAGGCTCTCAAACCGGAGGTAGACTGACCTGCTTTTATAGCACCAGCAGCCATGTCAGGATTAGCGTCATGGCACCGATAACCGAAAATGGGATGTTAATTCTCTTCTTTACCTGAAAAATGGAAGGGGGGGGGGGGGNGGGGGAAGAAGAAGCTGACAATTTCTAGGGCCTAAGTAATTTTTAATAGGGTGTAATTCTGACAGTCAAAAGTGTTGTGTAAATCATCCACAGTTTTTAAGAGGAATTGTGCAATATATCTATATACTCTTGTGTGTGAGGGGTGAGGGTAGAGGGGAAGGCTTTCACAATGCCTCTGATTGACACAGCTCTCGGCTATTGCAGTGATCTTGGTATTAACTTTCCTCCCAGTAGCTGAGAACAGCTCGGATGCAGCACGTAACAGAGGCTGGACACAAGTACTTAGGAGCTGGTGCCACGGTGTAGTTAGTGAAAGGCCTTTGACTCTGCAGTTACTTCCTCTGAGGAAGAGCCCAAGTCCGTTGTTATTCAGGACATGATGCTTACCATGTGTGTTAACACAGACCTTCACCTGCAGGGTATTTTGGGGAGTACATCCAGAGGATGCAATTTTATAAACTACAAAATAAGCAATTCCATTTTATTTGCAGTGGATAAATATGCAGACCTAGTGGCACAGATGATAAATTAATAGCCACACTGTCTCAGAGCAGATATTTCTGGGCAGTTATGGAATTTTCCAACACCTGAATGCCCCTTTTACCATGAGCTCCTAAACAGAGTTGTGCACTGACTGCACCAAAGCACCGGCTCAGGGAAGGAAAAAATTCTTTGTGGGTACCAAAGCAGTGTTGTTCTAAGTTTTATCATGTCACAATTATGTGTCTATCAGCCCAAAACTAACACCTCCTGCAAGTGGCCAAGCACCACTGTGACTCCTGTACGCCCTGAAGCTCAGGCTGAGTCTTTGACAGTTTGCCCAGCGATTGTAGACGACTCTGCTCACAGTTACAGAATAAACATGTAGTAGCTCTATTAGAGGACTCCCATGGTTTTGTTCTTAATTTACTTGAGTTTTAATAAGTAAGTTTTCAATGAGTAAATTTTACCTTATATTAAAATCTGGCTTTTCTATTGGATTTTACCTGGTCCTTGCTGTTAGCATAGAAAAAATATATATATTTCAAGCTGAAATACGTACGGTAGTTAATTACTGCTCCAAACAGTTTCAGAAACAGTGTCAGATACAGCTACATGATGTTTGTGTCAGCTCAGTTCCCCGCTCTTTTATTTCCCCCCGCTATTTCTTACCTCTGCCGCCCGGGTGTGCAAGCCTTTGACAGCGGTGCCGAGAGACCTCCCGGCCCGCTAGCTTTGCTTGTGAGCGTGATCTTAAAAACCCCTCTAATTTTCTAGTAGTTTACTTTCAAAACTTTAATCTGCAGGCTGCTGCTGCTGCTTTATCCCCACTGAACCCAACAAACCCCCAGCCTGGCGCTCAGCATCAGGCCCATGCCGCCCCCCAGCAGAAACCAGCGATGCCTGTGCCCCCCCGCCCGGCTGCTAAACAGCACTGCAGGAAAACCAGCTGCTCCTGCAGGAAAATTAGCACCCTCAGCTATGTCCTGTCTACTGCTACCACTTCCCAAAATACTCATCTCTCTCGGCTGGCGAAGTGAAAAACGGCTAAAGGCACTTTAACAGCAGCGCCCTCCGCACCCACCGCGGAGATCCGTAGCGCAGGGCGATGATTGTTCTTACTGAGTTTAACAAATCTGCGTCCCTTGTTTAATTTTACATTTTTTATAAGCTGGTTTCCAAGGTAGCGTAACGTGACGCTGTGGTCAGTCAGCGTCACAAGCGTTAGTGGAGAGGAAGCTCAAAGTCTCCTGCTGCGGGGTGCCTGATGCCCTCAGGATCAGGCCTCGTTGGGAAAGAGCCCTATCACTGCAATGCTGCTGTTGAGCAAGAGAACAACGGGGAAACAGTCAGCTAGCAGAAGGAAATGGCAAGGAATTACCCACAGAAATGAAAGGAAGGAAAAGCGAGGTAAGTGTGGCAGGGAAAGTGGACAAGGAACCAATACACAGGGCAGACATCCAGACTTTGCCACCACACAGCACCCGTCGGTGCCCACGTTCCCATGTCTACAGCCTTCCCAGGCTTGAGGACAGTCAGCATGGATAGACATTGTAGTGCAGTTCATTACAAAATTTTTCTCGTTCACCTTTGAAATATCTATCAAGAGATGATTCTTTAGTTTTTCTACAAATTGCACTGAGGAAATTAATCCCTAAGCCAACTATTTTATGTGCAAATTTGAGAGAACTAGCTGACCTTGCCTGCAAGAATAGTCAAATACGCTCACAAGACAGTCTTGATGCCTTTAAGCAGCCTGTGATCCTAGCCTGCATGTGCAGAAAAATAAATATATTTCAAGGAAACTATTGTGTGAGAGTACAGCATAATTTATCCTGCTATGGGTCATTAGAGTCTCAGCACAGCGACAAATGTGCCATTCCCTGTAAGTTATACCAAGTAGATAACAGTTGCAGAAAATACCTATCCAAGGATGGAATAGTCCACCTGGATCACAGGAACCTTCTCAGGAGTCCCCTCTTTTCTGTACTCTGTTGGTGCGGACAGTTTCAGGAAATCTGCAGGACTTTTCTTTTGAGATATCAAAAAAAATCATATACAAACATTATTCTTTTAAACAGTTATATCACCAAAACTTTCAAGGTCCTTTACAATGTGGCTTCATTCCAAGAGTAAACTAGTAAACCAGTGGTTTAAGGTGAGTTTCTCTATTTTATCATCATCCATGAGCTTTCATTAAGCAATATCATTCTTTCACTGTTCAGCTGTAGTCTAAAGTGCATCAGGGCCTTTTTCACCTCTCACACAAGAGCAACGGTGGCAAACTGAGAGCTTTTCCATGGGAAAAGCACCTACATTTACAACAGTAAGTACCTGCGTCACTGAGGAAATTCTTACTTGTTTTGGCATTTGTGCCTTTCTGGGACCAGTACTTCCTGGTTTAGTAAACTTCCTGGATATAATCTTCTAAGATATAATTAAAAGACAAGTTTAAGCATATGCTGTATAATGAACCGACATTGTGAGCATAGAAACATCCTGCTTAACAGCTAGGAATATAGCACAAAAGTACGTTTTTATCGAATCATACGTTAACTACTTATATAAATGAGACCAAACAGAATCTAAGAGGTCTTTGCATCTCATGTGGCCTCAAAAACCCAAACCTATGTTGGGTTTTTATGTCTGCCTGTTGCAAATCGAAACATACAAATATAGGAAAATATACCAAAACCAAATTTTTTCTTGCAATTTTTCTTCCAGGACTCTGATTCTTGTATGATCCCATATTTCCCCCACAGGATCATTTCTTGCTCAGGGTACTAAATCTTCCTTAGAGTATTCAGAGGTCTGTCTTAGCTCCAGTTCTCAGCAGGCCATCAATGTGCTTGGCTGTTTCAAATTTGCCTCTGAATACAGAGAGCTTAAATTTCTTATCTCCCCTTCTGCCGTGCTTAGCAGTACTCTATCTCAGCTACCATCTTTAGGTCTCTTGTAAGAACTTCTTAAAAAGCACAAACCACTGGTGATATCCTGCCAACTCAACTCCTTATGATGATGGAGAACACCTTTTTTCCTCCCCCCGTCAGTGAAGAGCTTTCTATCTTAGAAGCCTTTTCTTTTCTTTTTACAGAGCTTCAGAACAGGATCGATAAGAACTTACCACACGACTGGTCTCTGGTGCTTAATTGTGTGCATATTGATGTGTGTGTTCAGAAGGACCGAGCAAGCCTGAGTTCAGCTCTTGAGCAGAGGGGGTATCGCAATTAGAAAGTGTTTTGAATACGGCTCTGATTTTCCTCCTCCGTCAGTGAGTACCCCCAGTGAGTTCAGGTCCTTCAGGATCAAGACATAGAGAATTTGAACAATGTTCCTGCTGGGTCTTGAATCAAGTACTTTAATACCAGCAGAAAAATGCTTTCCCTTCCTCAAAACTCTCACAAACACTCAGACATATAGTACCTTGTGCAAGTTTACACGGGAAAGCTGAGACACAGACCAGCAGAGAGCTTAAAGCCAAATCAGCTACAGGCACATAAGGAGAATTCAACCCCCCACACACACCCTGGGCTAGTTACAGGGTATTTTGCTTCTGAATTCATAGACCACTAATAATGCGTACAGTGATATCATCCTTAAATACCTGGTTTTATTTTCCAATGAAGTCTGTGCCTGATGCAAATAGAATTTTCTGGCTGACAAAAGGGCTAAAACCCCATCTTTTTTGGCTCTTTCTCCACTTACAGCTTCTTGTTCTTTGCTTGGTGTATTCTGAAGGTCCCTCTACTAGGGGATTAATTTTCAGTGTCAGGAACCTAAAAAAAAAAAAAAAANTACAAGATGGGCCATTAGCAGAAAGGAAAGCAGAAAGGAAAGCTTGCCTTACCTTTGTTTTCTAAACCAACAGCCTGTGACATGTCAAACTCAGAAAGCACTGATTAAAACCAAACAGTACCATCTCAAATTCCCATAGTGAGCCTGATTTCGGTAACCTCTGATAGGGTGACACTTCCTACCAAAGATCCTTTGTGTAAGGAAAGCCGGACAAGAAAACTAAACAAAGCCACAGAAAAGCCTTCGAGGCAACGACAGCATAATCCCACCTATTCATAGCTCAGCTGAAGTGCTGCCTATAAAATCCACTACAGTGATTTATTCTGCTCTCATTTCAATATTGTCAAGAACCCTGCCTTCCTGCTACAAATCTTCCTTCCTTTGCTCACATAATAACCCAAACAAATATAGGAATGTTTACTCTAATAAATTCTATGTTGCATTTAGGTACATATATTAAACTTGATGTATACCTAAGCTACTTTCTGCAAATGCACAAGCTGAGATTGTTCTACCAGTAGATGTCAGCAGAAGCAGAGAAAAGGATGATGAAGCTCTGGTAGATCCCAGCCGTCCCACCTGCGTGTCAAAAGGCACCCAGCTCTGGCAAGAGGTTTGGGAAGAAAGGTTGCCAAAGGAGGAGGTTGCCAAAGCCAAGATGATTCATCAGCATCTCTGCTTTCTGACCTAGTGGGTGCAGGGCTGGAGGAAGACACGCATGACACACTGCTGCACTTTGTACAGCGATGCAAAATGGTTTCATACAAACCTGTTCCTCAGGCCGCGTCTCCAAACATCCGTTGACCAAGGAAGTACGCAGGGAGATTCCAGACTTAGGAGTTTCCAAATCCCTGTCACCTGCAAGCTTTGGCCCCAGTGATTATTCAAATTATCTGTCACAATCATTCCCTTGGATAAAGAAGAGGTAATCCCCGAGTTGATTTTACTCTTCGCTGCTGTGAGATGAGTCTAGGAACAGGAAAGTGAGTGCTTCTGACGGAGTGCGAATCAGGCTGTGCAGTGGGAATACGGGACTTCAGGATGTTTAAAAATCAACATTCCTGTAAGAAGGATGTTTATAAAATAGCCCAAATGCCTTTGAAACCCACCCTCACCAGCAGTCAGAAGCGTGAGATTCCAGCTCACGTATCCTCACCTGTACGGCACACATACTGAAAAATGGTTCATGGCAGTGAAACTCTCACTGGAAAAAATATTTTTCCATCAGTGAGTGAAATTCAAATATGATGTTTAGGTGAGACATAAATGGTACACAGGAGACGCCAGCAGCTGTACTAAGCAGTCTAAGGAATGTGTTGTGTGATGCCTTTTTATATCAGAATAGGCAAAAAAAAAAATATTTCACACTAAAAATTCAAAAGTAAAACACAAGGCTTACAAGCCATCTACTTTCCAGGAGACATGCATATTTCATCTTGCCTACTGCTTTCATCCACAGCAGCTTTCTGAAAAAGTATTCTGAATCTTTTATTTTGCTAGATCTTAGTTATCAGTATCTAGTACTACAAAAATACATGTAAGAATATTCTCCTATAATCCTTAGAAGAAAGACTAGAGGCTGAATAAAGGATCTGTGGTGAGTATGTGAAACCTCATATCTGTAATCAATCAAAAGACATTTTCTTCCATGAAAATTTCTTTTCGCTACCTTCATCAAAATTTAAGTTTCACTGGAAAACTTCAAATATGGATTCTTTTTAAAAAAAATAAGACCTATGGCAAACACAGGAACAAGCAGAGAACTTTCACCAAGAAAGCATCATTTACTTTTCCAATTTAGTTTTATGTGTTTAGTGAGTGGAATGTAGAAGGAGCAGAGAAGCAGCGATCTAGCTGGAAGGAGAACAGGGAAGAAATAAGTCAGAGCTACTGGGTCTAGTATTTGTAAGAAAATTCTCTTCAGAAGCCCAACTTGCATCACAGAAAGAAAATTCCTGTGCAAAAGCCAGCTTGTTTGCACAGTCTAATTTGATAGACGCATTTTATGTGTGTGCATAATGTGAAAAGTTCACTTTTCTTCAATAGGCAGAAATCTCTGCTTTGGAAGCAACTCTTTAGTAAAGCAGGATGTGAAATCTTCCAGTCTTTGGCCAGAATAATAGCTGTTCTTGCAAAACTTGTGCCCTGGCTCCGGATTTCACACAGGGTTCCTTTTTAATTTCTTTCCACTGCCTACTACGCAACTCCAGATATCTGCAGCAAAGGATTGCTCTTAAGTACATTTAGCACATGGTGGCAGGCTTAGCTGCTGGGATCAATTCTTCTTTACTCTGAACTGATTCTTATGTTTCTGAATGCAGCAGCTCATTCAGAATTCAGTTCCTTGTATTCCACAGCAGCACAAGTTTGACTAAATTTTTTAACAGGTTCAAAATGCAATTAGGCAAACCCAAGACAGAAAAATCCATGCGAGGTCCCAGTTAAAGCTCAACTAGCAGCAATATGGCAGCGCACTGGATGCTACGAAGACATACTGGAGGACGGTCATGATATGCTGTCCCTGTTCTTTTAATTTCCTCTATATTGGACTCTAAGAGACCATGTGGACCTCTGGTCCATCGTACTAGGGCTGTTCATATGTTACATTCTCATCCAGTGACTCCTACCTGGAAGGTTTCTATGTCCATGACTCTTCAGCTTTTTCTCTCTTGTAGTATTTTAAGATGAGTTTTTCAAAGATACATGAGTGTGGTAAAGATATAAGAATAGCAATATTTTATGATCATAGTAAATGGGACATTATTAAGCTTAAAACCTCACTTACCTTCATATGAATATCCTTGCAGAGTTCCAAATCAAGATTCCACACTAGGAACCCCCTCCCCATTCCTGCTTTATTTTTCCTCCAAATGATGCTATTATCTTTTTTTTTCAGCAGTTCATTCAGTGCAGAAGCAAAAAAGAGTGTGATTTTTTTTTCTGGGTTCTCCACACTGCATAACCCAGTGCTGCTGTGTATAGTCAGCAACCACTTCAGAGGATGGTGGAAAGTAAAAACAAAGACATTTTTGAAATAAAATAAACCCAAGAAAACATTTAAATAGAAGTTAAAATTAGAAGGTTTTTTTTCCAGCTCAGATTTACATCTAAAGGATAAGCCTTGCTTCTTTGCCTTTTACACAGAATTAACCTTGTGTATTTATTTATTTGGGAATTTATGCCAAGTCACAGGTAGTCTGTAACACTGTGAAAAGGTCAGCATTAAGTGATTCAAAAAGCTAGACCTGAATATTTTTGAAATTCAGATTTTCCCAATTTTCTACAATGGATACATTTTGCTTCAGCACTGCTCACTGAGAGCACGGTGCAGTACGTTTTGCAGATGATGTAAAGAAGCAAAAAACAGCTGAAGAAAAGGGAAGATCCACTAGCTTATAACGGGAAGGGGGTCTTTTACACATTCTTATTTTCTAGCTGTTGCCAACGTCCAAGAAACAACTGTATGTGCTAGTGAGAAACTTAGAGCTTTAACTGCACAGTAAGATGTAAAGATCATTTTTAAAAGCTTCTAAGATACCTTTAAAAGCAGTCAGGAAACAAGTGCAAGACTTATCAAGAAGGCTCTCAGCCAGCACATTCTCCTAAATAGCCCAGAGCTTTATTGAAAAGCTTGTACTGGAAGATCAAGGAATCAAGAATATCTATGAAACAATCTTAGCACTGATTTAGTAATTGCCTGTGAACACAACTCATCCCAGACTAGATGAAGCTCAGGAGACCTAAGACCTGTCAGCTCCCCAAACAAGTCATGAACGGAGCTCTAAGTGATGCCGACACTGCATGTGGATTTCCCTCCAGAGAATAATTTTTTGCCACATTGCTACAGCAAGAATTCATCACCTGGTAACTTTATTCAATTTGTGAGGCACTGAACAACTTCAGCAAGCAACAACTAAATTAATCTTGGAGAGGCAAAGCCAGTCTCAGTTGAAGATGAGGCTGCATTTTACCATGGGGACTTAAACACCATAGTCCCCCAAACGGAGACAGCTGAGCCTACTGACAAACACTAGATGTGGCATCTTGAGCCAGCATAGAGTCGACAGCCTGCCTCAAACTGAAGTTTCACAGGGTCAGTTTCACTCTGACCCTTTGGAAATACTAAGCTTAAGGTGAACTCTTACCATTTGCATCATAAGGTGTGGATCTCATAAGGCTTTCAGTTGTATGTAGGAACATCTCCCAGACCTGCTGCATTCACATGAAATCATGTCCAAAAGCCAGAAGCATGTAAAGGGACTATACTACCATCTCACTCACTGACCTTGTCCCACAAGTGCCCCAGTCTCTCCATTTGCTTCCAGGGTTTTTTCAGATCTCTGCTGTTTGTTTTGGTCCGCTCCTCTCTGGCTTTCTATCTATTGCCAAGTATTTTCTCTTCATCTATATGTTCAAAGCATAAAGCTAAAAATGCAGAAATTAATCACTTCTGAAAAATCTCTTTCTGGATGAGCGCACCTCATCTCTTCTGAGGACCAGCAGACTGTGGTTCATTTCAGCAACACGGGCAGACAAATCTGCTGAGTGTGACCAGGGAAACTGGGAGGCTGCCCTCCACAAACAACCCGGAGCACCTGCTGGAGGCACAACATGCTCTATAATGCCCGTGTTGTGCTAGTGGTGTATCCCCAGCTTCAACACGATCTCATACACACAAGCAAGGGGGAGGAAGAAAGAATGTGCTCCTTGTGAATTTAGCCAGCATGTTCTCAGATCTGATTGCTTTAAGTGGTTAGCAAAGCTGATAGGATATAATTGACGTGGAGACTTTACACCCTGACTCCTGACAGCCATTTTTAGAACTGTACTTGCTGACTAGAGACAAAAAAATGTTAGGAGTCCAAAATCACCTGCCATTTGCATGGGCTGAACACCTCCTGGTGAGGCCATGAAGCAATAGGCTTGAAGACCAGAGGACAACTTGACATCTACACGGCATACCCATTTAGGCACAGCTAGGCATAAATTGCCTAAACACCAAAGTATTAAATATGCAGGAATTTAAAGCAGAAAAGAGAACTTTCCTCAATTCTGTGAATGGACTTACGGTGTATTTTTATCAAATACAAAATGCATTTTTTAAAAAGTAGACTTTAAGCCCTCACACCTTCTTATCTACCCAATTGCATGGCTGTGAAGCTGCCAACACACTACTGCCAGACCAGGGGGGCAAAGGACACGGACCCACTATATAGAACAGGAAGGACCTTGTTTTGAGAGTATTCCCAAATACCCCAAACTCTTTGACATAGCATTATTTGCCCAGAAACTCTTTCAGATATCTAAAAATATCTAAAAACCTACACGAGATTGGATCAAGATTAAAGAAATCAGCCTGTTGGAACATATTTTGGAGGTAGGAGAGGAGGGGAAATAAGCAATGTTTAAGGAGTTGCCTTCCATCCCCTTTCCAGATAAAGTTGGAACGCTGACTGGCCCGGCCCATGTAATTGTGTCTAAACCACGACACACTCACTCCCTTCACACATTTCTTAGGAAAACAAAAACCAAACAGAAACCCAAACCTTCCAAAAGAGTAAGGGAAACTCGGGATTTTGCTAAACAATGAGCACCAGATCATTATGAGTTTAACTCAACTATTCATAAGAACTGAGTAAGCCAGTTTAGATGCAAAAGAACCAACCAAAAAGACCTCAGTAAAGATCCAATATTTGCTGATGAACCTTGTACGTAACGTACCTCTGACCATGGAAAATCAAATCTAATCATTTATACTGGTTAAACTACACGTGGGTGGAATTTAAGTGGGTTGTAAGCAACTACCATGCAGAAATCAGATTAAGCCTGGGAGAAACTGCAGTGTGTGATTATCATGTGACAATTACTCAACATTTTGACAGAGCCCAAGGCTCGGCTCAGCCCAGCCCTTGACAATGAGAAGGCAGCATAAACATGCGAGTATGAAACTGTATCACTTCTGTTAATCCACCAGCATTTCCTTTGTGGGAAGTCCATGAGCTTCTGATGAAATTCTACTAATTCGTGAGAACTCCTGGGGACCAGAAACAAGGTCCAGACCCCTGGAGAAGGCAAAGTTAAGTCAGCTGCAGTGGAAATCTGTGTTGATAACCTTTTGGAATTGGGTCACCACCAATCGTTCATGTACGTGGAGTTCTTAGAGAAACCCGTCTGGTCCTGGTGTCCATTTGATCTGCTTTTCATGCTGTTACCACAGCAACTGATACTTAATGAAAATCTCTTCGCAAGTTGGAGCTACAGTCGGCCCCACCACATCACAAGTGGATGCTTGAGGCAGGTCTGGAAGGCATTTATCTGCATATTTACTAAAAGGGTTTACAGCATTTTTTCCCATTTCTTCTTTTCCTTTTGACAGAATAAGCCAATTTTTCTTTACCAAAAAAGTACTCTGCAGTTCAGTCACAGCAAAGATGTCTTTCTGTTTGGCCTGCTGTGCAGTCTAAATAGCTCTTAAAAAAATTTGATTTCTGTGTTAAGTTCCCATATCACACACAAATTGAATATTTTTTGCTTTAAACACTATTGCTGAGAAATGTAATAGTAGCCATGTGCCTTTTCAGAAACAAAGGATGCTTTACGAAAGTACAAAAATCTAATTAGATCTTACCAATGACATTTAGATTTGTCCTGTTGAATTTGACCCTAATTTCGTTAATACTTTAGGGAATGCAAGCCTAATACTGCAGTTCTTTGTAGGATATTTTCATGTTTGGCAATACAGATTCTAAGACTTATTTTATTTTGATGGAGGGAAAGTCTGTGTTTGTGGTAGAGGATATTACATGAGCTGATGTAGTGTAGCCTGTGGTATTCTCCCAATTGACTAGCTGAACTGGCTCTGAAATGGGCTTTATTTCTATCTTTGGCATAACAGAAGCACAAGAAATAAACTGAGCTCTTGATCATTGTCCTGAGGAGCAGAACCAATGAGGGATGGTTTTGCCCCAGCACATGAGCCAGATGTAGGCTCCTAAAGCAATGCCCATGCAGACTGCGCCTGCTGCATCGCACGTAACGCAGAGGGGAAAGCGAGCTCGTGACTGAGGATGGGGGAGGTGAGGATGGGGTCGGCACTAGTATACACAGGCCACATCTTTATTCTTTTAAATCAATATTGAATGTTGACAGTGGAAGTTAAGTGGAGGAGGGTAAAACAACTATGGCTTTGACTATTTTTTTTTTTATTCCCCAAAATCTAGAAGTAAGACTACTGTGTGCTTGAAGTGCTCTGTGTCACAGGCATTATGTCTTTCAAAGACAAAAGTGAGGGAGAGAAAGAGACAAGGAAAGAAACTGAAGGATACTATTAAGAAGTGAGAAGTATATAAGATAACTAAGCCTGAAATGGAGAAGCATATTTTAGTAAAGCTCCACAGTTACGCAATTTGCTCACTAATTTCCTGCAATCAAAAGAACTGAAAACAGTTTTCACACACAAAAACCTTCCCAAATATTATTTTACCACAGCAACATTTTTTTAAAGCCTATTAACTACTCATGAATCACATTTCTTCCAATTGGTTATTTAAAATTAGACAACAAAAGTCACAGTCAGTACTTTTCTGTCTGGGGAAAAGTCAGAGGGACTTTTGCTTTAACGTTTCCAATTCTAGACATAGGGCTGGTGACCTTCCTCTCACCTGGCTCTTTTCTGCACCATCACTAGTTAATGAAATTTGAAAAGAGGAAGAAAGTTAAAGCAACCGCCATGATTTACTCAACCAGGAGGAGAACAGCAACCCATTAAAATTTCTGGCACAAACCTTCCTGTGAACACATTTGCATGTTTATTAGTTAAACTTTGCCTTCTGCAAGCACTCTTGTGAAAAAAAACCCCAACGAATCATTAGTACAAAATAGACTAGAAAACACATTTTTAAAGGCCAAAAAAAGCTAAAGCCAACTGGAAATCTTTATTACAAGAAATGTTTGAGAGTTGGGTGGTCCTTCTGCAAGCACCAAGGCCAGAGGGCCAAGATACAAATTCTGTTAGCAGACAAGTCTGAGCCCTTGTCTTCAGAATTTGGACTAAAATTTGAAAACTGTGATTTTCAAATTCTAATGTGGATCTTCTCTGTCAAATGGAAATACTCTGAAGTAGGAGAAACAATCCAGTAGGAAGATATGATGTACATTCTATGCAAAATAAGTCCGAATTCTGAAAGTGAGAGACATTTAATTATTTTGGATGAACAGCCCTATAAATACTACTGTACATTTTGATGACCTCAAGTCAGGCAAAAGCTACTGAAGTAACTAGGGAAGAAGCTAAGTAATTAAGGAAGAAAACTCCAAACCTTAATTTGACTCTTTCCTTTTAGTGATTCATTTAATAATATTTTTATAGTAACATTGAAAATCTGATTTGGAAGAGGAACATGCCATGTCATACCATGACTGTCTCTCTTCCTCAGCAGTAAATCACTACCCACCACTTTCAATTTGTGAGGGCAGAGGACAATTATTCACTTGTCTGTTAACAAGTACCATGTTTGTTCTCACCCTTCTCCAGTGACTTCACAGAGTTTTCTTGAATTAGTAGAGCAGAGATGCTTACAGCTCCTGTCTCCAGGCTAAGCTATTATTTTAAAAGCTCCTGAGACATTTAACTGTTGGTGTTGACAGAAGCTGGACATTTCTGCTCTGGCAAGGGCTTTGGTTTAAGTTGTCTCAGTACCTCTTACTTCCTACCTTACAGGCCTAAAAAGACTGCTAAGGGCTACGCACACAAGACTCCTCATTTCCATCTCATGTTCACATTTCACAGGAAGACTCTCAGGAAGTTTTGAGATTGCCCCAGTCTAGAGAGACCCACTCCATCTCATTATAATCAGTTTTAATATAGGCAGGATCACAGCCTCAACTTCTCCTTGCATGCTCCTGCTAAGATCATAGTGCCTTCTGTTCTTTCAAAGTCAGCTATTAAGAGAAATTACAGGCAAGAAAAAAACCCCAGTCCTGCCAGCAACGTCCTGTATTTTTGTACTCCAAACGAATCCCTGCTACAGTCCTGCTGGAAGCCATGGTCTTATTTCAGTTATTGATTCAGTGGAGTATCAATAAGGCTCGCAAGCTTCTGGTCTGTATTCATTTGTACTATAACTCTTGGCACAGTATCAGCTGACAATGGCCTACACCACATTTTAAATCAATTACCTGAAGTAGCAGTTGTTTGTTACCAGTAAGGGGAATTTAATAAACAAGACATACTTGATAAATCAATGCACAGACAAATCCAGACATCAACATTTAAATGAATTTACATGAATTTACTAAAACAAGACTACCGGTATTGAAATGCTTCAATACATCAAATTAACATTAACAGTTCTTGTGACCTGGTATGTTAAATTTATCTGTCCATTTTTTGATCTTTAGATTTTGGCTTCTGGTGAGACAATTGAGTATTATAAGAAGGCTAGGCTATAAAGTCCAGGCTATTGTCTTTTTTTCGGTACTGTCTTAATAGAGTCAGTGAAATAAAAAGATGAATTATGTTGTTATATCAGCTGAATAGCTTATGTAATGTACCTCTGTTCCTACACAAACAACTTATGCTGATTTTTCAATGGACTTTACTCTTCCACTCACCTGGAAATGAGCGTTACTGGAGCAGCAATGAGCGCAGTTCTGCTTTCTCACCAGCTAAATCTGCTTCCTCTTCTGTGAAATCACTGCTGCTTTACATCATTGTGAATTAGGTCAGAAACAAACCCAGCGACTGCTCATTCCAGCTAGTGAAACATATGAAGAGCGGCTGCAGTGACAGATCCATAATAACGCTTTTTATCTTCAGTCAATTAAATTTAGACCACGCCGAACTATAAGAAGTACACAGTGGAAAATTTTGGCAGAGTGACTGGCAAGCCATAGCAGATCTAACAAACCTGAAGTCTTTTAAATTCATCTTTCCTGTGAACTTTAATCAAACAGTATAAAAAAAAATAACCCAGCTGAATACAATAAAAATTTAAACAGTAAAGATCATTAAAATAGACACTTCCCGTTACCTCATGGTGACTTGCAGAAAAATCTTATCAATGCAAGATGCTCATCCCCTGTGTTGTAATCATCACTCACCTCGCCGGAAAGCAAACAGTACAGTAATGTCTGCATTCGCTAAACTTGTGTACCAAAGGCAGACATGAGAGGAGACCAAACAGGTTTTTATAAGTTACAAAAGAGGACAATTACTCCTACCGGAGCGGATAGGAGCTTTTGGAATGCGTTTTTGGATGGAGGAGTGTTTTTTCATAACTATTGAATATATCTTCACATGAAAACCATAAATTAAGTGTAATTATTATTCTTGTCAGCTTGCATGAGAAAAATAAAACATTTATCTTGTCATTGAGGCTCTCTCTCTCAGTGCAGTCTCAGGACTTCTGATTCATTCTTTTGGAATACCCCCACTGCTGTTAATGCACGCTTCCTTTTCTTTTTTTCTCCATCACATATTTTTTTAAAAAGCAGCTAATTTTCCTTCAAAATTTTGTGGCTAAAATGTTTGTCTGTCCTTTGGCTGCTTTCCTTTTTGACAGCTTCCCCAGCAAACCCCACCCCATAGTTGCAATTCTTTGCAAAGCAGGAATTAACTTCCCGCTCCCCCTCCTCGCTCCCTGCCCAACCACCACAACAGCAATCAGACCCAAATTTTCCCCCCTTCCTCGCATCTTTGGCAGCAAATCCAGACCTTTATGTGCCTGCCCTGATTGTATAACGTGGATATTATATTTATCCACGCGTTCTGCTTCAGAATTCCACAGAATTTGTCTGTTCACATCGTTATGCTTGTCAATCCATCTCGTATGCCTCTGGTTTTTCCTTCATTAGGTGCATCCCCTGCCCCCTTGCCTGCTATTCAATCAGCCCTACAAGACAGATTCTTTCCTCTAAAAACCACAAATGACTACTCTGCGAGATCTAGCTCACTGGTTACATACTCAACATGCATTTATTTGTTGATACAGCAGCTTCCAGAGGGCAGGGGCTTTTCTTCTGCGCCTAGCGCAGAGCTTCAAAATGAATTTGCCATTTAAAAAGCTGCCACTATCAGCTGCATTACAATGACATCGGCAGCACTGCTTTGCCACAATTAGAAGGGAAGTTTGCCAGCAGAGGATGGGATTTAAACTCTTCTTGACAAAGAAAACAACATTGGAATGATCAGTTAAGTCTCTGTTTACAGAACCCAAAGGGGTCTCTAGAAACCCCAGGTGAAATAGGGATTGTTTGCACAAGTGACATGTCGTGTAACGGATGGTTTCCTTTGGCAAACAACCCGAGACAACTAAATGAGCTTGTATTAGCGGCAAAATTTTGCTGTATGTGAAAAAAGTGCATGACCTGAATTTAGAAGCAGGTTGTTTTTTGAGAGGTGGCACTTTTTTTGATTTCTTGAAAATATTTCCAAATATTATAACTGAATATATTACCATATTCTACTTTAAAAAAAAAAAATACAAGGGTGACATTAAAAGCTGACAACACAGAATCCTTAATAACCCACTTTCCTGCAATGTTTTTACTATGAGATCAGCCTGTCAAATAGCACAAAATCTAAGGTAACATATTTTTAATCTAGTAAATACATTTTCACAAAAAAAACATCCTCTAATGGCCTCCCTCTAAGGCAGAACGGATCCAACTCTTACTCAGCCACGACCATGAACCAGCTCATCCCAGCAGACACTCAGCAGGGAAGAAGCAAGGAGGAAAGAGGATGATGGACTTGTTCAAAGCACAGGAATTCCTATGGTGTCCCTGGTCCAGTGGAATAACTTTCTGGGTTGTAATATTTGAAATAAATAAAAAGTACAGCACAAAATCCGTGCCCAAAAGAGGCCAGAAACTTTTTTTCTGAGCAATAATTGCTCTTACTTGGAAGGCAGGCCAGCTACCCTGCAGACAGAAATAGGGTAAGACTACTCTGATTAGAGACAAACAGATAAATTTAACATTTTAAGTTTCACTCTATTAGATGAAACAAGAAAAATCAGAAACAAGAAAAAAAAAAACCAAAACAACTTATGCTGATTTTTTGCATTGTTTCTGATGGAACTTCAGAGGCTTTAATCAGCATTTTCCCCTTAGGGTTTCTACAAACAGGTTTCATATAGTGTTTCTGGTGGAGTAAGATGCACAAGGTGCTCTGGAAACTTCCACCAGGCACATACCACTCAGCAGGCATCAGCAATTGCATCTTAAATCCGTATTTGAGAAACTAAATATGAAAAGCCTGTATTTCAGATCACCAGCAGATTCTGTTGATAACAAAATAATTTACTCTGTGTGTTGCTTTAGGTTTAGATAGCATAATACAGCATATTATGGAAGCTCTGGTTACTATATCTAGTTTGTATAAGCCTGCTTACATTTAATGCACTGTTAGAGTCCAACTGTATCTGTAAGCAGCAGAATGGGTAGACAGGAGAACCCAGCAGGACTAACGATGCATAAGAAAACTTGAGGTTATTCTCTGACCTCCTTGTCAGCGTTTTGAGAGAAGGTGTCTTATTAAGCCACCAAAAGTTATATCTTTAAAATAGGGTAATCTGACTTGAATTAAGACAGCCAAATTTAAACATTTTAATCAAGAAGTTTACCTCCCATATAGAGTATGAGGGAGGGTTCTGCATAGGGTTTGCATAAGTTTCTCTCCAACAGACAAACTGATTAAAGAGTTTGTATACCTTGCGATTATTTCAGGAAAGTATCAAATTAATACATTTATATCTGAGCATGTTTCTGATGTACAAACTTAGAATGTATTCCGTTACCTTTGCCTTTAGGAACTCCATTTGAATACATCAACTTTCAGCTAAAGTGTCAATTACAAGCTGAACCCATCTTCCTTTACATTAAGGTTGGTTATATGCTTAATAAATAAATATTCCATACTGATATTTTTAACTGTTTTTCTGGTGTTTCAAAGAAAGTCTCACCATCTCATCAATTTCTTTCAGATCAAATATTCTGAGTGAGCACATAAGGACAGTTGCCTTAATCTCCACATGGATTGAAACTCATGAACACTGCAGAAAACTTTGTAAAATAAATATCAAAGATAATACTGGACATTATTCAAAACATACATCGACCAGCATTCGGCCTAAATTCAGCAAAAATGATGAAATATCTGAACAATTCTTGAAACTGGAAACAATGCTCCAAGGATACTCCTTTGTAGTTTATTTCATATAAGTTGTGTCTAGATGGATGGAAAAAATGCATTAGTGTACAAGGAATTACCACTGCCAATATTGGTGTGGAAATAATGAAAAGATGATTGGCATAAATCATTCAGAAATCTTATTATACAACTCCGATCCATATATTAGATTGACTGGTGTTTCAGAGCTGAAAAGTACTAAGGTCAGACTTAGTCTGGAGCATCGTATTTCTTTTCATGTTGTATGGTAAACAGAAAGTGGAATTCTCATCCCACGGGAAATTCCAACATTTTGACATTTATTTTCAGTGCAAATAAAAAAACCATACGAGTTGGAATCGCTGAGACTCTTATATGCAATTGTATAGGAATATCAAAATAATGTAAATATCATAGAAGTTGAAATGAAAGGAATAAAATGCCAATATAAAATATTTCAACATTGCCAGAAAGAAATAAGGTAAAATTAATCATTTTGATATTTTGCCATCAAATTTAATCTAAATCAATGTATTCACTTAAGATGATTCATTTTTGATGAAATTGCATTATCTGAATAGAAAATTGTAATTTTTTTTTTTCAGCTGGCTCTCATTATTAAAGATTGATCAGATTGTAAAAGCGTTGGGGAAAAAAAACAGTAAGAATTCAGCTTTTGCGAACTTGTTATATCGAGAGTAATTTTGATTAAAGTTTCACAATGCAAAAGAAGGAAACGCAAATAGTCACAGTAATTGTCAATCATATCCAAAGGACCTACAGGCGGCTCTGAAGTGACTTCATAAAAGACAACCTACTGAACTGCTAACATGAATGCGACCATTTGAACACAAGACTTGTCTTCTTCCTCTGGTTATATACCCCTCAGTAGCAGCCCATGCTTTGGTTGCTTTGCCTTTGTAATCTTGCATAAGATGATTTAGCACCCCTGCTTTATACCAGCTTCCCAGTGTCCAAATTTACCATCCTGTCAAGGAGCAGATATGCTTGTGTGTCCAACTTCCCATTTTCTACCATTTCGGATTTGGCTCCTGTACCTTGTTTCCACAGCCTTACGCATCAGCTTGCTTCTCCCCTTCTGTTCTCCTTGTGGTCCCTTCATTCACTTCCCTTTTTCATCGTCACTCACCTCCTTCTCTAGCCTTTCTGCTTTCTTACAAAATACTCTACAGAATATTTGTTGATACAGACCCCAAAAATTCTTCCCTCTCCCCAGGAATAATCTCCTCATTGAGCTGTCTCTCATCTTACATTAAGCTTAAATACTTCAAGGCTCTTCAGGGAAAAAAAACCCCCACGTTTATATAAATGGTATGACTTCAGTAGTATTCAGAAAACAAAGAATAAGTGAGCATAAACTTTTTTCTACAGGGAAGGCAATTTAATTCTATGCCAAGCTAATTAAGGGAACTCATGAAGATAAGGGATGCCTTCTGTTCAGATGTTGCTATGTTCTGGTCTACAGCCTGTACTGCTTCTGTACATACACCGTACATCCACTCGCCAGGTGCAAATGGAGAGCAAACCTCTAGTGTTTCAATGCCCTTAGCTGATTTATTATAATGGTTCTATCACTAATCCAGCAAAATGATTGTAAAATTAGTTTGAAACAACTGGAATTGCAAATAAAGCAATAAGGAGGACGAATGAAAGAAATTAGTGTAATGTACTTGTTTGTTAACAAAATTTTGATGCTATTGTGCATGGAGATAATCTGGCTTGGAAATGCAGTTGGGTCTATTCATACACATTGAGCCTTTCCCCATCTTGTGCATCACTAACCTTCTTGCAGATGCTCAAGTGACATACACAAAGTGCTACGAGGAGCAAAAACATCAATGAAAAAGTGGTCTGCATTTCTGATTTTGCAAGCCACGATACGCACTTAATCTGGCCTTTGGATGCAGTGACTCTACAAATGATATGGTGTGCTTTCCAGACTAGAATTATTAAATTTAACTCGTCACAGGCGTATACAAAAGTATTGCTTCCCATATAGTCAGTATTTCTCTCGTCAAATGTGTCAGTTTCAAAAGTTGTCGCTCAAGAATTTTTCTCCTCTCCTTAAATCCACCTATTACTCCTAGGTGGCCCTGCCTTGTTCCACCCTAAATAATTCCTGTTGGTATTTATATACTATAATTGTGGATGTTTATCACTGGCAGTTCTCTATCCAAGTCACAAGACTTGGATAGCAGAATGTACTGGTGTTTACCATTTGCTTGACTTTGTACTTTTCCAAAGAACTAAACAACCATTCATTACCTGCATTTGGCAGCTCCCCAGAAAACGTCAGCTTTTCAAGCCCTTGTGAGGATGGGAACATTATTAAAGTTGCATTCTCAGAATCCTGGGTGTAAGTTTACTCCTGCTGCAATTAAAGTATTCCTGCATATTTTCGGATAGCTAAGAGCCCACGGAAGATGGTAGTGTAGTTCCTTCCCCTTTATACTGGGTACGTTGCAGTGTTGGATGTTTCCAGCACTTTTGTGGAGAAGCTGAGGGAACCAGAGCGCTATGGTCAGTGTGGTGTTGAATCCAAGGGGACGAAGGTGCACTTAAAGGGTGGAGGTATCAGCTTAGGCTCCGGGCTGCCTTCACACGACGACACGGTATCAATAAGAGCGAGCTGAAATCTACCTAGAAAAAACTAAGCAGGACCATCCATTGCTTACCTCATTCAAACATGCAGTCATGAACCTAGAATCCCCCACAGCACAGCTGCTGATCAGCTGGTAAACTGGAAACATACAGCAAAACCTTCAGAAGAATCCTTTAGGTAATCTGTGTGTCTTAGAGGGTGAGGTTGCCTAACAGCTAAAGGCTTTCCATTTTGCAGAATCGATGTAACGTAAGTGTATTTGTTGGTGGTGGTTTTGAGGGAAATAGTTGAATGTCTTCTCAGGGAAAAATTATTCTTGCGTTTTAATCATTAGAGAAGACCACGGTCTCCGTACATTTCCGGAGATACAAGATAAATCACAAACAGAGGGAGTTCAGTGATCTATCATTAAGTTAGGTGGTTTTCCCCACAAAAATCACCACCCAGTTTACTGGGGACTGTAACAGGGTAAGAATGGACTCAGCAGACAAACTGCAAGCCCTGGCACACTCACTGCTTAAAAAACAAACCAAACAGGTAAACAAAACCAATGCAACACACAAGAAAGCACAGAGGAACAATAGAGAGCTTGGTAAATGCCTCAAACACTTTTTGGCTTGATGTGTTTTTCTGGTTTCACACGGCTGCCTTCTCATGCCTTGAGTGAAGTGTTGTTACACATTATTACCATTAATAACAATACAGAACAACATTGCCGTGATCAGCACACCAGGGAAAGAAAATCTAAAAGAAAATCTTCTCACAAGAGCAAATAAGTCTAACAAATCGGCCATGACTAAAGTTATCCTTAATTACAGATGACTTTTAACTATCAAAGCATAGGAATTTTTCTCCTAGTGCAAGCAGCATGGACAATGTAACCCTTTCATTTACGTGTTTAAAGGAAAAAGGTAGGATTTTCACTCTTTTAAATTCTAACGACTCCAAAGATACTTGTATGTTCCTTTAAAAAGTAAATCTGATGAGGCCAGTGGAACAGTGAAAAGCCAAATTCCCCACTATTTGGATGAGGGAAAGTCAGATTCAAGCACACAGTCCGAATAAGAAAAAGCAAAGACATGAACTTGCACTTCACACATCCTAGATGACATCTTGACCACTGGGCCAGTTTATTTCTCAGGACGAAATAATAAAAATATTCATCCTGGTCTTTATGATCTTTTCTGACACAAATTTCAACATAGTTGGTAGGCTCCTAGGAAATACTTAAGTTTTGACAAGTCCACATGTCTTCCTGA
Organism: Rhinoptilus africanus; assembly: GCA_013400135.1. Classification (NCBI taxonomy): domain Eukaryota; kingdom Metazoa; phylum Chordata; class Aves; order Charadriiformes; family Glareolidae; genus Rhinoptilus; species Rhinoptilus africanus. The sequence goes on from VXBO01011952.1 coordinate 887,486, forward strand.
CTGCTAATTTAGTTGAAAAATGTTCATCGCGCTCTAGTTAAAATCTCCTTAGTTCTACCTCAGTGTTTCAATTTTATGCTCTGACACAAACTTCAGTACAACTTTTGGGCATTCACTTCATTTCCCACACTCTCTTGCTGTGATGCTGTGATTTTCCCTCTCCATAAACTTCTCAGGGAAATGGAGTGTCTTGTAATTGTGACTATAACTCATACCTCCGTCTTCACATCTCAGATTGCTCCTGCAGTAAAGCTCAGGAGTACTCAGGACAAGAAAGCAAGCATTCCCTGACACCTGGAGAGATCAGCCCTGCTCAGTCCGAGTTCTTGGTTTGAATATCATAAAAAGCTTTTCATATGCAACAATCGCACAGATTGCACAACGTGCCTGCCAGTACCTTTAGGATCCCAACAGGGTCACACCCATTCATCCAGAGCCACGTACAAGTCACCAGTAATAGTATTCCCAATATTCATCTCATCATGAAGATGGAATAACCTTATGTGAACTTCAGCTGTGCACATAGTCAAGCATGTGAGAACAACACGCGCTGCATGAATGTCTCTTCATCCACTGAATCATAACAAACTGGTGGTTTTCAATAGCTCCACAGTGCTGCAAAATTACTGCATTATTCATTCAAAGCTATAGTGCAACTTCCTTTATTGATCCTGGATTTAACACTGGCTCCAGCAGAGGGAAGGGTCAGATAACAATTACTTAGGGCTCTGCAGAGACCCCACAAAGCTACCTTAGGTAACCCAGTGAGTCATTCAGGGCATTTGCCCCTTAATCTCTGCCTGGGGCCACCAGTAGTTTCCCACTAACCCTAGCAACTAAATAGGGATTTTTACACCTCTGGGTGGGAGAGTGGATGTGTGTATGAGTACATGTGTATAAGAAGGAAGAAGGATTCTGTTTTTTTCCTTTTGCTACATAAGTAGTTCTCTCACCATTTTCTGGGAGAAAATATTTAAATCAATGGTGTGTCTGAAGATTAAATTCACAGGCAGATGTTTGTACAGTACATTTTAAAATAAAACACTACTAAAAGGAAATGACCAACAATGAAATAGATCAGCCCTATACTTGTAATCCACTTCTACTCCTTTATTCAGTGAAAACAGATGATTTAATAACCTTTTCTTATAAACAACATTACGGCTCTTAGAGAATCCAGTTTGTATTTTGTAATTTCTCACATCCCATCCCTTCAGCAGTTTTCAGATGCAGAGCTAAACTTCATTGCCCTCAATACACCTTTACATACCCTCTGAGACTTCTGGTGCTGCAGAGTTATTACCGAGGGTAGAGTATGAATTAAAGTGAGAAGTGCCGTGATGAGAGCACAGTGTGGAATTTGTCTAGCAGGATTCTCACTTCATGCCCAACGCACTGCAAGCTATACTGGCCAGATTTAACAATCCATGACTACGTGGCTGACTATTAATAAATCTAGCAGATATAGTAGTTACTGAGAGTTAAACACAGATCTCTCTAATTGCGCATCGTAACAGAGCCACATTTTAATAATATTTTTTTCTTAATTTACTGAAGAAATTAGAACAACCTCTAAAAACTGACCCTAAACCAGCTTTCACTTCCTTTCTGCCACTTTACTCCTAAGGCTAAGCTACTGGTATTAACCATGGATTTCTTCTGTTTGAGCAGCTGCATTATTTCTCTCCTCCTCAACTTCCCTTAGATTTACACCAGATTTTAATTTCTTGACCACAGAATAGTAGTGTACTAAAATTCACTAGAGACACATAGGCCATCAAAACTCTTTATGATTCACCTTTTCCTGCCTATCTTTCATTAAAATGTTAGTCCATAACTCCATATTCAGCAAGGATTTGGGACAGCCACCTAAACAGGCTTCAATACTGCATGTGACTTAAGACATTTGCGTTTTACGGTTTTTTCCAGCTTTTTAAATACAAGTGAAAAGACTACATTACAAAACTAAGTAAGAGAAGAAGAATGGAGTCAGGCTTCCTGATTCCTGCTGTCTAACTTAAAAACTGTCTTATTCTCCCAGATAAGTATGTAAGTATTGTACAACAAAGCAGAAAATAGAAGTAATCCTACCTGGAAAGACTTAAATCCACAGCCTACACTACTGTAAAGTGCAGTGATAAGGCTGGTTTTTTGCAAGCTCTGACTCAGTGGAAAAGGGATTTAACTTTGATTCTACCACCCACAAATCCATATTGGAACCACGAGAACAGAACTATCAGAACCAGAGAGAGCAGACCAACCTGCTCTGGTTTGCTTTGGCAACTTAGCCTCTGGGAAGATGATGGAGGTTTCTTTATCTCTGATAATTAATTAAAAGAAGTTCATGCACCCATGGAATGACTTCAGTTCCTTTGGAATGAAAGATGCAGTTGGACATGTCGGGTACTCCATAACACATTAGGTTCTTCTCCACCTGCCCCATGACACTCCTGAATGCACCCTGCCAAAGGATCAGAACAGCAGCTTTTTGAAATAAAAGCTGGACTTTGAAAGACAGCACAGTGCTCAGTGCTCCAGGTCTTGATCTATAGGTTTGATACTGTAAAAAAGAAAACCAACCAATAAATAAATAAAAAAGGGGTAAGACACCATGCACAGATGCAGGCACGAGCAACAGAGTAGGTCACCTTATGCTCCCCAGTCTTCCTGCGTGCTGCAGAACGCCTGCATGCTCGCTGCCCTGGGCACCCAGTCACCAGAGACAAACATCAACGGAGCGCTAATCCAAACTAATCCTTGGCATTATGGATGAATGACATCTATTAACTGTTGTGCTGATGCTTTAACTGAAATTTTGCAACTCATTGAGCACGCCAGCAGAAGCAATGCTTACCTGGCCAGAATTAGAGATGCAATGCAGTAAGCTTTTCTGTTGAAATGGGAGATGAAAAAGTATTATGACAGAGAGAGAGAGCAGAAACAGTTGTCTGTACAGTCAGTGCTGTAACAATTTGGCCTATCTTTTATATCTTAAATGTGGACCTTTTTTGTATTTTTCCTCTCTGAGATACAAATGAGATAATGGAATTGTTGCTGTGTATCACTTGGTGATTCCCTAGAAGCACATTAGAATAGCCTTCGGTAATTGACTCCACTGCAAAACAAATGAAAGTACCTAAGAGTCACTATTATATTATACAGGAACCACAATTTAGCAAGATTGGAATTATTTTATTAGACAGTAACACATAGTCTGTCTGAAATGCTACCTGGTTTAAAATTCAGTCATTACCCGAAATGGTATTTTCTTTGTTACATAGGAGAGGCAATATTTTAAAGGGTCTGAAGAGAGGTAAGTATTGCTTTTTTTTTTAGTGAAACAAGCTATCTGATTTTCTTCCTTATGACTTGATTGTGAGAGAAATTATAAATTTAGCCTTGAAATAAAATGAAAATAAAACTAATGAGTATTTGCACCAGACTACTGTGGCTGCAGCTCATGCAAATGCAGCTCTGTAGGATTAGCAGTATTCCCACAGATATTTTTTGGTTTTCTTCATTTAATGCATCTTCTCATAACCTTAAACGAACTCTCTTTACAATACAGAGGGACTCTGAACTTTTAGTGACACATGTAAATCCTACAGCAATCTATGTAAATAAACAATTACACACTCAGTCCTCTTTGCACATGCAAATCAGCTATCAGGGTGCTGTCTGACAGATGGGGGACTTCAGGAGACAAAACACGTATGCTTCCACTGAAAACACAACTCTATTTGCAACGTGAGCTTTCTAAGTGTTAGATTTAAGCTTGAAGCATATCCAGAACACAACTATAATGCCATTAAAATGGAAATGAATTTTCTGACTCCTATTCTTTTATCAAAACTTCCCTCTTTTTGGTTTCCCTTGTCTTCACCAAAGTTTCAATTTAGCATTTGTAGGTTCTTATTTAGTCCATGAGAATAAGCAGTATTAGCAAGGTGAAAGCTTATATTAATGCATAAAAGCCTGTGCATTTTTAATAGTATTAGGAAGGGAAATATAAGGCTACAACAGTACAGCTTCCTTTATAGTCAAGTCACAGATTTTACAGAATAACTTCTTCTATAATGTAAGGTTCATAAAAATGGGATGCTAAAGTATTCAGTTAATTTGAGACTCTCAACACTTCATTTGCCGTACACTGGGTTCAGGTAACAAGGGCTTACAGGAAACACAAGCAGCAGCAGCAGCAGCATAGAACCAGCAACTCTTACTTCCCTGTCCAAGCACTCAGTCACCCTCTTTGTCTTTAAATTTGTACTTACCTGTTCCAGGAAAGATGAAGTGGTTCTCGCATGTCCAGTCTGTGGTTTACAGGTTGTCACTAAATAGCCTGGAAATTCTAATCCTTTCTCCTGTTCTGCCACAGGCTTCTTATATGTCTTCAAATTTCTCACTTCTTTCTCCCTAGAAACTTTTTCTAACCTCTACCACAAAACACGAATGAATAAAATCACTAACAGAAGCAGGGGCTATTCAAGGCTAACCATAGATCAAGCAAGATAATTTTCATGATAGTTGTGTCTACCCTAAATGAAGAAGATGCACTAAATCAACTTCATAACTCTCTTTCTGTTTTGTGTTCCATGACTTCTTTACATTTCTCTATAGATGGAAGAGGACCAATATTGATGTTGCAACCAGAAGTCACTGAAATCTGTGAGCCATCAATATAGACATATCTTAGTATCCACGTTCATGTATGCACACACCCACACCATCATCTAATCTGGTTTCAGCTACAAATCAGTGTGTCTAGTTTTCCCTCTGTCAAGAAAGTAAGACAGACAGGTGAACAGGACTCACCAGCAACTAAGTGCAGAAGTTGGAACAAGCAACGTTTTGAACAAGGTGTGGTGTGAAAGGGCAGAAGTAAAACCAGTACCTTGCTGTGTAGGGTCTGATGTTCCTACCCCAATCACAGTATCCAAAGTGAATTGTTCCACTAGGGCAATTGTACAGGAGGTTGATGGTGGACTGGTGCAAGGACACAGACAGAGCTATCGCATCTTGTCTGGGTGCACAGGGATTTCTTTAACCCTAGACATGAAAAAAAATAGCAAGAGAAAATGATGTAAAGCTGAAGTTTCATCAAAGGAAAAGGATTACCTGAATCTACATGACTAAGCTTCCATTCAACTAGTCCTCTACTGAAGGGTGGGCCTTTTTATTTTCAAGTGAAGTCATACGGTTCCACTTTATCTTAAAAGCTTGCCCCAACTGACAAATGGGTAGCAGCATATACTTTATATGTTTTTAAGTACTGGAAAGTATTGGAAGCTTTCAAACATTGATTGAAGTGTTGCAGATGATGAAGACCAAATCTAGTTGAAGATGGCCAGTTCCAAATTTGTTGGAAGGCATCCTTCTTCCCATACGTGCCAAGAGCATACCTGGTAGCTTGGGATCTTTCCCAGGCATTTCATTTCTTTGACAAATCTACTACTCATCCAAAACTTCAGAGCTTTACCCAACCGCACCTGCATTAGGCTCCTTTCTGGAACAGGATATTTCAGTGTTTTGCAATTCCCATTAAATCCACAAACCTGTTGTCAGCTCCCAGCGCTACTCCTCTGCTGGATTTTCCACCTTCATTGCGCGGACCGGATTACTGACAAACCCAGAACTGGATAAAGCCATTCAAACGCTTGGATGCTGCAATGAGAACAGCACAGCAGATTCTCCTTTGTCAGGCATCAGTATTCTTTCACTGCATAGGGCTAGAGCACAGGCACAGCAAAGAAAATCATGAAATAACTGTTAAAGGTAGCTAACATCAATTAAGATAGACTGCAGCATGAATTGCACATGACACTTTTTCAAAGAAAATCACCTTCTCCTATAAAGAAGTTCTTGTGTCATTTTAAAATTCTAATGATTTGCTGAGAACTCAAGATCGGGAAAAAAATACCCAAATCAATTATTTGCTACAGTTAACCACTGGAATCAGATGCAGCCATGGATGAATGGGGCGATTACAGCGACATGGCTTTTTCCCCTCCTGTTAGCAGAGATTATACTGCATGAGATGATATTAAGAGGGTGGAGAACTATAACGTTCCTAAGACAGTGATGTATTGTAGAGCTCGATGAGCTAATTTTAGACCGTTTAGGCTCAGAAACTGGCAGCAGTTTTTCCAAGAGCTCAGTTAAGACTAATTTACCTTGAATTGCGTACTGAACTCATCCTGCAGAGCACAAAAATGTAGACCTATCATGCACTTAGAGGATAAAAAAAAATTAAAAATACTGTGCTAGTTCCTGCAGGTTACCTAATCATGCTTTTAGAAGTGGTAATGCCAAGAGGACATGACTTGCATTTTTAGATTTATGAATGCTCTTCCACATTAATTAAAAATGACATATCGTATTAAATCACTTAGTACATACCTTAAAGCATATGATGCAGAGGTTTCTTGAAAAAGCCAATTACACAGTATATCTCTGTACAAAGCCAATGCTTCAAAGCAATTTTCAGATTTTATGAGTTACTTATGCTCCAGAAAGGGAGCAGCTTTTTTTTTTACTGCCAAGAAGATACGCCATAAATAAGATACAAGCCTCTCTACTTGATTTTTTTGTTGTTGTAGTGAATTAAAAGTCCGCTGCGTACCTTAGCTTCAACACAAATATTCAGAGATTGTTAGGGAGATCTTTTTACAGTCAAGACCTCTCTTTATACTGAACTTCTGTGCGAGTAAAGCAGCGGTATTGATTAAGTGATGGCTAGGATGAAGTTTTGGTATTGCTTGCATATTCCCACCAAAGAACATTACTGCTAGAATTCATGGGTGGGAGAAGCCTAAAGTGCTTGCAATATAGCTAGATATTGTATTAATTTTATAAGACTGCAGATTATGACTGTATGTATCATATGAAACATTTAGGTTTCTTTCCATTAACTCTGTTTAGCCAAATACTGTTTTGCTCTTCTGACACTTAATGAAAACCAGTCCTAGAATATGTCTGACTTCCACAAAAAACCCCAATTTCTTTTACAAATTTGAAACAATAGCAGTTTTAGGAAAGTAGTACACCAAAAACTCCTGTTTTATCTGGGCAAGGTAGGATCAAGTAGAGGTATGTCCCGACCTCAGCACCAAATCAGACTGTAGGAGTTGAAAAGCAGATCTTGTCTTAGCATTTTTAAACTCTTACTGAGCAGGGAGTACACGGCACCTCAAAAAATTCTCCAGTAACACTGAAATTCACAAGTTCATTATATAAATATTTTTCTTGAGAGAATCACTTACTGTCCGTTGAAATTCAACCAATATTTCCTCACGTCACCAATACTGGTAAAACATCTGCATCGTGACCTTTGATGTAATCTCACTGTCTCATCCAAGGACTCAAACAAAGAAAAATGAAGTATTTGGGTGGAAAAGAAGATGTGTGAAAGCCCATGACACATGCAAACAGCCCTTTTTATTCCAGGATTTTATTGTTTTTAATAAAAATAATAACAAATCGCACAAGTAAACATTTAATTCCAAGGAAGATAAAGAATAGTTCCATCCAATTTTTTTCCTGATAACACCAAAAGACGACAGAAAAATCACAGGATAAAGGAAAAATTAATTTTTGTAATGACAAAAAAATTAGAAGCTGGCTCTTAGCCAGAGGGCTTTTTAAACCCTTAAAGAAGTTTTTTAAATGCCCAAGACCTTTTTTTCCGGCTAAAGATCACAACAAAATCATAGTCTTTTCATTTTTCTAATGTTTAGCATTGGTTTTGACAGTAAAAACCAGATGTTCTTGCTTATTAGCAAATGCAAATTCTGGGCCAGTCTAAGAGTAAATTTATCAGAAACACTTCCCCACAGAAATCTGAGAGGCATAAGTTTATGGGAGAGATTCTGGGGAGATGGCAGACAATTAAAAACATTGGCACCCTATAAGTACTTGAGAAGATAACTGAAAAATACAAACATATTTGAGTTAAGGCACACTAAGTTCAATTTGTCGAGCAGCCAAATGCCTTCACTGTCTAAGCTTAGTAACTTGCTGTTGTCCCAGAGAATGAATCCTGGATGTCCTTTTGTAGCAGCACTTTTGCTGGGTCAAATCTTAATATAACAAAGCAGAAGAACCGGATTTGCTTAGCAGCTGGAGCTGAAGGAGACGTTCTAGCAATATCATACATCATTTTAGTTTCAAGTATTTATAGACTCAGAGGAAATTTATTTCCGAAAATTAGAGGAAAGACAAATGGACTGAGAATCATTGATCCAATACCTGGCTCCTCTGGCCAGACCCTCTTGAAAAGCTGACTACGGTGTGGCCTATGAGAGCTGACACCACTACGGTTATATTTAGAATTAAAGCAGATCAATCCCAAAGAATGGTAGTTCAGTAAAACCCTGTCACTGTTGCCTAATAAAAACGTAAATAAAAACTCTGATGGGCAGAAACAAGCTGAAACAGTATATTCCCTGTACTTTCATAGCAGATGTGACATTCAACAGAAAACAGTAAGTTTCAATATACTTATACGATGCTTATACACCAGATGTTCCTGTGTTGAAATTGTGTTTTATTTAAAAACAACATTGCTAAGATCAAACTAGAGTGGAATATATAAAAGCACAGGTTAAAAGGCCTTATTGATACCCTTTTGTGATGGCAATAGACCTTGCTTCTGTCTGCATCAATAGTTTATCCCAAATTCCAGCAAAGGACTCAGAGTACACTGTTACATGCTGAAATCACCACAAGAAAAACAGCTGTAGTACACAAAAGTGCCTGAATTATTACTCAGTCTTTGAAAACAAATACCCTCATTATCAAAAGTCCAACCCACAACTCTCTAAAAGCCATAAAACTATTTTAAACACTCATTCTGTTCTTCAGATGGTACCATCTCAGGAGTTGTCAAGGCAAGTCCTTAAATTCCCTGAATACTTGGAAACATTCACTTTCCAAAGATATAAAACAAGCTTGTTTGTATTTTAATAGATTTTAAACTTGAACATTTCTATGTACAAAAAGAGATAGCTTTGGTCCAGGAATGAGTATTGTCTGTTTTATGTGTTTTTTGAGACTGCGTCATTACACTACAGGACAGATAAGCACTACTATCCCACCTCTGGTTGACCTGAAATGAGAACTGATTTACGCCCTTTAGGAAAGCCAGACAGAACTGGGGAAGATTTATGAAAACACAGACTCCCACCCTTTTATTGATTCTCAGCTCTCCCAAATTCTGCATAAACAGCCCAAGATATTTGCCGTAAGATATTATCTTACCTTCATGCTTATATTTTTTTGTAATGAGATGATAGTTAACTAGATTGAATTCAGTAAGCATCAGTAAAAGTGACCATGATTTTGTATAACTAGATATCTTAATACTCCATATAATATACCTTATTAAACTGAAATATTTTGCCACAAACTATGCCAAAAATTAGAAAAAGGGTGAGTGGATAAGGACCTGAATCCAGTGAAGCATTTAATTCACAAGAGAAGCAGTGAAATTGTAATATGATTCTGTAAGGATACACTTACAAAAAGACTTGCTACAGCCCTTATCAGAAGCTTATCTTTATGAGCAGATAAATTTATTATTGAAGAAATACTGTTAAATCCACTACCTCTCACCAAGAGCTCAGAATAGACTAACATTCCTAAGAGGTTGTTTCCTATTTGCACTGTTACAGTAGCGATTTTATTTAATTGCCACAATGAAAGTGTAGAGCTGTTTTCACTGCAGGATCACACAAAGGCAAAAATACGTGAATGCCAAACACGCACAGTAGATCAATTTCAGTTAGCCCAGAGAAGCACACCACGAACAGTGGTACAGGAAGTTTCACCGAGACTCTCGTACGCTTTTACTGCTTGCTTTGCCTTCAGACTGTGGACAAGAAAAGCAGCCGCTTCATCTCTTGTGTTTCTATTATTTTTTCCAACATGATCAACTAAGTTTGACTGAAGTTTAAAGAATTATGTTGCAAGAAACCTTAGATGAATCAGCTGACAAAACATTAATATTACTGTCGACCACAAAAGTAATCAAAGTTTCTTCCTCTTTCTTTGGTTTGTGGGCCTCTGCTTTGGCATAAATGCAAATATGCAAAGCCTTTAGGAGAAAACCAGAAGCATGACAGAGCAGCAAGACTGCTTAATAGTACTTGTCTCCAAACAGCTATTATTAGTTGTAAAAAAACCCAAGAGAAAGCTTTCATCAGAAAGGCTGCAGCGATTTTCATAATTTTCCTGGTGCCTAAAGGCTGGATGCTATAGTCCTATATACAGGACTCATGGTTTTCCCTCCATTAATAAATTAATCCTACCTTCAGAGCACCGAATACAGAACAGGAGCCACCCCCCACCTCACCATCAATCCTAGGTAACTCTAAGAGCTTTCACTTCAAGCAAATGATCTTGTTCCAAAATATACATACTATTTTTCTGAGTTTATGTATCTCACGCTGTTGATTTGGTACTTACGGAAAACCATCTCTTTTTTACCTAAGAAAGCAAAAGATAAATACTCACAAGTTAACACGTTTCAAGTAGCTTGTGTTCTTTCTGAGCCCAAAAGATTGTATAAGCTTTTCACCTAAATTTCACCTACTATTTTCCTAATTATAAAATATAGCCTATGTATTCTTTGCTTTAAAAAACTTGTCTCGTTTTATGGCGACTCATTCGCACAGTAGTAATTAAGGAGAGTGGAGTTTTCCCATTGTGGTGTCTTCAGGGAGATAACATACAACTGACAGGTTACAGAAACCTTCACAGAAACACAACTGAGAAGCAGATAAAGTCATTCTTTTCCAGGAGGAGTCTAATTCCATACTCCATCAGGATTTTTCACTCCTTTTCCTGTCCCTGCTTGTGACTATGACATCCAGACGTTGCCAATTTAATAGCAGCCATGAAAAAATTTCCTCGTAACACTGAAGTTTGCTTATGCATTTTGCTCTTGTACAGAAGATATATTTCATTGCATGCAAACGTAGTTTGATAAGGCACAGTTGGGAAATTGGGAAGACAGCAAACACCTCTGTTTTGCGTTGAGTTAGACTAAGATCCAAAAAAATCAGCACCCTAGGTTACGATCTAGCAATCAAGTTAGACTAATTTATGCAGTGTGCTTTTCTTTCCATGAGATGCACTACGGCTTCATAAGTTCAAAGCATCGGTTACTTATTCTACATTAATTCTACAAAGCTTTAAACATGAGCGCTACGGACTCAATGACAGCAGAACGTTCCTTCAGGATGGCTTCCGCAGTCCAGGGGTACAAGCTGCAGACTTTTCAAGCAGACCAATTCTGCCCTCTGCATCGGCTGCTGCATCTCTGAGGAGAAGCAGCTTGTCAGGAAAGAAGATTTTAATGGCTACTTGAGCTCACCTAAGAAAACAAGAGAAACAAAGCAACAACTGAGGCTAGAGGGCTCCGTACAATATTTTATCTTTGTTTAGGCCACTGGCATCCCAATTTTAGTGTAACACAAATCAATGATAAAGCAGCATTAGAATATCACCTGGTTTCTTTACTGGTAGGTAAGAACTTCTCAAATTAAAGGTTATAACCTTTCATGTCGTAATAATTAATGAACACATTTAAAGTATCATCACTCTAATAAAGGATTACTTAGGAAACCGCAAGAATAAAAAAACCAATCTAGTACAAGAATTACCTTGACATTTTTATATTTCACTTTGAAAATCATTAAGTTTAACTGTAGGTTACTATTTTTAGGGCTAGCTGGAAAAACGGGTTTGATCTTCAGGGTATTAATCATCTACTTACAGCACACAAGCAATGCAAAAGCAGCGAGGTGAGGACTCCGTAGCTTCACCCACCCAGTCGCCTCCACCAGAGGTGGCAGCGATGGGCAACTCCGTGGAGCTGCCTCCAGGAAGAGCGTGGAAAACAGCTGCAATGCTGACCAAAGTCAGAGATGAACACGGCCCCTCTCTGCAGCATATTGTATTGCTTGTTTACTGACACTAATCAAATAACTTTGGAGGATAGCTGCATTTAAATCAATTCTTTGCCTTATGCTTTCCCTTCCCTGCTTCTGTTTCCTTCAGCTCTTCAATCTCAAAATAAAACAACACACCAAAAACCAACCAAATAAAACAATGTTACAGATATTTATAGGGCATGCAGAAATGCAAGCAACTAATCCATTTGATTATTTTAGGTTTAGAGATGACAAAATGGTGGGTTTTTTCCATCTCACTTTTTGTTATATGTAAAAATCACTTAAAAAAAAAATATTAGTGGTAGCAGGAAGGGTGCTGAAACCCTTTTTTCCCAACAGAAGAAAACAAACACATAGAGAAAGTATGCCCAAAATCTACTGAAAAATTAATCTTTAGAACTTCTTTTTAGATTTTGAGCTGTATTGATTTCTCAATGTCTGAGAAATACAGCTGTCTTGCCTACTCTATAGGAAGGAAGTAACTCAAGGCTCAACAACTGTCTGCAGTTTTTCGGAGCAATCTATGCTTGCCACTAAGATGAATTGCAAAGATAGTTTAATCCCTGATTACAAGTACAGACTCTCGGAATACTGAAGCAATGCACAGATGGTGTGATATGAAATGTAACACCTCTGCCCTATTAGTTTGTGGACAGTAGCAGGACCACAGGAAAAGCACTAAACCATAAAATCCCAGCTCAAAAGCATCAACTACTTTCTTGTACTTGATATTAGAAAAGGGATTGAAGGCAAAAGCGTAAACCTAAGTGTCCGTGGGAAGAACCTACATGGGGGAAATTGCTGAGGGACTGTATTCCCTGGGAGGGACACCTTGCAGGAGCAGGGGGACAGCAGGAAGAAGGAGCAGTGGAGATGAAACATCAGGACCTGACCACAGCTCTGCTGGGGAGGAGGGAGAAGAGTTGGGAGTGAAGCTGAGCCAGGGAAGGAGGAGGTTTTAGTTTTGTTTTTATTTCTCACTATCTTACTCCGGTATCAATTGGCACTAAGTTAGTTTTCCCCAAGTTGAGTCTGTTTTGCTTGTGACAGTAATTAGTGAGTGGCCTCCCTCTCCTTATCTCGACCCATAAGCCTTTTCATTTGTGGGATTTTTTTTGTTTGTTTGGTTGGTTTTTTTCCCCTTTTCCTGCCGAGGAGGTAGAGCAAGAGAGCAGTTTGATGGGCACCTGGTTAACCCACCTCACCATGTTTACAAGGATTTGCATAGGGAAACCTAGGAATTCAGTTCCTCACAGGGCCCTTAACAAGATTCAACACAACTGCTGGTGATTAGCCAGAAACTGATCTGCACCAAACAGATCCTGTCAGTGACACTGCTCTTAACACATCTCATTTTATAACTTTAAAATGCTGTGCAAACAACAACTAATCCTCTCACTCATGCAATATATACTTATCCTCAGAGATGTTAAGTAACCACCACCGTCACACCACAGATGCAAGACAAGCGAAGCTCTAACCTTTACTGTCACTGCCCAGAGAAGCAAACTCAAGTACAAGACACAAAACATTTTAAAAGTGTGCACTACCTGCTGATTGAGGTCAGGATCAGCCAGGTGAACTGCAGTGCCCCTGCAGAACGTGAGCCAAATTAAATGCAAACATCCCAATAGCAGACTCTTAGGCTTCCCAATTTAGAAACTCAACTCCTTTACTAGAGGGGAGAGACAAATTGGAGCCTGAAGGGAAGAGGCTGATTAATAACACTTCATCCAACATGGGAGGCAGTTGGCCTGTTTCCCAAGCTTTTTTTCCTTCCACCTCCCTGGCCCAGCAGAGACCTTGAATGCTATGGAGATTGCCAGCCTGGCAATCAAGGAGCACCTTTAATCACCTTCAAGAGGAACAACTCTTCTAAAGTTTGGCCCTTAGCTAGGAGGAGGGAAGGGAATGCCAAAGGCCAATGAAATTAATGTTCAAGAGCAATAGAAATGCAATGGGGAGATGACAGCTATAACTGAAAGTCCGGAAAGTGATAGAGGAAGGGGAAGATAATTAGGGCAGTTTTGTAGAGGTGTTTGCTCCAGGGCAAGTATGGGGCCTCTTAATTTGGGGAGAGAGAGTAGGAAGATCTCATATCCCACAGGATGGGCAATAGTCTTTGTCAAGGGGGATAGATATGTAGTGGAACAGATTGAATTAGGCTGAGGGCAGTTCTGCCTGCAAATGGAAAAAAGAGTGTATAGTAAAAATCTGTGCTTCCCAGTCCACTTGCTGGTATCACTACCTACACCCAAAAATGGGATGGAAAGAGCAGACACATCACCTGGCAACAAACGTGGCTGATACAGCCCCAGCACAGGGTTTTAACCACAAGGTGGTAGAGGCTCTATCATTATTTTTCTTCCTGCTTGAAGTGAGGGGAAAAAAGGAAGAGCGGTAGGCAAAGAATCCCAGATGAAGTCAATCCTTCCCATCCCCACCAATTCCTTGTTCTTCTGGCCAACCTTTGCCAGCATGGGCTTCCTCCCCTGCCAACGTGCAATGCCAGCCCACGACTTCCACTCAATCACCACCTGCAATTTTTCAGACCCCAACGGTGCTCTAAATTGTCCCCCGCCCACACGCTACGCAAGCCTCAAGTCAGAGCATGTCAGAGGGAAGGTTACGAAAGGAAGTCAGTGCCAGGTTTCCAAGAGTCACATTTTTACAAGGCAAGGAGGTGGTGAACCATGCCAGCGTCTACCCACAACTGTTAAAAGCAAACAGCAACAACAGCATAAATACTACTTAAAGGGCGTTTCTTGCCCAGACAGTCTTAGGTTCACAAAACCTCAGTCCTCAGTCCATTTAGGTACAACTTAACATGTACTTCTGGTTAGCAGGGAGACTACTCAGAGCAGCAGAAAGACAAGTCAAATCAATCACAGCTGGGGACTCTGTTGACAGGGTGTAGTGGGAGACAGTAAATTTCTTTGAAGGCAGAATTCCTTGTAGGACATTGTACACACAGAAAACCCCTACTCTTGTATCTCAGAAAAAAATAGGAGACTGCAATAAATCATTTTTAATTAACTATAAACCCAGCATTTTGTCCTTTCAACAGACAAAACAAAGCTGCTAAACTGATTACAAACCTTGTTTCTTACAAATTAAATCTTCCAAAAATTCCTTTAAGACAGCGTTTTCTATTTTGAAATCAAAGACAAACTTTTTAGATTTTTTCCCCACCATAGCGTTTGGACTATAAGCATCGCAAGAGTGGAAAGGTATTTAAAGAAAGGCTAGCAACAAATACTATAGCTCAAACCCTCCAAATTCCACTATCTCTACTTGAATCCCTGGATTAGACAGTCGTTCTTTTCTTCCCTACGCGGATACATCTGCTGCAGACACGTATGCAGCTGGGTTTTGGTAATTTGATTATTTTTCCCCTTGCAGAGCAAGGGCCAAAATGCACGCGCAAACATGACTTAGTCACATTTGCTAGTCCAAAAGGAAGTACAAGGAACCATCAGACCAGTGACATTGGCTCTATAAAACAAATGGTATTTTCTATCCTGTCTTCCAGTTAACAGGCAACCAGCGCTGCCTCCTAAGCTTCTTGTCATTGTAACACTGTTGAGTACAGGACTGCTCCTGTTTTTGCCATGCAAATAAGTTATCCTAAAAGATGGTTGCTATTTTTAGCAGCAGCACTGTGAACTATGCAACTCAGCTCCAAATTGTGAGCTCGTACACCTTAATGGAGGTGAAGATGATCAATCACACACTCCCATAACACACGTTCACTGTGTACTGTCAATTAAAAATGGTCATTTAAGGAGTTCTTAACCTGTCTCTTCATTTACTTGAATTACAAGCTTGAGAATAGATTATATAGTGCTGCTAACCCAGAAAAAAGTGGTTTGCTTCATTAGATCCACTGTTTGTTTATTTTAATTAGAACACTTGACCTTACCTTCCTCTGCTGTTCCCACCTCTTCTAAGGCACATCCAGGAATTTTTTCCTTGCCAATATTCGGAAGAGTGCAAGTGCAAGAGTCCAAGATTTAAACACAGGAACTCTAGTTTAGAGCTAAAAAAAGTATTTATTTTTCATTTTTCTTTTCTTCCAGTGTTTGAGATGTGCTGAAGAAAGGTAAACACGTCAAGTCTTTGTCAAAAGCCACTCCAAGGGGAACGGTGAGAATCTGAAGCTTTAAGAAGTATAGTTACACAGGAAAAGCCTTTCATGTCTTATTCTGCCATTTCAAGGCTTATTACAGAATATTCAGCTCCCCCTTTTGTCTCTGACTTGCCCCCACAGTTCTTACGCAGGCCAACTAGCTGCTCGTGTTACTCAAAACAAATTACAGTGCTCAAAATATAATTAAAATTCAGGCTATGTGGAAAGTGATCTACTAATTTGATGATTAAGTGTTTTCCATGTTTACAATAACTATAATCATAACCACTCCTAGACCTAGAAGGGATAAATTTCACCAATAAATTAAAAAAACCACACAGCTTTGCTGTTTATCCACTGTTCCAAGAGCTACAGGACGGATACAAAGTGCCATAATTACCGACGATATAACAAAACATCGCTTCAGCTAAGAGAAGATTCAGTAAGCAACTGAGTATTTTCAACTGCAGCCTATAAAACGTTCCTGATATTACAGTATAAATAAATATCTCAGTATTTTAAGGACACAGAACACCCCTTCAGAATGTGGTGACTAACATTTATGACAACAGAAGTGTTAAAACACACCATTTTGCCTGTAGTTTTACTGTTTAAGTGTCCGTACTACTCAAACTCACTTATGATTTGGAGCAAATGAGTTTCAGGACAAGGCATCTGTTCCTTGTTAGCTAGAGGGAAGGTTTTTTTAGAGCATCCTAAGCCCAGTTAGACTTGCATTAGCTGAGTTTCCATCAAAGCAAGTTTGATAACTGAAGACAAACAGAAGCAGATATTCATTTAAATGCTGCTTATGTAGCACAACAATCAAAGACTCTCTCTGGTTTTAAGCGTCTACTCGTCATTCAAGCAAACAAACAGGTACAGAAAAAGTGCCAGTGCTTACTACCTGCAGTTACTTCTCCTATCATTTAATCCGCTCGTATAAACTGATGTCTGTTTCTCACAGTTCTTTTATCAAGTGAACAACTCCGCTGTTATGCCTCATTGCGCTGCAACGTACATCATTCCCCATTAAGTTTCTCGTCAGAGGGCAGACCAGCAGAAACTGCAGAAATTGCAACGTAATGAACTGGGCAAAAGCCGTCTCGAAGCCTTTTCAAAACTACATGAGGAAGTTCTCCCCACGCTTGGCCACTGTACTGGGCCTGCAGTTTTTCTAATTTATTTTCAGTTTTATAAATAATGCATTACTAAGATACAACAAGCCTGAAAGATGCTGGGCAAGAGAGCTTTGGGAATGAGAGACAATACGGCTCCAATCCTTGGGATAACTGACAACTTGAGCATTTAGGGTCATGCAACCACTAGACTCTAGGTGGAGAATACATAAGAAGAGATATATTAGAAAATACTGAAGCAGGAAGACATTCTACTTACTTAACTCAGCCACAGACCAAACAAAAAAGATTGGAAAAACAATGTCGGACTGTACATCCAGGAATATTGCCTGTTACAGGTTTTTACTTCTCAGATTCTACCTTTTTCTCTAACATCTACTGGCAAGCTTAAAGTTTTGGCTTTTAACTATGTCTTGTTGTCATGGCACCTTTTTCTTTACACAAGCCTACTGAAACACAAACAATATGTTTGCTTAAAATACTGCTCCTGCTATTCACTACTTATTATGTATTTTAACTGGAGAGATTAAAGCCTAAAAGACTAGCTGTACAGAGTGCTCAACGCTTGTAAAGTATCACTTAGAGCCAACAGCCAGGGCAAGTTTGACTTAAGAAACACCTGCAATTAGTACACTGCTATAGATATGCAAGTGGTAATTATTGATCAATTGACCTGAACCTGCAAATCAAATCTGAATTTGAAATAAAACTCAATTACTGCTTACTAATAGTAACTTCAGGAAGTAATCATTCATTGAATTTGTTTCCTCCTTCACTTCCTCTGTAACATGGCCACTCAAGGTAAACTTTGCCATTAGCAGTCAGTTTCTCACAATGTTTTTTTGTTTACTAAGCTTCCTTTCAGCTGTTGAGATTGTGCAAAAGTCTGTAACATATTACCTGCCACTAGCTGTCCACCCTAATCTCCCGACTTCTTAAAACTGCTCAGATGACTCTCTGGTTCATCCACTTCAACTTAGAGATTAAGGTCACTTCTACACTACTATTATGCTCACTTTACTTCAAACTATACCATCCGACCTATTAAGAGGCAAACTTTCAAGCATGCCAACATTTTGGCAGTGCCACTCATAAGGTCACTGCTGCAGAAGTGATAGCAAGTAGGTGGCTCTACCAAATATTTATGAGACCAGGACAAGTTAACTTGCCAGAGCTCTGCAGCAAAGCAACACTAGAAGCTCAGCAAGCGTCCCCACTGCCAAGTGAAAATATTTTGCTTTACTACTAGGCACCCACAGCAAAACCTCAAAGTCTCCAACTGAACACCAGCAAGGTTTGTTGATAACACTCTAGCTAGATTCTACTGAGTACCTTTCAGCTATATTGCAGTTAAACACTACAGCATATATATTCAGGATCTTCTGGAGTACACAGGAGTGGTATAAAATTGTGTTCTCATTTTGAACAGACAGAATTCTACATACTGAAATAGAATCATGTTAGATTTCTTGAGTTAAGTCCCCCAGATGTGGCAAGACAACTTGTCTCTCCACTTGAAAGATTATAGCACGCCCAAGTCTATAGGGGTTTTAGTATTGCATGTGATAAACAATATAATTGAAGCACAATCAAATCCCAAGTAGGCAGTAACATAAACCATGAGGTCAGACACCACAAAGTGTTGTATAAGTTGTTTATTGAACTTCAAATTCCACGGTACATCATAGATTAAATAGTTAAAAACTGTTTACTATGATACAATGTTCAGAGTAGTCTTTCAGAACATCTCTTTGGACAAAACTAACAGCCAAATTCAAGCACAATTCCCCCCGAGCAGAATGCTAGGGGTGGAAGAAAGCTTCAGAGTACTGACTGTACACAACACTACACAAATGGTGATAGCACAGCAAGTCATTGCTCTCTGCTGCAATACATGCTTCAGAGAAATTCTGTACAACGCTTATTACCACCACAGGCAGGCACCTACTCTCGTACCCTGATCCTCTAAGCCTTCAATACTTCACAGAGGAGTACAGACTTACAGTTCTGGGTACTGTAATCTGTGCTGTTCTACACTGCAGAGCTGAAACCCGATTTGAGACCATTATCACTAAATATAGTCATAAACAGCAAGAGCAAATTGACAAGGTGTTGCACTTATGCTCTTCACCCCTGACACAAATGGTGCCTACAACTGAAATTTTTTCTTAAAGACATGATGTCACCTGAGGTCAAACAACTGTGAACATGAACATCAGCGATGTCTTAGATTACTTTGAAGTTTTAGACTGGTTGAGGTGGGAGACTAGTGCTTGAACTGCACTACTCAACATTGCATCCAATTTATGCCGTCTTGCCTCAACTGATTATACAATTAAGTAAAACAAAATGCATCAAAAAAGGTAAATCAGTCAACTGTAAACTCTTGGCAAGAATCATTCAGTTATACATTTGTCCTCTATATCAGGCATTTGTACAAGACACTGGAGCCTAGAAGCATTAGCTTTAATTTGTGCAACATAAGACTTTCCTTCAGGAGGAGTTCAGTCATCTGACTGGACGAAGAGATCTCCCAACCTTGCATGGTAGCCATCAGTTGTAGCTCACCTCAGAATAAGGTTACGAGCTAGAACATCAAAAAAGCACAGTAGTGCTGATTCCAAGCAAAGCGTCAGGATTCAGAGTTCAAGATTTCCCTGCTGTATTACTGTTTCCATTTGCAACGCTACTGACTGAGGAAGCCTGACAAAGGCACCACTCCCAGCTGCAGTACGTACAGTGGTACTGATGCAAATGTTTATTTCACTGCAAAGCAGTTGGATGTATTAGGGCTTCCACAGAACCAAGCGTGCACAACATGAAAACATGTAAAACAGCAGGTTTAACCTCAGCAGCCCCTTTGACTGATGTCTTGTCCTGAAGATTTTGTAATATCCATTGTAGTGAACACCTGTAAGACACCAAAAGAACAGCTCTGTTATCATCATCCACGTGGCTATTAGTCTCCTCTTGTAAAGTAACAATACTTGATTTCTTTGAACTGTTGCAACAGAAAACAAGTTGCAGTGCACAACTAACACATTTCCTATCACATGGCAGTATCTTATGGTTAGAAGTTAAGCAAGTACTAAATAAATCTCATAAATACAATGTAGTATTTTTTCCTTGCGTCCAGGTAACCACCTTAAAAGCAGGTTTTAAATCAAGCTGTATCCTCACCCTTCCCTTACCTCTGCACAAGTTGGATGGATACCAATTGTTTCATCAAGTAATTCTTTGGTGAGACCACATTTTATTGCAGCAGCAAAACCTTGGGTAACTTCACCAGCATTAGGTCCAAGAACATGAAATCCTATCACACGGTTCTTTAAGACAGGTGAGAACAAAGCAGGAGTTAGTACTAGGTAAAGCTTAACAAGAGCTCTAGTATGTAACTCTGAATACAAAAACTGTATGTTATACAAGCAGGTCAATAGCAGAGTCTTTAACAAAAAAGCTTCCAGCATCCTAGGAAAAACGCTTCACAGTGAAGTCTAAATAAAGCCCCTCCTTCCACTGTGTTCTTTTCATTTGGATTATTTCCAACAAGGCTCCAATAAAAGCAGAACTTTGAGCCTTTCTGCAGTCTTTGAGAAAAGGTTAAGTGGGCTAATAAGCAAGAGTAAACTTACTTCATCTTAGCTTAAAAGCCATGCTGTTTCATCATATCATTCATTTTAAACACCAAAAATAATCTTTCTTTTGTTTGCCTGTTCTCCCAGAGAAATTTGGAAAGCATTGGCACTTATTTTTTGCAACAACAAGAACCTACTTTTCACTACAAATTCCCATTTCTCATCACTGAGTTTTCTAGGACTAACCACATGTTTTCCAAGTTTTCACTAAACATACAGAACTGCGCTTTGCAAAAGGCAAAAACCGCAAGGTCCAGAAACCTAAAGCAAGACACAGTTGACTGTAGAGTTAACTCAAAACCCACTTGGAAGAAAAACCTTGGCAAATGTCTTCTCAAGTCTATCCTTAAAATAGGAACTAAGGATGAAGTTTCAAAAAGTATAATGCTACCACTTGCTCAAACAGCTGTTACACTAAAAAAACCCAACAAACCACCACCCAAACAAAACAATCCGCTCTCTCCAAATTGATTAGACCTCTTAAATACAATACAAAACCAAATAGTCTTCTCGCTAGTCTAAAAAAAAATTTCCAAGAACACGCTCAACATACCCATTCCAGCTTGCTACTTACATTGTCATGTTTACTGCAGATAATCTTCGCATAACAAGTATTGTTATCTCTGCCTGGTACTGTCCATTCAAGTGGCCAGAACAAACTGTGATAAACCTGGGAGGATGGCAAGAAAAACATTAGAATTTGATGAATTCAGACAGACATAATTCTGATTTTTAATGTTTTTACAAATAGGTGATTTCACATTTAACTCACTAGATTTTCATAACATAGATTTTTCATAAAGACAGTGATTTTTGTTCCCCCTGGCCCAAGCAGTCCATATCCTCCAAAAGTCAGAACAGAAAGACCTGACTCAAAGGACGCACGCCTGATTTAAATACTTGATTAAAACAGCAACAGCTATAAGGCACAGCATTTTAATATTGTCCTTTCAGAAAGAGAAGTGCTTTAGTCATACAAAATTAATATCTAGTCGCTATAATTTTAAACCTATTCTGCAAAACAGTTAACAGCAGAGGCTGAATAATGCCAAGTGTATTTAAAAGATGTAAGTAGTTAAAAACAAGGTATGCAAACAGCTTTAACGAAACTCTTCAGAGAAGTGCAGAAGCCAGAAATTACCACAGAACAGGGAAGTTATGCCCGATACTCCCATTGCCGCAAGAAAAGGTGAGGAAGAAACTAATTCCCAATTCAAGTACAGCGAATAAGCAGAAAATAGACAATTCTTCCCAAGAGTTTGGTATACTTCAGTAATAAGTCTTTAATTCACAATCACAAAGAAACCCCACCACCTACAGTTTTGCAGCCTGAGTTTGGCCTCCTGAAGTCAAATACTTCTTGGCAGCCTGCAAATACCTGCACGTGATTCTAACATTAATCAATTCCAGTCCTGGATTTATTTCTGGGAGTCTAATACCTTGTTAGTCAGATGACAACGCTTCCACGATCAAACACCTATCTAGCTAACCTTCTAATCCTGTTTTAACACTATGACTTGAGTGTAAAACAGCAAGGCACAAGAAAAGCATTCTCAAGCTACAAGTTAAACAAGTCTTCAGCGCTCTCACCTCCAAGTTTTGCTTTCCATACTCTTCTATGGCTCTTTCTTCAGCTAAACCACAGCTGCCATACTCTAGAGGAGTAAACACTGTTGTTGGTACATTGATATAGTCACACTAAAAATAAAAAACAAAATTTATATTTAGACTATGCAAGTTCTATACAGTATATAACAGGAAAAGTTGTATTAGCACTTTTTTTTTCACAAAACACTTCCAGTGCCCACAGTCAAGTGCGCAAATCAACTCATGCTATTGCAATTCTGAAGCCAAAAGCATTGAAATAAGCTGAAGGTGTATTCTTAGAGCTTTACCTTTGTGGAACTACCACCATAAAGCCTGCGGGCTAGCAGTTTCCCTGCTTGAATAGCAACTGGAGTAAGTTCAAGCTTTCCATCCAATATATCTCCAACAGCATAAACATAAGGCACATTGGTTTGTTCTTCATCATTTACAGGTACTTTCCCATTCCTTTAAAACAAACAGAAAAGAGACTAGAGTTGAGTACCATAACCTCTCTAGAGCTCAGCAAAAAATGGAGAAGTTCTACTAGAAAGATGTTATTCTAACTACTGAGCACATTTTATTAGATATGCTTAAGCCTTTTTTTAATTCAACTACAAACTCCTGAAAGCATCAATTACCTCCAACTCTGGCACACAGATGAAGTCAGTATTCATTGGGCCAGTTTTGACCTGAGCAACAGTGCATGTCCAATGACAATGAAGTTATTCAGACATCTTTGGAGTTATGATCTTTTACTTGATTATTATACAGTTTAAAATGTACATTTTCCCCTATGGGGAAAAAGAGCTGCAACATGACTCACTTGTTTAAGTAGGTTGGCTTAGTATGTAGTTAGCTGCTGCAACCTGATCTTAATTTTTCTTTCTCCTGAACAACATAATCCTGACTCCTACTTTGCACGAGTTTTGCACTGACACCAGGGAGAAACAAGAAAAAAGTTAAATTTGCAGAAGTGAGTAGTTTGCTGCCTCTTTAAATCCCTAGATCAACTTGCCACATGAGCTGGTTAAAACGTTTAATTTAACAGAATATTAAACTGTAGTTTCTAAGTAAATTAGGAATATATATTAAATCTATTCCTTAAGCACAAGGGCCAACAAGTAGGTATTAACTCATTCAGAATAGTTCTTTTATGAAATACATATTTAAGAAATAATGTTAATGGACAACTAGAGTCAAATCCAGGTTTTAAATGTTCACATGATTGTCAGGTATAAGAGGATCAAAAAAAAAAACCCGCACCAGTATCATTAGGTATTGTTAGAGCCAAAAAAAAAAGTTAAATCATTGCATTCAGTGGTTTAAGGGAGTTGAGCAATACTCACTTCTCATTGATTTTGACACCAATTGTCTCTAAACCAATATTTCTGGTACATGCATCACGACCAACGGCTATCAAAACCTAAAAAACCAAAATGAAATTAATACTTTCATGTAAGAGAGGTGTAAGCAGCATAAGATTTCCTTTGGTCTTGTTCTGAAAAAAAATGAAGCATAAGATTGAAGTGACTTTTCCAAAAGTTCTTTAAAGAGACACCAACAGTTCAGGCTTGTCCACGTAAAATTCGTTTCAGAGATGCAAACAAACAGCAAAACGTTAATATCAGAACAAAAATAGAAGCAACAATACTGTTCCTATGAACTAAATTCCATGCACATAAAGTTTCACCCATTCTGATGGCAGGGCTCAACCTGAGATGAATATTGAATTTTCATATATTTTCTTCTACCAATTTATGTGAACAATTTTTCAAGCAAGGTTTTGCTTTACTTTTTTCCTGCACAACTTTTGAAGCTTTTTAATACATTTTCATGTGCTGCTATACGCAGTTATTTCAAATCCAGAAATGCTTACAGTGTTATATTCTTCTTCAAAGATTTCTGGTCCTTCAGTAGACTTTGCTATCACTTTCAGTCTTCCAGGCATGCCTTCTTCCAGCTGTTCAACCTGTACAAATATTTGCAAGCTTAGAATGACCTTGAGCAGCAGAGCTCACTCACATTGTCAGTTTAAAACTTGACCTACTAACATATCATTCAGCAGTAAGAAAAAAAGCTTGCTCTCATAAAACATTTATTCCTGCACAGAGTCAAAGCCTTCCCAGACAGCACTTGCATTCTACATGTGCTGTTTAAAGTATCTTCGCATGGAGAGAAGAAACCTAAATAAAGCACTTGCCTGAACAGGTACAAACTTCCTCATGAACTTTACGCCATGGGTTTCCATGTGAGCACCTACTCTTTCTGCCATTTCTTGGTCAAAGCCCCGCAGGAGTATGGAACGCACCATCACTGTGACATCCAGACCTAGACCAGCAAGAAATCCTGCACACTCCAGAGCCACATAGGAAGCACCCACAACTAGAGTTTTGCCAGGGCAGTAAGGCAGGGAGAAGAGGTCATCACTAGAAAGAAAAGAAGCGTAAGTTACAAAGTACTTTCAACACAGGCTTGTTTGTCTTTGCAAACACTAGAGAAGGTAAAATTGAGTCTATTACACCTTTTCATCTCACCTTGTAATGCAGTATTCTTTATCTCCAGGTATCCCCAGATATCTAGGCCTTTCTCCTGTTGCCAGGACAAAAGTCTCTGCTGTGTGATACGTTACTTGTCCTTTCCTATTGGTTGCCTGTTTATATGGACACAGTTAAGAAAGTCTTTATCATAGGAACAGGTTTTAAGATAAAATAAAAAAAAAATAAAATACATAATCCTCCCCTGAAATATTGTGGATATGTTTAAGAATCAAGAACAAGGAGCTTCAGGCAAGAACTAATTCCATCTTGCCAATGCATCTCTCGAAAGCTGACATTTATTCTTGCTCTTTAGTTATTTTCTAATACAGATGAAGGGAAACCTCCTCCCCACCAAATCATCAAGTAATTCAGGTTGGAAGGGATCTCAGGAGGTCATCTAGACCAACCTCCTGCTGAAAGCCTGTCTGTTCTACTTCATTTATAGATTAAGGACATTTCAGTGGATGACCTGCATTGAACACTGGAACAGTTGGTATACGAGGTAAGTTGAGCATACTACTATTTTTTCAGTGCTAGTCTCTTGGTTTGAAACACATGTAGCTTAGCTTTCAAACTCATACTGAAAACAATTACTCCTACTAAACCAGTAGTCTTCAATATGCACTTCTTCTAAGTTAACCTTTCTACAATATGATCACTAACAGCAAGATTGCCAGCACGTTTTGTCTTGCTGAACTGACAGTTTAATTCTTATGCTGATACAGCATAAGGTTCTAGGAACGCTGTTACGCAAGTGCTTACTCTGAATTTAATTTCAATAGTTTTTATGCTTCAGTATGAAGATTTTCTAAGCGTCAAAATCATACAGCTAATGCTCTTCCTCAGTGCCCACCCCATAAGCTGCTGACCCTAGTCATGAAGTTAGCAACTGAGACTTTATTCATGCAAGGCATAAGTTTACATTACTCTTATATAGCGGTTACTAGGTTTTCAAACACTGTGGCATGTACTAAAGTACAATAATAATTTGAATCAATAACTTATTTCACAAATAAGTTTTAACTGCAATTGACTAAAGATGGCAATGTCAAGATGAAGCCTTTTCCTTGTTGGATTTTAAAAGGCAGTTTTAGAACACGAGTTTTTTCTCCTAACTGAATGTTTCAAGCACAGTACATACCTTAATTTTGTGTGGTTCAATGAATTCTCCGTAAGAATTGAGGTATGTCACAGACTTCTCTCTTAAGGACACTCGATAGCCCCAGTTCAAAGAACCAATGTAGTTTTGGATTGCTTCTACCATGACGCCCCAGTTGTGTTTAACTGAAACAAGACATTAATTTCATATTTAAAGAAATCAAAGTGCAATGAACCCTTTAAGAAAAACTTAGATCTTATTCATTGTACACCATGCTAAGAAAACATAATTATCATCAGAAATGAGGATACATATTAAAGTCATGTTCTACTATGCTAATATGTACCTGACTCGTTACTATCTGAAATAAGCCCATTCTAGTTCTTTCATTTAATTCAGATAATATAGAGAACAAAACACAATTAGCTTTCAATCCTAAAGGTTTTTATGACTCAAGAAGGAGGATGCCTTCTGATTCACCTGAGAAAACTAGTGAACTCTGCTTCTAGTTAACTAAGTCCAAAGTACAAGAAAGCTCTTAAGCTCAGAGACTCATCTGCTCACTGCCTTGGTTTGTCCTCTGTGTTCTTACTAACCTTGTTCTTCATACTGCCACCCATATTTCCTCGAGTCTTGGAGTGCCTGACCCAGAAGTGCTGCTTGATGCATTAGCTTCTTAGGAATGCAACCTACATTTACACACGTGCCACCAAGTCCTAAGACGGAAAGAACCATGTTATTACCCGCGTGAACAGGATATTTATGCTTTTCCTATAATATGCTTTGCATCATCACCCATATATCAGTTGGTGATGTTTGCTATAACCAGATAAGTAACATGAAATTGCTGTTGTAAGAGACATTTTAAAATACAATGAACACACAAAACTTATATGTTTGTATTCGGTTTAAGAGGTTAGTTCACTCATTAAATGAAGAAGGGTAGTGTGTTGTCTTAAACACAAACCCAGGATATTTACCCCAGAGGGCTTCAGATTTTAGTCAGATTGGCAAGTAAGCGAGGCAAAAAGTCCAGAGTTCCTAGTTTAATATCACCTATCATGTGCAATTTGAAATATGTATTTGTTTAAAATCTTAGCTATGAAAACATACTCATACCTCGACTCAATAAACTTTGACTAATGAAGTTCCTTACTCATTCTCAACTGCCAATAGCATTAATAAGGTCAAACAGTAGCTGTCTTTAATTATGGAAAGATGAGGCATGCATAGCCATATAGTCACACTGTTCTAGAGGCAGCCTAGATCATCTAATTCTATTTTGTGGACAACTGAACTTAAAGGCGAAAAAAAAAACCCACAAGCATGAGAATGTGAACATGCACACACAGACTATCCAGACACAATTTGAAAGTGAACAGAACTAGAACATCATTTGACAAAGAACTGAGAGTTAGCAACGCACAAAACAAAAAACTGTCCAGAAAAGCGGGCACGCCAGGAAAACAACTCCTTTGTTTTTTGTGTTCCAGAACTACAGGAATTCAGCCACCACTTCTAAGAATAAAAATCCATAATATCTAACATCTCAGTATGAATCATTGGCACTCAAACATCATAAAATACAAGTTAACAGAAGCTTACCCCATGAGGTTCCAAGAGGCGTTGGAACAACATAATCTAATACCATTACTTTCTTTCCCAAGGCAGCAGCTTCCTATAAAAGATGGAGAGAAGTCAGCATTACTGAACTTTTGCCTGACCAGGAAAGTCTGTCCGCTCATTTACAGTCATGATATACTTCACACTAATAGAAGGCTCCTTTGCTAGTTACCCTCATTATCACATATAGTCCTTCTACCTCCTTCACTAGACAAAAATTGAAATCCCTCCAAAACTAGTACTTTCTTCTAAACTTTGAATGGATGCTTATGTTGAATGCTGCACCCATATCATCCTACACTGTCACAAACCATGATCTGAAGAGGGTATGAGATGGGCTTATCAGTTGATGATCCTCTTCTACCTCACCCAAGGAAATATTTACACTGATAGCTCTCCTTTTCTCTCAGAAGGGCAGGAGAGACTTGGCCTTTTCATGAATGAAAAAATCCAACATGTGACATTAATAAATTAGAGACAGTTAAATGGAGGACCATCAAAATGCTCAGGGGGCCTGAGCACCTGTCCTATGAGAAGGGTGAGGGAACTTGACACATTCAGCCTGGAGAAAAGGTAGATTTGGAGGGGAGCCAACAGCAACTTTCCAATACCTATGAGGAGATCATTAAGATGATCATGCCAGGTTTTTCACACTTTTGAGTAGCGGAGGGACAAAAGACACCAGCCATATGTTGAAACAAGAGTTTCAGACCGGATACAAGGAGCTTTCACACCATGAGGACACACAAGCAGTGAAACAAGTTTCCCAGAAACACTGTGCCATCTTCACCCCTGGCTGTTTTCAAGACCCAAATGGATTCAGTCCTACATAATCTTGTTTGACCTCACAGTTCACCCAGCTTGGAGCAGGAGCCTAGATTAAATATCATCCTAATGTCCATTCCAACCTGAATAATCTTAGGATATGCCACCCAAGGAATTACGAGACGCTTGACTGAATTTACCTATCATTTGATCTTTGGAGGGCTTGGGTCCAACAAGGTTTAGTCAGCTACGTTGTATTCTCTGAACACCTGACCTCTCTCGCTCTGAACAGTTTGGTAATTATCACCAAGTTTAAAACTGATGGCACTTTGCCAGGAGGCACTGTGAGGAAAGATCTGGAGTATTCTAAAAGTGCCCAACTGGTCAGTTGAAGCATTCGATTGCAACCTTCTCCTGCTTGCCTTGTATTTATCAAGTGAAAGCTGCACCCTTAACTGTACCGTTGTACAACAATCGCCGAGGCTGTCAAGCATAACATCACCATGTCTAGATTACAAACTGATGGTTAGGACACCTGGCTACGAGGTGGGAAGTGTGTTTTCAAATCCCTCAAGTAAAAGAGAAAACTGAATCCACACCACAGGCACTCTGAACAACAGCAAACTGTGTAAGAGGCACACAATCTACTGTTTCTGAAAAAGCAGCTAGAAAGAGAACTAAAGTGTGAACCTCTCCCTTGAGAGAACAGCTAAAAGCACTTTATTTTAGATGACTGGCAATCCTGAATCGCACAGCCAAAAGTACTTCAAGAGCAGCCTTTAAGTTTTCCAGATTACTGTTTGGAAGCAGTAAAGTGCCTGTGTACTACACATGAAGAGGTGATACTTGAAAAACTTTTGGTTCCACCCTCAGACAGGAATCTAAAACCTATTATTAGGATCCAGACTTGAATAGGCATGAGCTAGAAACTGGTCCACACAGACCATGATTTCCTGAGTGAGCACATTACTAGACCACTACTGATTCATTAATTAACAAGTTGAACAGTAATAATCATCAAAATATAGACTGTTCTATACTATTGTGATTAATACAGAAACCAACTTTTGAGGAAGTTTCATATACAACCTGCTCTTTAATGCAATTTTCACGTCATACCTTGGAACATGCAAGTCCACCTGAGCCACCACCAATAATAATGAGGTCATAATCATAGGGTTCTGTATCTTTGCTGTCCCCAAGAAGTTTCTGCAGTGATCCATCATGATAAGCCTGAGAGAGGAAAAAAAAAATAAAAAAATCAACCACACACATTTCTGAGCAACCAAAAATTGAATGACATTGCCAGATCACCCAGTGTAATGTGTCACACAAAATTTAATTACTATCACACAGCAAATTCACTCAGTCTTGTCTATGCCAGATGATTGTTAAAGAAAAGTTACCTGGTAAGTTGAATCACAGCCACCTATGTGAGTTCCATTCACAAATACATTAGGCACTGTCCTCTGATCAGTTAGCTCTGCTAACACTTGCTGAATACTGGGTCCATCAGCTAAGAATAAAAGAAACAGGTACATTATAGGAAAAATTTCAAGAGGGGAACTTTTAAAACAACCTGCAATATACTGTAGGCCTGCCAAGAAAACAATTCTATTATAAGCATCACATGTGTAGACATCCCGAACATAAGCAAGCCTTCAGAAACTACTTCTCAAAAAAGCACACTTAAATATTGAGGATAAATTGGTGCTTCAAGCCATAATTCTACTGAACAGAGTAAGGTTGAAGTACTAGTTTAGTGCCTGTATTTCATGGATCCTTAACAGTCTCTGCCTGATGGTGTCACACTTGGCACTATACAAAAATTCTTCGTGAGGTATCACAGAAGCTTTTCTTTCATAAGAATTGTTTGCTTTTGGAGTATGTTCTGTGTAAGTGCACGACGTTTTGCCCAGCAGCTTTGTATTACGAGAATATGGGGATGGGAAAAATGAACATCCTCTTCTACTTACCCTAAAACCACTTTCATACTTTTTCTACCCACCACACTGTCTTAAACCTTCCAGTTTTAAGATTATCACTGCCTGACCTGACTTGTCATCTGAATCATTAGCACCTACGCACAGACTCAATTTGGATCTCTCAGCAGCTAGTGTGGGAATGAGAACTTCCAGTAATCACTTTGACTAAAATCTTTTTACTCTAACACCATATTTATTTAGTATCAGTAATCAGAGCAATGCAAGGGAAATGCATTATTAATTAGAAGTAATTCCAGAAAAAAACACTGTGCATTGTATGTTGCATATCTCAGGCTATAATTAGTTCACAGTATCACAACTTGAATGAAAACTAAAAATAAGTAAGAGGCATTTTTCCCCAAACACTGCTTAGGCACAAACACTTCAAAAAAAAAAGCATTAGAACTTTAAAAATGCATTGGAAACTAAGTCTTGTACAGAAAAAAAAGTGATAGTACACATTCAACAGCTTACTGACAATGCAACTATGAGTTTACTGCTAGAAACTACTTGTTCTCAAAACTACATCAAAAACTACATGCATCATGGTCATATATGCATAATGCACTACACATGCATTAAAACTAAAGCAGCTTGAGCTTTAAAAAAAAAGCAAATGTAAACTAGCAACAGCCAGAGTACTGGAATTTACCCTTCCTTCCAATGACTCAGCAGCTTTCCCTATGAAGGTCACCCATATACCAAGTCAAACATTAACAATTCATCTAAAGCCACAAAAGAACCTAAGGTAGGAGAAAAATACCACCATTTTTTTCCCCAAAAGACAGAGCTCCTCAGAGAGAAATCAGATCTCACATCCTCTATCAGCTGATAATTTGTACAGAAAGAGTCAAAGCTTTCAGTTACATTAAAAACACATTCTGTATTAAGATCTACACTGAAGCCTAATTGATTTTATCTCTGAATATATTAAGATTTATTTTAATCGTTTTGTATATCCTCCAATTAGTTCAAGGCAGCTTAGAGAGTCATGCACAGTCATCCATTTTTAGTTACAATAAGCAGCACGTCTTAGATCTTTCTTTCTTCTACTTACGAGTTACATCAAGTTCCAAAGCATAGTACTCCACACGCATAGAGCGGAAGAGTTCTTTCACCTGCAAGAGAAACAGACACAATGTCATGCAAAGCTTTCACAAGATCCAATACAAAGCTTCAGGGTAAAACTCGGTTGTTGGACTTACACAGATAACTCTTAAGCCTCAGTTATTATGCTTGGAGGGTCTGGCTCTACATGCCTTTGGTAAAGTTCGGCACTACTTCCATGTCTTGCGTGTTCCTCACTTAAAGTCAGGCTATTTAACAGCATTCAGATTAAGCATCCCACATCACAGCAATCTTCCAATACAAGTTTCATTACCTTAAGAAAAAGTTTCTACACACAATTTGCTTAGCTGCAGACTTCTCCATCCCTGACAGATACCAAAAGCCATGAGAATAACTGCCATACGGAAAAACATCATTAAGAGAGATAAAGTAGCAGCCAGATTCCTTGATAGTACTGAGGAAAGAAAGAAAGAAAGAAAGAAGGGACTAGAGGATAATATGCAAACCAAAACACTGTCAAGTAAATGTAAAAAAAAAAAAGTGCATTATAAAAAGCTGCAGAAAGAGTAATACCCTGCAAGTGTACTCAGCACTAGGACAGCTCACGTCTACCAGCACTGCCTTCACTTTTGGTTGCTGTACTTTGGAAAACTTTTATAACAAGCAGAGCACAATTACAGTAAGGAGTCAATGCACTGGGTTTAACACATATAAATAATTGACTGCCTCAAGGAAGAAGAGAAGTGGTGGCAGACAGAATAAGAAGCAATGGTCTCGAATTGCATCAAGAGATTGAGATTAGACTTTAGGAAAAGCTTTTCCTAGTAACAAAACACTGGAACATATTGCCTAGGCAGATGACAATCTTCATCAGTGAGTGGCTTCAAAGTACATTTCAAAAGTGTTTGAACTACCACTTCTCCTACCCCGAGACACGGGAAAATCTCTTGAATTTTTTTTCCAGCTCTCATTTTTGGTTTGCTCTTGAACAGCATCTGCTTCGGCCTCCAGGATAAGGCAGAAGCCGTTCTAACTTGTTTGCCACTGTTTTACTAAATCTGTCTTATCTTACTTGTGAAAGAGAAGAGTTAATACTAAAATGTAACAGCTATATTTTTAAACCTTTTAAATTGCTACTCTTCGCCATTATGCAGGAGAAGCATTCTAAAGACGCTTGGTCATTAAAGGGCTGCTTTTCTCCTGTATTGCCATGAATAAACTCAGACACAGTACCACTGGAACGTGTCCTAGAAACATTGTTCATACATTCAGAAGTCAGCAATAAATTAATAATGGGGTGGTGGAGTGGGGAAGAGAAAAAAAAAAAGGAGAAGTCTAGGCTTAAAAAGAAAAACCCCACATCCTAAATGACAACTTAGTGGACATTCTGCCCAGCTTGGACAGAGTTCTGGGTAGTTTTCTAACTTCAGATCTCATTGGACAGAGCATACCATTACCAGATTCAAATCAGGTAGCATTTTAAAGCTAGGAATATCTTTTACAGTAACAGCTATTTGGAAAACTGGCAGTATTGAAATTGTGAACTGTCCTTCCAGTTGGATGACGACATACCTCACGGCACAAGAGCACACGGTATTACATCTGTCAGTATTTACTCCTTTGAAATATAATTTGCAGACTTACTCATGCAAATAGGTATTGTAAGGCAATGGGTAAAATATCTGCTTTTAATCATAACTGTCTTGATGTGAAAACAGCTCTAGCAAGAAGCACTAAATGTCTGTGTGATGGATCCCCTTGCCAGCATGGAGTCTGAACAATGAATCACACTAAGTTGCTGACAATTCAGAAGAAATCTTTTACAACTAGCTTTCTGATGAACCTCAAATTTATTGACAGCACTTCACTAAGAGTAAGCTGACTCACATCTAATAAGCTTACAGATGTCAAACACATGATGAATAAAATGTTTTTATTGTCACTGTGATCCATGCTGTTACTGTGCTGATCCATGCTGTTACTTTGCCAAAGGCCAAGTACTCCAGTGCTTTCTACTGGAGTTTCAGCTTTACGCAGATAAACATAAAGCTTTTGTGCTCTCTACCAACTACACAGTCTGTTTCTTATCATATGATAGAATGACAGGTTGGAAGAGATCTCAAGGATCATCTGGTCCAACCTTTCTTGGCAAAAGCACAGTCTAGACGAGACAGTTCAGCATCCTGTCCAGGTCAACCTTAAAAGTGTCCAGCAACAGGGAATCCACCACTTCACAGAATTTCAGAGTTGGAAGGGACCTCTAGATATCATCTATTCCAACTCCCCTGCTAAAGCAGGATTGCCAAGAGCACATTAGTCAGGACTGCATCCAGACATGTCTTGAAAGTCTCCAGAGAGGGGGACTCCACAGCCTCCCTGGGCAGCCTCTTCCAGTGCTCCGTCCCCCTCACTGTAAAGAAGTTTTTTCTCATATTTGATTGGAACTTCCTATGTTCCAGCTTGTGCCCGTTACCCCTCGTCCTGTTACTGGGAACCACTGAAATGAGTCTGGCTCCATCCTCCTTAAACCCACCCTTTGATACTTGTAAACATTAATAAGGTCTCCCCTCAGTCTTCTCTTCTGCAGGCTAAAAAGAGTCTCAGCTCTTCCAGCCTTTTATTCCAATGGCTGAGTGTTCTCATTGGGAAAAAACTTCCTCGCGTCCAATCACCATTTCCCCAGGAGTAACTTGCACACATCATCCCTTGTCTTTTCCACATGACTCTTTGTCAAAAGGGAGTCTCCATCTTCTTTGTAGCCACCCTTTAAATACTGGACCATGGTGATAAGGTCTCCCCTAAGCTTCTTTTGTCACAGTTGAACAAACCCAATTCTCTCAGCCTTTCCTCTCACTATGTATCAACTGTAATATACAAATACAAGCTCTGCTTATATAACTGATTACATTAGTTCTACCACTATAGAATTATTTAAGTTGTGAGGGACCTTTGGAGGCCATCTGATCCACCCCCTGCTCAATGCAGGGCCAAATGTGATGTTTGATATAAGTTGCTTAAGCACTGTCCACTCCAGTTCTGAATGTCTACAAGGATGGAGATACCATAACCTCTCTGGGCTGTTCCAAGGTTTGACCATCCTCAAGTAAAGAATTTCCATTTTATCCCACTGGAGCATCTCTTGTTGCAACTTGTATTTACTGGCCCTTGTCCTTTCATTCTGCAGCACTGAGAAGAGTCTGGTTGCCTTCCCACTTGCTAGCTGAAGACAGAAACTAAAATCCCACCTTAACAAGGTTGAACAAACTGAGCTCGTTCTTCACACATCCTGTGTTCCAGTCCTCTAACCATCCAGGTGATCCTAAAAACTTTTGCCCTAAACTCACCATTACCTTCAGGCTTGCTTACTGGAATGACTATGGCTATGGACTGAACGAAAGGGAAATGACAGTGGTGCTGTTCCAGACCTCCCGCTCTGCAACTGCTGTACAAAGCCCAAGCTGAATGCCATGAAAGATCTAATAAGCAAAGCTTAATGGGATTGCTGCTATGAAGTGATATGCTAAGAATCTGGAGGGAAGTCACAAAATTAGCTCCTTGGTTGCTGTTTTAGTTTGCAGCAAAGCAGCAGAGTAACAGGCAAGTTTTCATTAGTCGTTTTTTTAAAAAAAACCAACCTGCTAAACCATTGCAACAGCAGCTGGCAACATTTATTCTCTACAGAATACATAAGTAGAGGAAAAAAAAAAAATCAGGCAAATGTCAGCATCCCAATTAGAAGTAGCTGTTGCACTTTATGCTTATGCATAGATCATGCTTGCATTGTGCTAGTGAAACAGAAAGAAAAGTCACAAGTATATGATCAGAGTTACGAAATCTTCAATACAGGCAAGAGATAATAGATTACTTCAGTTTGGAAAAGAAAATGATTAGGAGGAGTAGAAAGATAACATACACTAATCATGAGTAATATCTAGATAAGGTGAACAGGAAATGATTTCTCAGAAATACTGAATAGATCAAGCAGCAACAACTACATTTACCAAAAAACAATTTTAAAATGGAAAGGAAGTAAATCTCCATACAATACATACAACTTACTGCAACCTGACATTATAAAAGCCAAAGTTAAAGCTATTAGACCAACTAATTAAAGAAAAATCCACTCCACTGAAAACCTTTAACTCAATAGAACTAATACAAACTCTGGTCAAGAAATTTCTGAGCCACACAGTACTGGAAACTTCAGTGGCATACTGGGAAATTTCCCACTCCTAAAAATTTAATTCTTCCAACAGTGTCTGGGATAGGATACTAGGTTGCGTGGTCACCGATAAATCCATTTACTTCCCTTCTGACCAATGCAATGGCCTCATTTACTGACTAAACCTTTCCAGTTTTCACAAAGACTAGAAAAATTTCCAGATATTACTAAACAGTAGATAAGTTCCCTGAAGCTGAGGATTTGGTTTAACACTTCAAAACCTCTTCCTGGAGATGCTTTCTGTCACCAGAGTAGCTAAGCAGGTTTGAAATAAGCTTCATACACTCAATTTAAGTATGGTATGCCCTACGTCTGCTGTTTCACATATCAGCTAACATTCTATAATAGCTACAGCTGAATTGACCAGAAACCTCTGTGAATACAGAATGTAATTGGTAATAGCATAACCAGCAACTTCTATGCAAGCACAGTTGTTGCTCTTAAAATAGTTTCAACATATAATAGCTTTCAGAGTTGGCAATTTTTCATGCTAAAAAACTATGTTTTCTTTATGCATATCTATCTTACTTAATCTTTTCAGGGTGGTAAGATATTAAAGAACAGTCAAGTTAAGTTATGACAAGGAAGTCATTCTAACACCGCCCCCTCTCCATTGCTGCCTTGCTAAAGCAATTGAACAATAAATTGCATTTCCAGGAAGAGAACTGCACAATTGCCAAGTCATGCTACCAGCTAAACTGAACAGAATCAACTGCTTAATTCATTTGGAGAATTTATTTGCAGTGCTTTTCTAAAGGAAAGCACAATCTTAATTTTCTTCCAGTATGGCTACATCCATTTGAAATAAAGAATTCTTCCCACCCCCCAAATTAGGTTCTTCTAGAGCATGAGTGCTCTCTGCACTAGTGCTGAACATCATCAATTTTTCAATTAATCCCACCAAAAGCACATTGCTAACAACCATCCATAGTAAAAGACAGACACAGTGCACAGTGTTCATATCTGTCTTTAAGAACTCAAAACTATGTGATTACAGGCTAAGTACCCAAGCTGTAACCACACTTTCAAATTATATACACTTCATTAATTCTACAGACTAGATCAGCTAGCAAGAATGCTGCATTACCCACTGTTCTCCCATTCCTTTCACTATTTTTTAAGTCTTCAGTGGGAGGGGCTGTTAATACTCGTACTGTTGCAGACATTTCTGGTTTAGTACTTGATGTCTTATGTGTGGCTTCCTTCTCTCATAAATTGTCTTCCTCTAATTGTCCCTCTGCAATATATATCTCTTCTACATGTTTACTTCATCATATTACCTTTCTTTCCTGTTCCAAACAGGAAAGTAAACCAAGCAAATCTGCCTGCTAGAGCAATTGGCTTTTCCTTGCAAACCCCCCCAGCTTATCATCTGTTCCTCCACAAAGATCCATGCAGGGTCTTTCAACTCTCCTTCCTAGGAAGGGCCATGAGAGAAGGTCCCCCTACTCGTGATATTCATACTTTCCTTTCGAAGACAACAAAGAACATTCCTCACATCTGATCATTTCCTTGAAGCAAGTAATTCTGCCTAATGAAGAAGCTCTGAACAAATGAAGGAAAGAATATTAATCTGGACTTATCACTGGACTACAATCAAATCTAGTTTTCTCTTAAACTCCTTGTGTCAGTCTAGTCTCACTGCAATACCAGCAACAGAGGAAGGAAAAGGTTGCAAGTCTTTAAAAGTTACTATGCCTTTGTATGATCTCAAAACCACCAGACTGAGTGCCATGAATATCAACACTTGAGCAATCATGGTCACTAAAAGCACACAGAGCAACAGAGGCAGGCACGACTAAGTATTTCTCAGTGGACAGTCCTCAAAAAAAGGACTTCTCAACAGAAGATACCATTTTTGTCAACTGGACTAGAGTTGAGCTCAAGACTCCTACCCTATCATTAACTCATTTGCTAAAACTTCAATTGAATAAGTTGGTAAGTAAGCAAATTTTAGAAGGATTTGAGCTGCCTACTATGTTATACTATCTTTCTGTCAACACATTGGGAGAAGGTGTTGGTTTTGCCTACCCTGCCACACGCAACAGCTTCCTTTCACAAAACCTCAATTAAGTTGCAAGTGAAAATGGATATATTCATTCAAGTTTTTTACAACTGGGTCACAATATCCAGCCCACGCCCCCC
>VXBO01011952.1:925381-984890 GCA_013400135.1 Rhinoptilus africanus
CCCCCAAGAGCTACTAGAACTAAAGCTAACCTACACATCCGAGTGCAGCTTTTGAGCGTTCTCCTGTTCGTCAATTTCACTGAAGAACACCAGGACTCAATCCCACAGTTCCAAATATTTTTCCACCATGGCCACATCAAGTACAATATTATGACAATATTACTGACACTTCATAACTGCTCTTTGTAAACATCCAAGAATCACAATGCCTACAAATGCCCAGATTCTGCACAGGCTATGACTACAGAGTCTTGGTGTCGTAAAATTCTAACAAAGATCCTGTTTTACTTTAATGACTCTGGCTCACTAGTTACAGCTACCCTGTGATATTGACACATCACCACTAGAAAAATATTTTTTCACTAAACATTACAATTAATCAATAGCACCTGTATTTTTTAAACACACATTAAGGCCAGTCTTTGAAACTTACACTCTTGCTATAGGGTAAGGCTTCCACCTCAAATTTCAAAAAGAGCAGAAATCTCAGTGTAGCTTTGCCTCTGGGGATGCAACTTTGTCCAACTTGAACACCCATGTGGCACTCAAACTTTTAATAAGAAAGAAGCGCCCTGGCCTTCAAGTGACAGATACAAAAGCTGTTTAGCTGAGGAACAACCACACCGCGCAGAATTTCCCGCACGCTCATCCACCCCTCCGCACTCGCGTGGCACAGGGAAAAAACTGCTGAGGACGCCCGTTTGGACCTTCGCCTTGCTTCAAGCCTGATAAGGGGGTTTTCAAGGGGTGTCACCCGGTGCTTAAGTGCAGCGGGACGGGCGCTGCGACACTCCTGTTCCGCCCAAACCCCGAGGGCGCCGTCCCAAGGAGCACCGTCCCCACCGCATTTGCTTTCCAACCCTCGCCCCCCCGGCCGCCAGCCCGGCGAGCCGGCGCCCTCAGGGGAGATGCCTCTGGCCTCGCACGGGGGCCGCGCCAGGCCTGCCCCCTCCCCGCCGGCCAGGAGCGGGAACCGGCTCCGAGAGGCCCCGTTCCGGCGGCCGCCGGGGCGGCGGAGAGGGCCGGCGAGGGGAGGGAGGGCGGCGAGGTGACTCCCGCCGCCGCCTCACCTTATTGCAGTAAGGGCAGTAGCTCTTGCTGAAGATCATGACGCGGTGGGAGGCGATGAGGGTCTGGACGCGGAGCTTGAGGCCGTCCCAGTCCGGGAGCTGGGTCTGGCCCGGCGGCGGCATGGCGGGGCTGTGGCGGGATGCGACCGCTCGGCGCGCGCCCGGCTCACGCTACAGCGGCGGCGCGCGCCCGACGCCCGGACTGACCCTTCGCCTTCAGCCCGCCCCTTCCGGAGCGGGGAGCCGGACCGACCTACCCGCAGAGACGGGGCGGGGGGGAGGCAAAATACCAAAGAGAGTTTCCCTCCCTTTCTTTTAGCCACACGCACTATGATTCATTGTAAAGCAGTATAAATTCCACTTAGATCACGAGTAGAAGCTTTATTACTTACCTAAAGGTGATTTATAGAGGGACAAACTTGCTGGTTTTCAATACACCTCTCCCCTCTGAGAGGAGGCGTGGAACAACCGAAGAGGCAGGAGAGGAAGGGGCGCATGCGTACTGCGCGTTGCGCTGCCCCAAGCGGCGGCGGCGGCGGCGGCGCGGCCAGGCCTCGGCCGGTGGCGGGGGTGTCCCCTCCCGGGGTGTCCCCTCCCGGGGTGTCCCTCCCGCGGCGTCCCTCCCGCGGCCTCACACTCGTCCCGCGGCGCCTCCAGAGGCTGGGGATGGCAAATGGTTCCGAGGGGAAGCCACTGGAAGGGATAGCCGGGAGCTGAGGCTGGCTCAGGTGTCAGTGGCCTTCATCCCTTCTTCCCGTCCACCGGCTGTCCCGCCCCGGCGTGGCGGCCATCGCCTCGTGTCTCGGCGTGGAATAAATACCCGCAGTGTGGTTTGAGAGGTTTTGTCCCCCCGGGTGTTTTATATATTAGGGCAAAGTCGGGGGGGAAGCAGCTGCTTTCCCCCTATAGTTACTCCTCCGTCTGCCTTCACCCGCTGCTTGGGAGTCCAGTGCACAGGGAGAATAGGGGTCCAGGTGGGGCTTCTCCTAAAATAAAATGGATTATGCCTTGAAAATGCAATAGCCAAAACAGCAGAAAGAAGCTCCCTTTTCTTACACTGTACAGGGTTAAAGGGAGGGGATGCTGAAGCATCTGGTACCGCTTACTATTACACACGTCTCTGGTTACGTTGATTATTCTCTTCCCAAGAATTACAGTAATCGTCAGGACTGAAAGGTGGAATGGGACATTGTCCTGGCCTGAACAATGGAAAGAGCTGACAACATTCCTCTTGCTTTATGTCCTGATGCAGGCCATTTCCACTGTTTCCAGGATACTAACATGGCAGACCTTTCCTCTCTAGATCTGACCAGCCTGTTTGCTTTTCGTTCAACCTTTTCCTTTTCCCTCAACCATCTGACTGCTTTGGTGGGTTTTTTTTTTGGCTGGGGAATGGTAGGCTGCCTGCCGAGGCCCCAAGAATGTGGTCATCTCCCTGCAGGGCAAGCCACTGTTTACCAATTGCAGCAACAGCTTTCTGTAAACAATCATAAGGTATTGCCCTGGTTTAACATCTAAGAACTTTGCTAGTGTTACTAAATCAAACCCTGCAAGCTTCTAACTGGCAGGAATTACTTTCCATAGGTAAGGAAAGCACAGAGACAGAGCAACTTAGTAAAGTTCACTAGGAAATTTGTAACAAAGCAGGTAATAATGTGCAGTGCTCCCTCCCACACCTGCCACAGACCAGCCCTACTGCTATTTACTGAAGCTAAAAATAATCACATATAAAAGCTGTAATGCCACCGGTTATGAAAATGGGCCTGGTGGGAGACAACTGAATTAACTTGCTTAATTCCTTTTTGATCACGTGTATCTGTGGTGTTCACTGCCCAGTGAGCTTGAAAAAAATGTATATTACATTTATTTGAATGTTGACAATGAAAGAGTTCTAGGCTAAGAGTGTTTCTACACTCCCCACAGAGAAAAACAAATCTAAGTTTTGCAGCCTCTTATTTCAGTATCAGCATGTAGGAAGGCGGATACGGTACTTGCCGCTGCTAAAGTTGACATAACATGCAGGGACCAGAACGATCCACTGTACTTTGTTCGTAGTCCAGACAAAACTGCTTGTTTGGTTTCTAGCTTTGGCTAATTGTCTCCTTCCTTCACAGGCTTCTTTTACCTCATGAGTAACATTGTTACCCTTAGTATTCTTACAGCAATTAATATTACCATCTCAAGGGTTTGTGTCACTGTCTGAAGACTGGTGAGTTTTCATATTGCACTTGGCATCCATCAGCTCCAGAAGGTCAGAGAATGTAATAAATATTCAAAATAGCTTTTTCTGTTGAAACACTCAACACTGATGGCAATGTGCCAAGTCCCACAAGGAACAAATATCCAAGGCAAATTATGTCACTTGGGTTTTTTTCTCTTCTATGCTCTCTCTGTGGTTTGTTATTGTTACCACTGTTACTTTAGATAGAGCAAGAATGGGATAATGGTTTTAAACTAAAAGAGGGTAGATTCAGGCTAGATATAAGGAAGAAATTTTTTATGATGAGGGTGGTGAAGCACTGGAAGAGGTTTCCCAGAGAGGTGGTAGATGACCCCTCCCTGGAACCATCCAAGGTCAGGTTGGATGGGTCTCTGAGCAACCTGATCTAGTTGAAGATGTCCCTGCTCACTGCAGTGGGGTTGGACTAGATGGGCTTTAAAGATCCCTTCCAACCCAACACATTCTATGATTCTATGAAGAGTGGATGAGGGGGATGATGTCAACTCGGAACACAAATGGGTGATCTGAAAGCACTGTAGCGGCAACATCTTGCTTAGCTTTGCTTTTCTCAAAACTGAACTGGAGGAGAGAGCAGGAAGGTAAGGTCTTGCCATGTTGGCAGTCACTGCTGATGGTTGAGAGAAACAGAAAGGATTGAACTCTGGAGAAAGAAGAGGGAAGATGACTGCTCAGTTCTAGAAAGGGAGGGACTGCCACATTAGTATCCTGCCTGTGCACCTCAATAGTTTATAGTAGCTCTGATTATTGTTAACAGTATTGGCCCTGAATCTGTCTTCTGTTCTGTGGGTTTGTTTCTCCCTCAGAGTACCCGATTGTATTCAGCTCTCAAGATCTTACCTCTCAGGTATACTGGGGGCAGACCTAAGGGGTTGACTAGAGCTCTTTGGGCAACCATTCATCTCACCAGGAGACTATGCCAACATACTTGAAACAGCAGAAGTGTTGTAAACATTTCTGAATGAAGTGGTTTGCAAGAAGAGATTTTGAGGAAGGGGCAAGTAGCTTTTGGAAAGAACCAGTAAACTGTGTGAAACATAGGAGTGTGAAAGACTTGTTTAATAAAGGTTTAAGCATGCTTGAACTGTGGCTCCCTGCAGGTATACAAAGAGCTTATAGATGATAGTAAGCTTGCCCACCTTCCACATGAAAGACCTTCGTCTGCTTTCTCTAATATAAACAGAATAAAAGTGGCTGGTCTCATTAAGACGGTCTTCTATGCATTGCTCACCTAAGTCTGAGGATTAGTAAAAACCAAAACACATAAAGTAGTTCTTAATGATGTAGCTTAATGTGCTATGGGAAAGCATTGAGGTAGTAATTGGTAGGGGAAGTTTATGAGTAGAACAGAATAGAATAGAGTAGAATAGAATAGAATAGAATAGAATAGAATATGTATAATTACTGCAGCTCTTGCACAGGACTAGAGGCCTCTCAGCGTCATAAATGTCTGATCCTATATTTCACGTAACAATGTAAAAGTCTTTAGCCATTCTTTAGCCAAGTCAAATTCACGTGTCACCTTGGCTTGCTCCTATTCCTCAGGTACGTTCCAATACCTGTGAGGAGCTCCTGAAGGGAGTCAATTTAACAGTGAAGAGTAGCCAGAGCTCCCTCCCAGCCACATCTCTTTGTTCCGTGACTGAGTCCTCATGCCACAGCACAGGAAAGGAAAGAGCATGACCCATCCCCAGCTTTATGTTCTACTGGAGGTCTGTCTATGAAGTGGTATTGCTTAAGGTTACTGTCTCTTATATATCCAGAATGCATATACACTTATATATCCAGAATGCATTATACACAGCTAAGAAAGAGTAGACAATGTGTCTTAAAGATCAAGAAGGTGAAAAAAGACCTAATCTGTGGCCTAACTTTTTCTCATATAATTCCAGTGCTTTCCCTGACCTCCTGAGAACTCACCCTGACTGCACCTGGAGAAGAATATGAGTGCTGCATTTTACAACTGCGTTTTCTGTTTTGGAGAAGGGGCTCCAGATCTCTCCAAATCCACAAGCATTTCAGGGGTAGAAGGAAGAAAAGAGAGGCTGGTTGTTTAATAACAACTGCCTCTTCTTGAATTACCATAGAAATCAGTCTTAAGCCAGGAGACAGCCAAAGTCCTTAGCCATGAGCATGGTAACACCCTTTGTCAACAATGGAGAGTTAACGGAGACTGAGCCATGCCTGATTTGATAGCCAGTCATTGGAGTGACATGCAGATGCCCTGCAGCTCAGAGTTTATGGATTAGTGCTCATGGCAAATGATGTCAAAAGCCTGGCGCGTTCGCAAATTTTGGCACCACTCAGTGTATTATATCAGCTTGTTGGAGTGGTGATGGTGCATGTAATACAGAGCATGTAATAACTTTGTGCTCCAAATCTGAGACTGGGAGAGTCTTTCAGATCATAAGAGACTCTGGACAGGGAGGGAGGCAGAAGAGCTTAGGGAGAAAGAAATGATTATTCTTCCTTCACCGAAGAAAGAGGAAAATAAGCTCTTTGGGTGATATCAGCACTCTCCAGGAAGGGCTGGGCATAGCAATAACTTCTGTTAACAGTGGTAGTGCTAAAATACAGTGAGCATACACACAGCAGAGGGCAATCACATCTTCATTGTTGTAAAGATTCAACATCCCACCCAGAAAAGCTTGTCTGGACAGTGGCAGAGCATTGAAATGAGGCCTCGATGTTAGCTGCTATTGAGAAGTCAATGGGGGGAGCTCAAGACCCACCAGGAATCATTTTTCTTCAAGATCTTGAATAAATAGTGAGAAGCCCTTGTGCTCCTTTTTAAAGGGCGTCAGAAACAAGGCAGTTAAAGAGAAATAATCAAAGTGGAAGAGTTAGGAGCTGCATCTGTTAATGACGTACACATGTATTTTTTCCATGCAAAACTCATACTTGTGAAGTCATAAAAGACAGAGTGGGTGCTTTAAGTTTGCTTTCCTGGTTTTGCAAACCGTTTGCTAGTTTGTGCCTGCAAATGAGAGATGGCTGTATGTCTGCTTTTCTGCAGACATGATGTTGGTGGTCCTCTGTTTCAGACTCCTGGGAATCTGCTGAGTGCGTCTCAATTAATCTTAGCCATCACACTTTCAGTCTAAAGTGTATGGTTAGTGTCGCTTGAACAATGTTAAATTTTGA
Source organism: Rhinoptilus africanus (assembly GCA_013400135.1). Lineage (NCBI taxonomy): Eukaryota > Metazoa > Chordata > Aves > Charadriiformes > Glareolidae > Rhinoptilus > Rhinoptilus africanus. The sequence continues at coordinate 931,835 of VXBO01011952.1, forward strand.
TTAATATCATTATTATAAAGTGTTAAGGTGAGCATGAGATTTTCTGAATGCATCGTAATTAGATTGCCAGCACTTAGGCTCAGGAAACGTCTCCTCCCATAGATGCAGGGCACAGGGCTTGTCGATGATGTTCTCTGTATTTTACAATAAACAGTAGTATAAAGAGTGCCAGGTCCTCATCCTCAGGTGGCTGCAGCGAGAGGGAAAACAACGAGACTGTCAGGCTCCAAGGGTGTGTGTGGACCACCTTTGCCCAGGTGAAGCTTTAATGAAATGAGAGAGACTCAGGCCGAATCTAAACCTGCAGAATAATGGCCACCACAATTCAGTTGTGCTAAGTGCTGCGAGCCAGAAGCTCTTCTAGAGCTGACAGAAAGTGTTGGTGCTCAGCTACTGTACAGGATGAGCCCTTTATTTGTCTGCTTTAGCAAACGGCATGGTGTCTGTCTCCTGTGCACTGAAGTCACCTTTCCATCCTAAGTTTCTTATGAGGGCTTTTTAAAAGAAAACGTAAAAGAAAAGAAATGTAGAGATAAAGGATAAAAAAAGTCTTTAATCTTTTAGAAAGATGGGAACTTGGCTGTATTTCTAAGCAAAACCAGTTCCTTTAAGTAGTCATATGCTGCACATTTCCCAGGGGAGTATTTTAATGAAGGTTCTTTTTCTTTTTTTTTTTTAAATTCTAGTCAGCTTTAGGAAGACAACTCTTTGGCACTTGCAGTGCAGGGGTCTTGGCCTGGGGTCTACTCCCCTTTGCATTCCACACTTCCAGTGAAATTCCTGGTGTCTTGATCTGTCCACTGTGACTGTGCTGTTCTCCACTTGAGAGAGAGAGAGAGAGTCAGAAGCATCACAGGTTAATATTTCAGAGCAGGGAATATTCAAATGTTTCCTACAGTTTCTTTAGCTAGACCAATTTATTTTATCCTGCAGCTGCACAGGAATGCTCAGCAGGGAGGTCAGATAATAAATTCAAAAGCGCAGATTTCTACATTGCCTTTTGTCATAGATTTATTATCAAGTGTGTCTCTTAAAATCTGTTTACATTGTTTTTCCTTTAGGTAATTAAATACTGTGCCGAACAGAGCAGGGATCTCCCAGTTTTCCAGCCTTGGTGAAACTGCATCAGAGAGGGGATCTTTCTGTGCATCCAGATTCCCACCCAGTTTGCGGTTGCCCTCTCAGTTTTGTCTTCCATTCTGCAGACAAGCAGGCTGGACATCTTTGAATCCTTCGAGTTGAGAGCTCTGCCCTTTGTGCCTTATGGTTCACAGATACTGTGCTCTCTGCTGATGAGAATAGCGTTGCTGACTGCATATGTCAGAAGGAGACACCCTTTTAGGATTTTCACTGCTTCAGTGGAGTGAGTTGATTCTTACGAGTGGCTGATGCTGACGAGGATAAACTGTTGGCTGAATTTCTGGATCCATTCAAGGTTTCGCATCTGCTAAGTAGGGTGGTTCCTTCAGTATAAACAGGCCCGCCCAAGTGGCTTATAATATTTCCTGCTCCTGGGTGGTGATCTCAAGGAGCAATCTTTCTTGTGGTTATTTGATGCTCCCAGGCCTGGCTGGGACCCAGGAAGGTGCAGGAATCACAAGAGAACGTATTGTGGAAAGGAGAAGACATAACAGACCTGCATTTTCTAAAAGTTTTGAGGTAGATAAAGCTCAAATTTCAGGGAAGGATCAAATAAACCCTTATTTGGGCTGGAATAGATATCATAGCGTTGCTAGATAACAGCATAACTCAGAAACAAATCCAGACAGTTGTCAGATCTCGGCATCTTAAGACACCTCTCTCAATTTTTGTGTTTTGTCTAACACAGGGGAGGGATAGAAACTCTACCTTCTTTTTCAGCTTCTGTTGCAAACAATGGCTTGGAAACATAGGTCTGACAAATGTCCGGCCAACTCTGCAAAGAACTAAGCATTTCTTTATGGCATATTTTTAGAGCCAATTGATTTTTGTATGCTTTCATGGCAAGACTCAACAGTTGGGTCTTCAGAGATTGTGATCTGATTGACTCCTGATTCAGTTTGCAGGTGGTCCCTATTTTTCTAGCAGGTTAACCCACAAACCAGAACGGAACATTTCCAAACACTGGTGTTTGATTGGGTGCGAACATAGTCTTTTGGAATATCTGAAATGTTTTTGGTTTTTGGCCACAGCACGGGCAGGGTACTGCTTTAAAATCCTAATGCCTGTGCACTCCCCGGAGTCCCTGTGTTCAGAAGTACCTTACATTGCCAAGACAATATTCACAGTACATCTAGCTAATTTTAAATTATTGACTTTATCATTGGTGAATCTGTGAAAGAAAGCCTGTTCAGTGAAGGCCTAAAATCCAAATCAAAGCAAATGCATTTATTGATTTTAATTAACTGAGCCCAAAGTGATAGTAGCTCGAAGTAAGAATTGCCAAAGTGCTGCCATTGGCCTTGGGGTTTCCCAAGGCTGCCTTGTGTTTGTCCTTCTCTTCTGCAGTAATCCACAAAGATCCCTGTCCTCAGGAATGTCAACAGCTAGCACTGCCATCAAAATCAAGAGACGGATGACAGAAATTACTTCTTCCCGGCACATCCTTCTCTCCTGGGGGAGTGCTGCTTGCAGCCAGCTCCATTTGGTGTAGATTACCTGGCATCAGGACTGCCTGGACAGCGTTGTCTTTGGTCTTCCCCATCTTACATGTCCTTGGTTTTTGTTCATGTGGTTCTTGTAAGTGTTTTGTCACAGGAGGATGGGGTGGATGGGTCTGAGGGTGGTGGAAGGGACAAAGCAACAAGACTATAGCAAGCAGTTATTTAACTTAAATAAATAATTGGGTTTGGAGCTCTGCTTGGAGGGGAGGGACAGCTGGGCTAAGACGTGGAGCTGCTAGCACTTCAGCGCTCCCTACTTGATTTTTCAATTGCTTTTGCTTTCCCTTGTCTGGAATCCATTTTGTTATTTTGACTTCTCTCCGGCTAAAGTGTTTTATGTAGTACCTTGGATGTTACTGAGTCATTGATAAGTACGAACAAACCATCTGCTTATCTCAATTTGAGCCAGAGGATAGGCTGCAAAGCACGGCAGGGCTGTGGGTTTTTTCTCCTTTTAATGTGTCAGAGAAAAATGCAGCAGAGGGCACTGTGTTGTTAGGTTTCAGGGGAACATTTACCGAATTGCACTGGATGGTTGGGAGTAACCTCCTTCTGAATGCCTGTATGACTAAATAACAGAATATTAAAAGCACTTCCACTGAACATGAGGGTTTTAGGGTTTAGAAAGCAGTCCTTTTTATGCTGTAAGGACTTGGCTGTTTTAATTTTAGAGTACCTGGGAAGTGCTAGCATCAGGATCTTTTTCTATTATGTACAGGATCTGAAAGACAGCCTCATTAAAGGAGCAGCGTAGAACACAGATGACATCGAGTAGGCAGGCTACCTATAATAATGTCATGTTTTGTCATTTATAATAGATAGTTCTTCCAAACCTTTGGGATTCCCACAGCACTTGGCAAATTAAATATTTGAACATTGTTAAAGGGAAGCTTGTTCAAAGAGACCCGGCCATTGTGAAGTGGGACATGGATGCCATTGCAGGAAGAGGTGGAGTGCTGAAATTTTGTTTGAGGAAAGTCCCTATCCACACAAAGCACATCATGGGACATTTTTAAGTGTCTCTTCAATAAATATGGCCTTGCTTAAGGTGTGATTGAAGAGAACTGGATACAGTAAATAACTTGCAGTTTTTCCCCAGCACTGAGCTTTGCCTCACGGCTCATGGCACTGCAAGCTGTGTACAACCCCCTTTACCTTCGGCTGACGGCAGGAAGGTGGATCTGACACATCTGGAAATGGAGTCCATGATTTTAAGAAGCCCTGTTTGTTCAGATTGGAGCCTGACAGTGCAAAGCCATCTCCCCATGCTGTTAAGATAATGTTAGTTAATTAATTCTAGAAGCTTGAGGTCAGTGGTGAAGGTTTCTCTGGCAGATAGAGACTATGCTGGGATGAATACCGTACTGCCCTGAGCTCCCTCTGGAGCAGGGTTTTGGTGCCACAGACTATACCCGTGCACAGTGAAGCATAAACCCACAAAACAGGCTCATGAGGTCGACTAGATTGTTCTTGTGCTTGAAGTTAAGCATGTGCTTAGATACATGACAACAGAACAGAATCATAGGGTAGTTTGGGCTGGAAGGGACCTTTAAAGGTCATCTAGTCCAACGTCCCCTGCAATAAGCAAGGACATCTTCAACTAGATCAGCTTGCTCAGGGCCCCATCCAGCCTAACCTTGGTTCCCATCCATTTCCAGGGATGGGGCATCTACCACCTCTCTGGGCAACCTGTTCTGGTATTGCACCACCTGCAGTTAATATAAACTATTAAAATATAATAGGTTGTATTTTACTTAATGTGTAGAGCTGGATTACTGGAAGAGGGAAAGAGAGCCAAGGAGGTGGATGGGCTGCTCTGACACCGTCCTGTGATGGGACTGCCAACATGGCAGGATGTGCCAAGGGTGAGGAGCGGGTAGAGCCCTGGAGAATGCAGCTTGGTCTCACGGGAACATGGAGTTCACGTCTGTCCTGTTTTGAGTCAAAATCAGGGTATCCCATTTCAATATAAGTTCATGACCTTTCCTATGGGTTATTAGGGGAAATGGGAAGTGGAGAAGCAGCCATAAAAATGAACAGCATTAAAATTTCCAAAATTTAGAAGAGGAATAAAAGGAATGAGTGGAAAATCTTCCCCTTTCTCACTCACATAAATGATATTCTTATCCTAGTAATGGTGACAGGAGGTGGTCAGATGGCATTATTTAGCTGAATGGCCCGCGTCTCCATGTGTGCTCAGATAAAGTTCAAAATGACCTTTAAAAAAATCCATTTTTAAAGATTCTTTTTACTTCAGAAAGGTCCAACTTTAGTAGCTTAAATTTAATTTTGTTCTTAAGGGAACTGGCAGTGGGGAGGGAAGGCAGCGCTAGAGATGCTCACAGTAAACTAATAGCAGGTAAAATGTCATTTAAAAAAAGTGAGTGGAAAGCATGTGTCATTGCAAAGAGGAAATTAATGAATTCTCTTCCCCTAATTCTTTTCCTCAGGTTTGATTTCTGATGTCTTTTCTTCTGACTTCCTCTGCTTATGTTAACACAAACTTATTAGCTGGCTCATTGGTTAGACTGAACCCAAGGTCACAAGAACAGGGATGCCGCAGTGGTCAGCTGCGCACATTTATGGACATAGTCATGGGAACACAAGTGTCTCCAGCTCTAGAAACACACAGCTCAGGACTGTGCCCACTGCTCCTCGGTAAGCGCAGGCTGTGCTTTTTTCCCCTGTAAAGCTCCAGCAACAGGAGGATGAATTGCCTGCAAGCGCTTCACAGCTGTACCCCCCATAAGGACCAACAGTGACATATAAGCACTAACAGACATGTTGTACAAGGCCAGAGACTTCATCACATCTTAAGAAGTCGTAGTTGCTCTCTTTAGTTCCCACACTAAGGACATTGGTCTTCAGGTTAGTAGCGATCTAAGACCAAGGAGAGATTGCAGGGAAACTCTTGTCAGGACCGACTGGATGGGGCATTCTGGCACTGGCCTGTTGCACAGGAGTGGAGCCACCTGTCTGACCCTGAGTTGGTATTTGCTTTCATGGAAATTTGATTTTTAGCTGCTTTCAGTGTTTGTTCTGTTTCATAGAACACCAGTTTGCTTCTGTAAGAATTTACAAAACGTACCATTGCAGCAACTGGTAAGCAACCAAAAGAGTGGGCGTCTGTTGCAACCAACGGAAGAAAAAGGCCATCTAAGTCATTGGGGTGAGCAAAATAATCCTCTGGACTTACCATTACTGTCCATAGAAAAACATCTGTTCTTCATCTCATACTTCCACTTGCTTCCTGGAGGATCCTGGCTGGATGCTGGAGACAGCTCAACACCTTCATGCTCTGAATTTGAGATTTCTCATAAAATGTACCCACTGGATGGTATCATGCCAAACCTCCTTTCCCCTCAACACATGGACCTCCTGGTCTGAGCATTTCGAATGTCTACCAAAGACTAGTTGCAGAGCGTCCCGGCACACATTTATTTGCTTGCACTTGTAGTATGCAGCTGCCTGTTGAAGTGAGCCTGGAATTAGCTGTGCTGGCAGCACTGGTTTGGCTTGTCCTTTGGTTAGGCTGCTGACAAGCTAATTCACACCACTTCATTTTCCCTATAGATCCTAGCCCTCTCCAGGGCTTTTTGGGGAGAATAAAAGAGATTGGGCTGGGGATGGACAGCCAAGACTAACGGCCAAGCCTACCCATATGTAAGAACAAAATGGATAGGCCAATATGGGAGGATCATGCAGGACTGGCTGGATCTGCCACTGATTGGGATGGAGACATAAGCAGCTCACGCTGTACTGATGACTACATGGTGCTTTGGATGAGTTTTTGAACATATCCCCCTCTCTGGAGGATGATGCCTGATGGCTTGGCTGTATTGGCAAGGTAGCAGCCTGGACCCTTCTCTCGGTCTGGTGTGTCTCAGAGATAGTGCCCAACAGGAGATACAAGTAGAAGCTTGACTGGCTAACCAGAAACAGCAACGGGAGGCTGAAGTTGGTGTGCCTGTTGTGGATCAAATAGAAAACTCTACCTGCAAATCCATCTAAAGACTGCTATTGGAAATTACTGTGTCTTGCTTCTTTATTGCTAAGGAATAGACTATCTGCTTCTAGGCCTCTGATCCAGTGACTCATTCACAGGAGTCTAGTAACTCGTTTTTTCTCTTCCTGCCACCAAACACAGTAGATCTCCCTCTAACAGCAGTTTCTGTTGGAGCTAATTCGCTGCTGAGCCTTTATTATGGCAAACAAGGCATTCAAATATAATCCCATCGGCCTCCCTCTTCAGGAAGAACTTGGACCTTGAGGTATTGCCTTCCTGAGAACATCTGCAAGCTCAACTTTTTTTTGTATTATGTAGCTGAGAGTCTGGGCTGTCTGAATGACCCCAGGCAGATAGTCAAAGATGACTTTAAAGGCTGGATAATGTATTTCACAACTGTATAATCCTGCAGTAGCCTGGGGGTTTAGAGTTGTTTTGTACTGGTTTTGATGTAGGGCTTATTTTAGGTTTTATGAAGAGATGTTGCTTTCTTAACGAACGCTGCAGTAGCTTATGAGCTGTTCTGCACAGGACGCATGTGCTTTAGGCTTTCTGCATACAAACCAGTACTTTTGGGGGGGTCTGTGTTCAGACATGCACATGGGTGGAGACATGCTGGCCTATGGACATAAATGCACCCCTGCAGATACGTGAAGTTACTATACTTTACCTGCCACATGGAGACGGACCTATATCTTTTAATGTCAGATTTATTGTCTGTATGCAAACGTGTTTGTAGATGCAGAGAGAGAACTGCCTGTCCTCAGACACATACACAGGCACGTGTGTCTGTACAGCGATGTGCAGAAACAGTCATAAATGCACTTGAATTAAGAAGCATCTTTCTGTAACATTTCCTTGTGTAATGGCTGTGCACATACTATTGCCTGCATCCTGACTCTACTCAGACCTCTCTCAAGTGACAGATTCACCTTAGCTTCAGAGTACATGAACTAGTGATGAAATTGAGAGGAAAAAGTGGGGCTGTATACACAGGATAACATTGTTGGAGTTCCATTTTGAGCTATTTTTCTCTTCTTCTTCCCCCCCCAAATCCTTCTAGTCTAGTCATAAAAGGTGCTCCTCCAGGTTTTCTCTTCCAACATCTTTCCCTATAAACTTTAATAAGTAATCAGGTGTGATCAATGCCAGCTACTGCTCTCCTGCTCCTGTGCTTGCTGTTTGAGTGCAGAGTGATTCTGTGAAAATGACCTCCCGGGGCTCCTACATTGATTTATTCTCAGCTGATCTGAAACTTCAGCCATTTTCCTTCTCGCATTGTCCCTGGTAGATACTATTCTGGAAAAAGAAGGATGCTGTGAAGGCAACTACCAGTGTGTGATCTGGCTCAGAAGCCTGAGACAGACTCTCTGGTGACATGGGTGCAGCAGGGCAGACACAGCTTAGGTTCAAGCAGGGAACAGAGAGGCAGGCTCAAAGGGGCCACTTAAATGTTCTCCTTTTTGCATCTATTTGCAAGCCAGGAGTAAAAAGGCACCACGTTTTCCAGCCATCAGAGCTCACAAGGGAGGTGGTATAAAATATGGAGTGAGTTGGGAAGGTAAAGCTCCCTTCACCCATCCTCGGTAAGCACAGGAGTTTCACCAGTGCAATATGAGAGACAGAGCACACGGGTGGCTGTAGAAGGTCTTATTAAATGTCCATCTAACCCAGGTCTCTGGTACTGGCTAGTAATGGGGGGGTCTGGAAAGAGAGAATAAGGAAGAGGCCTGATGGATAGAATGGCACTCTTTTGCTGCTTCTCCCAGCAGCTGACAAGCTGCAGTTCAAGGGACCATCTCAGAGCTAGCGGCTGTGCTAATGGAGGAATTTGGCAAACAACTGGATTTGCTGCACTGGTGTGAAGGTAGATCAAACCAGAGAGATCTGAGGGCAGAGGAACATGGCAGCCCTATGGGGGCCAGAGCAGGAGTTTGGCCGCCCCCCTGTGCTGCACATCCCCCCTGTGCTGCAAACACAGTACGCAAGTGGTGTGCGATACAGCATGCCAGGCTCTCAAACAGGAGGCTCAGGAGATATTAGCACCATCCTTGCTCATTTCCCCATTTAGAGAATGAAAACCAGGGACTGTATACCTATGCGGTGTTGACCTTCTGTTCTTTCTAGCTGAGGCAGATGAAAGAAAGGAAGGTTTGGATGCGATGAAAAAGTGCCAGAATTCTGGCAACTCTTGTCAGGCCAAATCGAAGGGACTTGGGTTAAAGCCTTGACATCAGGGATCTATAAGATACATAGGATCATGAGCTATGGAAGGTTAACAGAAGGTTAAAGCCCCAAGTATCAGAATGCCTGTATTTTCAGCACATCAGTGTTTTCAGTTTGGATTAAGTGCTATGGCACCCTTTGATACAGGAGCCACCTTACAGCCTGCCTGTAGCTGTAACCACCAGAGGCTGCTTCTTTGCTCCCTCTTCCCTTTGGTATACAGCCCATCGCATCACTGGAGTAGATGGGGATAGGGAAACCCTCTGACCCCAGCGTGCAGCCTCCCTGCATCTGGGAGAATAAAATCTGCTTCTCCCCTCAAGCAATTATAAGCGATAGCTATTTTGCTATTCAAGGATCGTGATTTCAACACTCGAGGGGTTAATGCACCAGGGAGGCAGCTGATGCTTTCATGCCGGTATGCTGTATCAAACAGCACAGTTTCCAGGAAGATGAATATCTGTAACCAAGTAGCACAGCAGAGCCCAAAGCCTGTTCAAAAGAATTCTTTTTGATGATCTGGTTTTATTACTTTCAATGAACCGGAGTCTCCAAGGTACCAGTGAATAAGGGATGCTGTAAAGCGGCATCTTGTATACATGTTTCAAGCTGCGTCTGCTGGTGCTAAAAAGGATGAAAGAGAAACTGCTTAGCAATGACCCTAGGGCCTAAACCCAGCTCAAGCTTCCACAGGGCATTTGCTGAGACAAAAAGAAGATCTTAACCATTTGCACTGGGACACAACAACCGGGACACAGCCGACATCATTCACTTTCCCCACTGGGAAAACGAATCCATTTCCAGGACAGAGCATGCGGCGTATGTTATATGTTTCATAAAAGCTCTTTGCCAACTGGAAAAAAAAATATGAAATGTCAAATCAGGAACTGGTAGGTGTGAATTGTGAGGCTCTGTGCTCTCTGGAGAATATAGGTGATTTAATAGTACGCTATGTGAGACACTACACTGGTCAGAAACCCTCTACAGAAAGATAATACTTAAATTCACCATTCTTGTTTTGTCTCTACATAATATGTGGATTTGAGTGTAGGACACAGCTTGGACTATGCGTACCTGGAGCCACCTGGGAATATGGTTCAACATAACCCCCACCAGACATGTGAAGGGAGGCAAAAAATAATGAAACCTGATTCAAATCAGCAGAAGGAGCACCCAGTCATGGTTTCTTCTTTAGGCACCAACTTGCTGTTTCTGTAACAGCGCTAAGGAGAAATTTTATTGCTGTAGATTGGAGCTCAACTTCTAAATGGACAGGATCTGAACTGTACAGAAACACAGACTGTTTGGAAGTCCTCTTATCATTAAAGGATGTGAGCTAGTGCCCTTTCTTCCTAAGCTCTGCACACACCAATAACAATATTAGCCTGTGCATTGCCTCTCAGTGTTTTTGCTTTGGAATTCAAATCATGTGTATGTTTTATAAAAGGCTCTCTAGTGTGAGCCTCAGAAATACATATGCACTCTCCAACTGTGTGGATTTTCTCTTTCCTGCCTAGTGCACAAATTCTCATTGTAACATGATAAATGAATGGGACTGTGTAACCCCCTTTATAGTTTACAGTTTTTATAGTGCTTTGCCACCATATGTCATAAATTCATGAAGCAGTTGTAGCGTGTAACAGGTTTTCCTGTTTGTTTATTTAGTTATTTGCTAATTCTTACAGCTGTATATACATGTATGGATGCATGTAAATATATATAGATATTTGTCTGGTGGACTGAAGCCTAGGAGAAAACAATCAGCTGCATCTGGAGAGTACTTGAGAGGCAGAAAACAAGAAGGATGAAAATATTGCCTTGATATCTGGTGAGAAGTGAGGTGATTGAATAGAAATTCACTTCACAGGGAAAATTCACATTTCATGATCCGCAATATTTTGGGGCAATTTCACTAAAATCAACTATATTGTACAATCAAGGAAATACAGAATATAACATTGCGTAGTGAAAAGCCTGGGGAATCTTCTTGTGATGCTGTAGCTTGCAGACAGAGAACAGAAGTTGTAAGCCAAGGAATGAGGAGAAAACACAGCTTTTAACAAACTTAGAGGATTTCTGATAAGCACTGTCACGGGATCCTATATGCTGCTCCGCCAAGGTGGGGAAAGTTGTGGGGAAGCAGCTAAAAGGAGTGGCTGATGGGGAGAGTGTCTGAATTCCAGGGTATAGATGTGAAGACATCTTGTGCTTCAACCTGCAGTGCAATAGGCTACCCTAAAGCACCCTTATCGCTCAATAAACATCTGTGTGGTGCAATTACAGGAGGAGAAAACCTAGCTCCCCCTTCGGGGCGGGGGGATGTGTGGTATAATGGGAAGGGGCTATTTGCGAATGAGGCTTTCTTATTGCCTATTATTCTGTTCCTCTTCCTTCTCTCTTGTGACTTCTGTGCTAGTACTGTTTGGTTAGGCCTATCTGTTTGATTCATCAGTAGTCAATAGGGAATTATATTCACCGAGTACCCAGACAGGTTGATTTAATTTCCTCACGTTTCCTGGTGGGAAATCAAGCTGGTGCTTTAGTGGCAATCCCTAGACATTAAGCCTACTTGCAGTCAAGGCCTGATAGAAGGAATACATATAACTGCCTATATATCTATATCTGTGTAAGCATGCCTTTTTTTCCTATGTACAAACACAGCTACCTGCATAGGTGTATATATGTGTGATTGTGTGCATTTGTTCTGTGCCTGGCCACTTTGAGTATCTTTCTTAGCAATTCCACTAGCATTCCCATGTGTCTCACTGTTTAACAGAGTTGGATAGGACGTGTTTACACTTTATTTAAGAAACACTGTGAAAACAAGAGGATCTTAATCATCACTAACCATGGTAGCTGCAAATTACATATCTGAGCTCTTGGAAGCTTATTCATCATAAATATCTTACGTGTCCCAAAGAGGGGGACTTAAGGAATCATCGCTAGTTCTACCTGAGGGAGATTATTAGGAGAACATATAGAGCACATGTATACTGGAATAATGTCTATAATGATGGATCTGGTACTTCTAATAAGAATGGCTCCTAGTTTTTGTAGGTCTTATTTTACCTGTATCACATATCTCTTCCATTTAGAAAACAGGTTCAAGACAGGACCCTGTCTTTAAAGCCATATGTCAAACTGAGGAAGGCAGGAGGGACTTGGAGAGAATGTGCAGGAAAGGGTCAAACAGGATGGAGGATAGAAGCTGTCATAATATTACAACAATAATTTGCAATATCCTTTCTCTGGCCACACCGTATCAACCATGGGACCCTTTTGTCCAGTAGCAATTACAACATAGTTGATGATTCAGAGAAAGAAGACTAGCTTAATTAGTAGTTTCATTAAGCCAATTTTCTAATAGCTCAGACTGAAGGAAAGTTCTTTCTTTGCTCTCCTAGAAGGGTAAATTATGATGAGTATTTTCCCATCAGGCTGTTTTATTTACCCACTGATGTTACACGTTTGTGTGTATATTCTGGAAGAAAGCTAAACCTAAACTCTGGCTCCAATACTACTGAATTTTGGCAGATGGAAGATTTATACCATCTTGGAGTGCAAATTTGGCTTCACTGTTGTCCGGACAGGCTGAAGACACCCCTCCATAGGTCTAATAAGAACCGTACTTCATCTGAAGAGTACGATTTCCAGCCCTTGATTTTACATCAGACTTCCAGCCCCTCCTGGAAGTCAGACCACTCCATTAGGCTCCTAAGCAAGGCTTTAGAGGGCTTGCTTCAGCCTTCTGCTTTTGAAATGAAGAAATGCAGATTTTCTAATTTGCCTGCATAAGGGTTTAATTGAAAAAAATGTTCACAGTAAGCAGCAGACATACAAGCTGTGGACATTAGCTTCACCAAGACAGTGCGGGCCAGTAACACCTTGTTCACTGCAGATGCTCCTATAACTGTGCATAAACTGCACCCAACATTCAGCTAACCTGCACCTGCAGAGAGGCTGAGGTTTACATGCTGTGCTGCAGCGTGGAGTTAGGAAATGGACAGCAACAGTTGGGTATTTTTAAAAAGAAACATGCAAGACTGCTTTAGCCATCTGGAGAAGCAACCTTTCTTTATATTATGCAAACGCTTTGCAAGTTTTTGGGGTTGGTTTTTTTTTTTTTGGGGGGGGGGGGGAGGCAGCTGTGGAGGACATGGAGGAACTCTAGCTCATAAAGTTAACATAGCAACTCATTGGTTTGCACTTTACCCAAAATAAAAGCAAATGACTTGTAAGCTTTCTAAAGGATCACTGTCTCCCAGACATTTTTCTTCAGAGATGTTATCCACCAGCAGCAATACAGCACCTGGTCTGCACAGGGGGAAACTGGCATTGAGGTCCTGGGTGAGTGTGTGCATGTGAGTGCTGGGAGTGGGGAGAGAGGAAGGAACTCACTCTCAAAGAAGCTTAGAGTAAAAGGAGATAAAAAAATAAATCAACTGTCTCATTCCTCTCTCTCTGAAACGATTGAGAAAGATTAAACAATTTATTGAATCATTGCCAATCCAATGAAGCATTTACCAGCACAGCCCAAAGAGATCCTTAGAATAACAATGGAGGTTCCCCGGCTCTGATAGGACTTGAAAGGGTCAGGGCTATTCTGAAAAGTGGTCTTGAAGGCAAGATCCGAGTTGTGCTTTTGCCTGAGCAGTGGCAGTGGGCGCACCTTCCCCTTCCTCACGAGTGAAATGAGTGTTTGCAGTGCTGCAGGATTTCACAGCTGCCTTCTGCTTGGGATGTAATCTGATGGTGAGACCTAGGGGGACGCAGTTGTTCTATGATTGGTGAGATAATAGCTGTGATGTTGGTCTCTACCATGGTGCTGCAGAGGCTGGTCTGGAACCAGACCCACTGGTGGTTGTGTTGGGTCTCTGAGCTGTGCTAAGGAATTTATCTAGACAGAATCTCTTTATGCAGATATCTCTAGTCTTGTTTACACCCAGGCCTCATGGGGCCATCTCATCACCCTACTTGGCTTTTGTCTCCATTTATTCACTGAACAAAGGCAGGACTTAGTCCTCACTCATCTGCTCCAAAGCCTTTCACACCCCCAGGTCTCTATACAGCCCTTCTTCTAAAGGCATCACCTGGCAATTCTCCTCCTCTTTCCTTTGTTCCTCATCTTACTTTAGCCAGATCATGATTTCAAGGTAAAGTCTTGGAAGCAAGAACAAAATAGAAATGGACATAACTTGCAATATTTGCAGATCTTAGATCTTGATTCACCAATTGTAGTTAATCTACCCTAAGGTCCTGTTTGAGCCAGAGAATTTCACTCAGTAATTCCTGAAGAATTCCTTTGGTTGCTTTGATGTTATTTGACTTCCCCTTTGGCAAGTCATGGTCTCCTGTAAAATTCAATCTCACAGTTACCTGAGCTCCCACTGTTAAGTACGGAATAGTCCTAACTCCCATGGAGTCTGTTGAAATCTGCTCCGGGCGAGATCAAGTCATGAGTCTATTCTCTCTCCTCCCCTCCTCCTCCCCTGCACATCCAGTTTTGTTGCTTGTTAGTTGTGAAGTGCTGCCTGTAAGAGTCACTGGGTACAGAATGCATACTGCTGTCTACCCCCTTCCAACACCTCCAAGGTGAGCTTGTACTCAAATGGCAGGTCCTGTATCGTAAAATGTCTTATGCCAAGCACACTGAAGTCATCATCAGATGAAATGAAGCTGATGTTGGTAGTACATGCAAATACAGCCAGAGACCCACATCCCAAACTGCCATGTAAATCCACATTCTGACATCTGCAGGCACATGCCCTTGGTTCAGGATCTTAAGTATGTCAGAGAAGGTGACTGCCAGGCATTGACTTCTGGATCTGATTTACAAGGAAAATTTGCACCGCGGTGGCATAACCTTTTCATTGCCTTTGCTCTGAGCAGAGAAATGGATTGTTTTAGACAACTCAGGACATGTTTCCAGGACTGCAAGTGATAAACTGAAACACAGCTGGCCATCAGCAGAACCACAGTTTCTGCCTGTGCACCTGCTCTTAAACCCCCCCCAACGGCAAGAGAAAATGGTGTTCCTTCAGCTTTCACGTTTGTGTAGTCAACAAAAGAATCAGGTTGGCCTAGAAGAGTGATGTGGGACTTAAGAAATCTTGCCTTCCCATCAAGGCTGCTCAGGTGATTCAGTGTATGGCTGTGGGCACTTGAGCTCCATAATCAAACTGCTACAGAAGATGTGGACTTTGAGCCTGGCAGGGCATAGTCATGAGGGAGGTTTATTATGCATATCTCGGGGTCTGGTCACATCCATCCCTGTGTCCATATGTCCATGTGAAGGTTTCTCAAGCTTCCCGCCTCCTTCTCCATGCCAGGGTAGAGTAGCTCATTCCATAATAAATATTAGAAAGGCAAACAGGCTCACGCTATACCAGGCAGCATTAGTGGCAGGTGAGCTCAGGTCTTCTTCCTGTCCCTGGGGAGATCTGTGCTATTTATCTCATTCTGAATCTCTTAATATCTGCAGCTTCTTGTTTCAAATGATTAGTGATCTGATGACTAGCATTAACAGTGATTAGCAGAAACTCTGCAGAGGAAGAAGCACTGACTGTGCATATACTATCTGAACTGGGCCAGTCGGTAAGTAGACTCAAGAGAGATTTATTCTGCATCACTCCCAGCCCTAGAAGAATGATGCTAAACTCTATCCCTGCTTTATGAAGCCTCTTATGGCACCCCACTGCTAGATTCAACAAACCATTTTGCATATATTTACTGTCTTCCTAGCCCATAAAAGCTGGCTTTCCTTTATTAACTACAGTTTACTGCCACTCTCAGCAGAAGCAAATAATAATGGAAATGAAACCATACTCATTTTGAAGACCCCAGTATACTTCTAGATGTTGTTCACGTTGGCAGTGTCTCATCAAACTATAATTGCATGTATTGTGATTACAAAATGGTTAATAAATAAGTGTCCTCCAAAGATTATCACTTCCTCCACGCTGTATTACCATTGCAATGCATCCTTTGGATGCTCCTCTTGTTTGTATATCCCTGATTCCTGTAAAACTTCAGTGCCACGAAGTGCTGAGCATTCAAGACTGCTCCTCCCCTCCCTGTAGGAGCTAAGAACACCTGGAGGAGGAGATGGGAACAGTTCCTAGGAGTCTGGCTATGCTACAGGAGAAGGAGTGAGCATCAGAGCAGGCTTGTCATGCCAACGCCATGACTGTCACTGTGGCTATTCCCCTTACTCTGTTCACCTTGGACTGAAGCAGGCTGGGCTGTAATGCACTTTAGTCGTGTTAAAGTGCTCACACTAAAGTATTTTCAGGCTTTCCCTCTCCATAGATCCAAATAATAGTTCAAGTCATAACAATGTGCTCAGCATTATGAGTAACTGACCGTAGAAAGCATGTCAGGAAGATGGTTTGCTTAGTGCTTTGGTGGCCACTTGACCCCATGCATACACTTTGGAGGTCATAGTTCAGGGCTACAAACATTTGTGACAGCACCCTTCCACAGCAGCCAAAATTATGTTGGAGGGCTGATTGTCAGGATGCAATTCTGAGGACTTGCAAATGGCATGTGTCCTCTAGCCTGCTGGAGGACACTGCATGAAAGAGGGTCCTCCTACCAAGAGTCCCTTAACAAGATAAAATGGCCTCACCAAGCTCTTCCATTAGGGGTCAGGAGTAAGGACTAAGTTCAGTCACTTTAGATTGCTGTGATGGGTCACTGGAGGTGGCTTTCAATGGCCTCATTGCTCCAAAGGACTACCAAGGATTCTCCTGTTTCTTTGAGCAGCCTTCTAAGCTTGATGAATTTTGCTGGTTGCTTTTTTGCCAAACAGTCTTGAGGGCACAAGTATGGGTCATGTCTGTCCCTTTGGTTGGAAGGGTGTGTGTGTTGCTTTGCTTGAAAGCTCAGCACATGGTTGCTGGCAGGACCTTGAGTAAATCCAACTGCACTGTTTAGCAGTTTAATTATAATCTCTGTGCCTATGGCACCTTGTGTCTAAGAATCACAGAGCTCTTTACAGGCATTAATTAATTCTCACAGGTAATCTGGTGAGGTAGCTAAAAGTCCATTTTCCAAATGTGTGTAAGCAGAGGGGGATGGAAAAGGAAGTGAAGACACAGGGGGATAAAAAGTACGAGTGTCATTTATGCATGTGCACATTTATGATTTCAAATGTATAGGTGTCATTTTTTAGCTAACTTGCACACCACAACCCAGGTGTAGGCTTGATAGGCATCCCCCACCTCACTACGCTCCACCACTATGATTTTTTGGCCAAATGGAGAATCCAGTTGCGTGGGCCTTTTCACATGTGCAACTGCACAATTGGAAAAATCACGACCCGGACAGCCTGACACAGTTATCAAAAGCTGCTAGCGGAGCTGGGGCCAGAATCTGTGTATCTGTCTCACCTCTTACCAGCCTGTCTTTGCACCTCTCCTTCCCATTCTGAGAGAAGGCTCCTGAAGGTGGTCCTGCCGTGGTGTTGCGAGACTTGTCTTGGTGCCAATGGCTCTAATGCATGTTTGAAGCTAGTTTGGCACCTCAGAGGAGAAAATCAAAGCAGATCTTTGCTCTGCATCTACTGTACTGTGTGTGGTCACTCTGGTGATGAGTTCTGACAGCATAATCTTATTAAAGTTCAGTCCTGACAAACAATATAGATATGGGTGTAGGGAAAAAATCACACACTGTTAGCAGTGACAGGGTAACCTTTATCAGGGTAGAGTCCGACTAATTGCTGCAAAATTCCTACTTGGGAGAGGTTCATTGGGCTCACAGTTGGCTCTACCTCCACTTGCTTTTGTTCCAGTTTAACTTTGACATTGTAATTAATTTGCTCTCCTTGCCTTCCCTTGAGGCCATTGTCTCTGTCAGTCCATAAAGCATCTCACAGCAGTTCCTCAGGAGCAGCTCATAGGCTAGGCAAACCTGTCTAGCTCTGGTTTCCAAAATTTTGGGCCTGTTTCCTCTCCTTCTGTGCTCTCGGCCTCAAGAAACAAAATGGTTTTTATGATTTAGCGTCTGATTTCTGTGCTGAGGGTAGAATGATGCAATCACTACCGTTTGTTTTTGTGGTAGCGTCATTTGTACAAATGCATCTCTGATGATTCATAGGCAATTGAAGTTGGTAGGTACCAGGATGTATGCACTGAATAGGTTTTCAGTAATGTATTCACTAGAAATTAAGCTGAAACTTAGCAGCTCATTTTCCAGATGCCACTGATGCAACTGTCAGACAGGAACAACTTCCAGTGCCTGCTTGCCTGAGCCAGAATTGAACTGGAGATTTGCAAGTAAAAAGCCTTGGCTTACATTTTCTATCACCAGTAGTGATTTTTTTGGCATTCAATTTTACAAAAAGTGCCCGGAATCTACTGTCTCTAAATCAGGTCACCTTAACTTTTCTCAGATTAGATACCCATAAGTAGAGGCACTACAACCCACCAGCAGGTTGAGAAAATGTCCATCTGCATTTGGGAGCCCAGCTCCCATTGCCCAAATTGAGGAGTACATCCCACTGAAAGTCAACGGCATTCAAGCTGTCTTGAAAGTTTCATGAATTTGCTCAGGGTCACGCAGGGCATATGGAGCAGAGGCAGAAGCTGTGTCAAGCACTCAGAAGTCCTTGGCCAAAACCTAAACCACATTTTTCCCTCTCCACAACTGTCCCCATCCACACAAGTTTATAATGAAGAAGATGAAGAAGACTTGGTAAGTATGCTCATGCAAAATACCTTTTTTTTTTCTTCCTCTCTGCAGAGGAGATAATATTAATTGCTCTGTATTCTGTAAAGCAATAAATAAATAAATAGTTTGAGATCCGGAGGAAAAAAAAATCTGTAAATTAGAAACTGATGATTTACGAGACACCACCTGAGGAAAATTCTCCATCTCTTTTATGCTTGGCTATTTCAGTGCTGCATTCTCAGGCTGAGAGAATGAATCCTAATATGCAGATGAGGCTGTGATAATGATTTTATGCTGCCTGGATTACAGAAGCGTATTTTTGATGCGGACGTATTTAAAACATCTTAGCAGGGCTCTGGGTTCCCTGCATAATTTGATGAGCAATAAGTAAGACACAGGTATGCCATGCAAGCAGCAAAATGTTAAAAGGTTATAGAACTGTATTACATCCAGTCATGTGAGAGAGCAAATTAACAGTGCTGTTCTTCCAAAGAGACACAGACGGTAGAGGGAAGCTCATCAAGTTGATCTCACCGTGAGAGATAAAAAAAAAAAAAAAAAAAAAAGAGAGACTTGCTTCTTTTATGGACTTGCCAGCTCTTGCTGGTGGGCTGCAGGGCCTCAGCTGTTCTTTCAGATGATTTTGAATTTACTTTCAAATTTCTTCTATATTTATTTAAATATATGGGAAAGATATATTTATTCATGCAGTGGCATTTCCTGTGCTTGTTTGAGAGCCTTGGCACCAAAATCGGTCACTTTGGAATATTTTCCCATTAGTTTGCTCTTTCAGTAAAGTGGGAACCATGACTCCCAACATCCAATTCCTACTGACATTCAATCAAAACATCTGACCTAACATTTTAGTGCTGGCACTCAAATTGCAGGGCATTCTCTGAACAGCTAACCATTCCTTTTTTCCTTCTCCCCCACCCTTCTCTTCTCTACCTCTTTTCCTCTCTCCTCCCTGTCCCCTTTCTTCCTTTAATGCAATGTGTGATTGTTCCTTGTCAGGCTGGAGCACGTTCCCATCCTGCTAAGTGTCAGTGTGCTGCTATCGGCTTGCAGCAAATTGTGCTTTCCCTGAGCAGTGGCTGATGGAATGAATGGCAGCCCAGAGATAGTCCTGTCCTTCACAAAGCAGAAAGGCCAAGAGTTCCCACAATTGCTTTTCCCTGCGAGCGCATTACGGTAGCAGGTCAAGGGAGCCAGAGAGCTGGAGGGGAGAGAGAAGAGAATTAAAAATAATAGTCTAGAAAACTTGGCGATATCCTGATTATAATCAGATGGAGGCAAAACAGTAAGGGCATAAAAAAAACCCCACCCAGAAAAAAACTTTGTCTGTCTCTCCAAGGTATTTGCGTCAGCTGAACCTAACGTGATTTTGCAAGGCTGAAGTTGAAGGCTTTAAGCTGTGGATGAAGCAACAGCTTCATCTCCTCCTACCATCATGGGCAGAAAGGTGTAGTTCAGTGACAACTATTGCATCCTTATGTGCTTGTCATTGGATTTCTCCCCACTCATATCCTACACACATTCTCTGCAGGGCTTTCCTTCTTAAAGGTTTGTCTTAGCTCCTGATGGTTTTGGAGTTCAAAGGCAGTGAACTCTGCCCCAGCTCTTTCTCCAGTAGGAACCTGGGGATAAACCTTGATAAACATTTTGATTTGTTGCTGTTGTCGTTTTAATGTCACATTTCCTAGCTAATGTGTCCTAAACTGTCCTTCATCCTTACATGCTGCTGAGATCCATGCCATGACAGCTGTGGGCAGCTGTGTTTTGTGATGGTCCTCCCATTGCCAGCTCACCGAGTTCCTCAGGACTGGGGCTCTGCTCAGTTCTTCCCCATCCAAAAACCTCAGCTCCCATCATGTTTCTCTCCTGTCAAATGACAGTGCTGTGGGCTCATGCACAAACGAGCAGCCCTGGCTCTCTGCAGCAAGGTGTTGTTACACCGCCTCCCCCATTACACCATTGACAAGTATTGGTAGAAAGAAACCCAATCCAAAGCAAAAATAGGACCCAGACTTGAATTTCTTGCAGCTTGCATCCCCCGTATTAAAGCGTATTAAAGGTGGGTGGTAATTGCATTAAATGCTGCAACACAGAGCTGTTGGTGAAATCTGAACAGAGACCCCAGTTCTCCTTCCAGATGTCTGTCTTGGCTTATGCATTGAGAGAGGGAGGCCAGTGGCATTTTGGATGCATCTCCTATCCCCTGCCCCACTGAATGTGAAAAACTCGTGGGACTCTGCTTCAGGAACTGCTGAAGCAACACCTGCTTCACCCTCACTGTTCCCAAGTCCGGATGGGGCAGAGCTGCAGGTTGTTGCCCTGTTAGGTACGATGAATATGGAAGGGTTTGTCTGTGCCCAGTGGCTGCTCCCAGCTGCTCCTTTGGTGCTCCCGGTACCGCAGCCCAGCCCTGGGCTCTGCCCCTTGGCCCTGGGGTTGTGTGGAGGCTGCGGGGGCACTGCTACAACACCAAAGAGCACAACCCGAGAGCATCGCTGGACATGGCTCCAGGGACAGCCTGGCTGCTATTAAACCCTGCCAAAGACGCTACAAGGCTTTCCTGAAGAGCTCTAAAGCAATAAGCGCTTTTTTGCCCTCCTGCCACCTCGAACAGTAACGGCAGCTGTTACCAAGCCAACACTAAAGCAAACGGCGGCCTCGCACTGGGGCTGGGAGATGCTGTTAATGATATTCACTTGCTGCAGTTCGGAAGCGCTGGCAGAGCGATCACGGAGCAGTTAGGCATCCCGGACCTGGAAACGCTGGATGTTTATGCGGGGGTGAGAATCCCCTGTCTATTCACAAATTCTTCGCCTTTTTGAACTGGAGGCTTTATGAGGAGAGCCTAGAGATAATAATAAAATAAGAAACAAGAGATACTTTCCAGCGGCCCCATCTAGCTCCATCTCCGTTGCCATGCGTGGGAGTTGCACCGGGCTCTGAGCAAACAGACGGTTTCTCCTTACTGCCTGGGTTGGCGGCATATGGCTTTCTAAACGTGTTTAGTTTAGAGGTTTGAGTTTGTATCCAGCTCCTAACTTCCAGCAGGTCCCCATCACTGTGCTTCATCTGCCTGCCAGTGTGATGGGCCAAATGCAGTTCCCATCTACTTTGCATGTTCCTGTAGCACGAGCAATATTGCGAAGCTGGGCCCAGAGTTATCCATGTCTCCCAAAACTTCCATGCTGGCATGGAAATATGGTGGGATTTCAGACCTGCTGGGGTCCAGGTTTGCTGCTGCGAATCAGTCCTTGTTCTGCTGCTCCTCCTGGGAACCAAGTGTTGCCAAGGTACAGGCTGTAACTGGCCAGAAAAGAAGGTGGTTGTACACCTCCAGCCCTCTCAATGAAAATAAGTGGCAATAAAACAGAGCTAAGAGGATGCTTTTCCAGGGGCAGTCACATCCCTGGCCTTCCTCTTCCCTCACTTGACTGTTTCTGTCTCTCTAGGCTATGGGATCTTTGGAGCACAGAAGATGCCTGTATTTATACCAGCCCTACCACATTTGGATCCCTATAGAATAATGTTAATTTTTTCAATTTCTTTCTTATCCCAAGCAGTGATCTTCCAGCCCCAAGCATGAACGTAGCCTTAGTAATGCTACTTCAGCAAATGCTGCTGCTGCAGAAAATTTCTCTGCCTACTAAAGGGGTCTTTCGTCCAGGGTAGAAAGGCATAGCAGGAACCAATGGCTAGGAGCGGAAGCCAGATAAATTAAAATGAGAAAAAAGGAAATAAGGTCTGCGTTTTGAACAGTGAGGTTGATTAAGCACTAGTTCAAAGAAAGTGGTAGATTCCTTGTATCCACCTGGCCTTAAAACAAGCCTGGAGGCACTTTCTGGAAGATCTGTTTTAGCAGACACAGGTTGTTACGCTCAGCACAGGGTTATTGAGTTAAATGTAATGGCCTGAAATAAACAGGAGGTCGGCTGAGCTGTGCTAATGGCCTTTTCTGGCCCTAAGCTCTGTGACTCAATGAATAGCATGCATATAAAAAGATACTCTCTAAAGCAAGCTACTTAAATTCGTGCCCAACTCTAAGCGTGGAAGTATTCCAGCTCTCTTCTGTGGGACTTGCCTACTAAATCAAGACTCATGTCCTGCAGGCTTGATCTGATACACCTTGAAGTCAGCGGGGATCTTTTCCCTGACCACTTCAGGCTGCAGATCAGGCTGTCAGAAAAACATGAATAGGTTAGTACAACTGGAAAGGCGTTTCATGCTGGAAGCGCTTTGCACTTGTGTGAGCACTGTCTGATGAAGGATCTCAAAGCACTTTGCAAACATTAATTCGCTACTTAATTAAACTTAAAACACAAAGCAGATGAGCTTTGTGTCTTTCTTCAAGCACCATTTATCAAAGGAACAGGTTGCACTTGTCATGCTGATAACAGCGAGTAACTTTCCTGCTTGCATTGTGTTTCTAAATCCAGTTTAAGTTGTTTTCCTTCAATATGAATAATTTTTGGAACAGTTTTTGAAAGAAAAATGCAATCCAAGCACACTTACTTATTTTGTTGGTGGTGCTGGAAATTAGAGTACAAACGCTTTATCTGCATTACAAATACTATTACAAAGTGCTGGGGTGCTTTAATCTATCTTCTAGAATTTTTTTTTATTATTATTCATGCTTGAAGTGCTTCATCTTAATGCTCAGCGTAGTTACCGTAGGCACACGCAGCAGCAGCACCAACCCCACTAGAGGGTTTTCTGTGTTTTGTTTTCTTTTTCCTGATGCTCTTATTACTTGGATGACATTAAAGTATAAACAAGTCAACAGATGTGCCCACAACCTGGTAGCTCTCTTGGTGGAAGGAAATACTTGATTGCAGGAAGAGGGGTTTTGTGTGTGTGTTAATATTGGGATAGTGTCTTAAGTGCTACTTGATGGTGGTGTTATCAAAAAGTAGATTGGAAAATGTCGCCTAAAATCACATGGGATACAGTATATAGCTACAGGGAAAGACCTGATGGTGCTGGATTTATATTTGGGTTGGCTTGACTAATCTTCCAGCCCCTAATCTGAAGCACAGATATGCCTGCCTCCCTCTGGCTGTTAAAAGCTAAGGGATGATGGATCTGAGGCTGCAGCAGGAGGAGAATTACTAAAGCTTCAGTTCCCTCAAAATGAACCATCTGCTTAGCATCCAGGGCAAGTCTGGGACAGGAGAACTCTGATTTCCAAGGCTGAATCGTCATATTTAGTTCTTCCTACAGATAGAAGGGAACCTGACAGGTGTGGGACATCTGCATTTAAGGACGGTGATTCTCTGTGGAGAATAACATCCTGGGTAGATGTCCCATTTCCTCTACTCATTACCTGCTAAAACTCAGCACAGGGTCAGCCTGAGACCTGGTGCACCCAGGGATGGAGCTGCTGGAAGAGTGACCACCTCAAACAGGTTGCACACCTGACAAAGCACAGAGGTTTTCCTGTGTTGCTGCATTTCGGAGCCGAAATGTCACTTGCTGTAAAGCAGTGGTTTCATTCAAGCAGCTGCAAGTAAGGCACTTTACAGCAGGTGAAGGTCTGGCCCACAGCAACCAATTTTATTCCTTGATTGCTCAGAAGGGGCTCAATCGTTTTCTGGATCATTTGAAAGTTGTGTGAGTCAGGACTCACAAATATTCCTATCAAAACTCCCCAAGCCAGCTCTTTTTATCTGATTTCCCTCTCCTCCCTCTTTTTTTAAGCAAGATCTCATCAATCAAGCTATTACGAGGAAATGTTAGTATTTTAAGTGCATTTGCTATGTATGGACAGATTCAGCACACACATCCAGCACATAAAAATTTGATAATCCACATTTTGAAAAGAGATATCAAAAGGCATAATTTAATATGTTCTCATTGAAAAAATCATGAACTGCACATTTCTTGGTACTGTATGTTCAACAATCCTAATTACTGAAGCTATTTACATTAGGAAGATAATTTTCACAACCTGAAGGGTTAGAAGGAGGTGGTGAGGGTGGGCTGTTTTATTTTCTGTCGTGTTTTGATTTTCAGTGAAGGCAGAGTCTTCTGATTCCTGGGAAAACAAGAACCTGATGCCCCGTCCTCCAGGACCACCACTGAACTTCAGATTGGACCATGAAAGTGCCATTTGTCATAATAATCTCTCTCAAGATGGAGAATGATTGAATTGGGCTCTTGCATTGGAAAATGCCTGGCAGATACAAAGCCTTTGTGATTTCTTGGCTGGTTGGGTTTATATGTGGTTGCCGGAACCTACAAGCTGGCGGTTTGTTTGTCCATGTTTTCACACTTGTGGAAGGAGGAGTAGTGTTGCAGTAGTTTGGAGAACACCCCGTAATGTTTAGATAGGTCTGCAGACACCCACCCAGTAGTGATTGTGTGGGACTACCTGCAGCAGGCCTTTCCCTTTGGTATGTGTTTTGGGACAGAATATAGCAGAGAGATATGAAATTATTTCATAACCTGTATTTTAGGCTGGCCTGCTCCAGTACTGAGAAGTTGTGCTGTGGAAATGGACCATTTAGCCCATAAGCATTCCTGAATCTCCCATCTTGCCTCTGTGTGCCTTGTTCATGGCTGAATACAGGAAGGTGGTAGCGTTTTCACATTAGAGTTTGGTGGACAATCACTTCCTAATGGGAGGGCATGTATGTCTGAGGGGATGTACGGAAATGTATGCAAATGTGTGCAAATGTATGCAAATTTGCAATCTACTTTCCCCCCACCTCCTTTTGCAGAGGATATTAGCAGGTATGCAAAGATCTAAAATTATCCAATTGAAGGGAATGCTGTGAGAGTGTCAGGAGGGGCAGGTACCCCAAAGTTTGGGGATTCAGTAGAATGGATGTACACTGAAATCTCTCCTCCCAGCCATCCCTAAAAAAGAGATTAATCACTTTCTCCCTCCTACTGCAGGAAAACCTAAAATCATAAACACCTAATTGGGCTGGGGGCAGTGAATTAATGTGAAAACTGTTGGCCTGCTGCTGAAATGGAAGGAGTTGGCAAACCTAATGGCAGAGCTCCTTTCACTTGCTTTTTTCCCCTGTAATTTGGAAATTCAGTGACAGAAGGATGATTTTCAAACTAACTCCTCTCTGGATTGCTGAAACACAGACACCCAGATTTCGAAATTTTGAACAAAATAATACTTGATCCAGACAAGTAATACAGCAACTATGTGATTGCAGTGTGGGGTTTTTCTTCCTCCTGTAAGAGGTATTTTTCCTCCCTGCGCTTAACAGCGAACCAGAATATTCTGTACCCTCAGAATTAAGCAGTGGTGGATTAGGTGGTTCCCTCTATGTGCTGGGAATAGGACATCTTCATTACTTCCTGTCATCATGTAAAAAATTCAAAAGAAGTTCAATCCAAATATGCAGTTACCCATGAAAATAAACACTTGCGGAGTTGGGGCTTGGGTCTGAGCTGAGACAGACCTCCATCTAAACCTTGAATGCATCCAGGCCTGGCTGTTGGTGAGCCTGGGAGTACTTTGGGTTAATGGTCTTGCATCTCCACCATGCTGGTTTCACTGTGCGTGCCCGAACAGCTCTGAGAGTCTGGAGCCAGATTAAAAGATGACTGGTTCTCTGCTGCACTTGGCGTTGGCTCAGAGAAGGACAAGGTGATTCTCCAGTCGTTGCCCGAACCATTCAACTCTCCACAGTTATCTGAGCACAACTAGTGATCTCCCAAGCAAAGATGTCCTTGAACGTAAATACTTTCTTTCCTTAGGCCAGAGCTATCAAAAGCTCCTGAAATCACACTAATTAGCGATGAGCTGTGCAATGCCAGGTAAGAACACGGGCAGGAGAGCAGCAGGTCAAAAGGAATTATCCACCCGGGGACAGAAAACTGCTGGTTTCACTCCAAAGCCTTAGGTTTGGCTGAAGCTTAGGGGAGGCTCAGAGAGCCATTTGAGGCAAACGGTGGCTCCTCTTCCTCCTCCCTATTGGAAGAAACATCATTTTGTAGACCCTGGGAGGAGAGAAATCCCCTGGGGGAGGTCTGAAATCATCCCACTCCCATCCCTTGCTCTTAGCGAGGGCTGACGATGTGGGAAGATCCCGTGGAGAGGTGGCCACAGGGTGTCACTCGCACCCCACGAGTGAACCACTCCACAGCGCTCCCCGAGAGCCTCCGGACCCGCCGCTCCTCCTGGGGCTGGGTGCGAGGGTGCAGGAAGGGGGTGGGAATGGCTGTAACAGTTCCACCCTGGAACAAGAAAACAGAAACCTTGATGCTGCTGGTCAGGAATCGCGACCCTTTTTCACAGCACTTCTGATAGCCAGGATGCTGCCACCGGATTTTCAATCCGCTCATTCCTTCTCCATCCGCTACAGTCAGAGAAAGTCTCCCAGGAAATGAATTATCATGGTCCAGTGCAGACACAAGCAGGTCTAGAGCGGGATGTGTGTGGGAGTATTAAAGGAGAGGGGAATCAAATAAATGGAGATTTGCAATAGCCAGCACTATTAATATTTGCACATTTCAAGTTGTCGTCTAGGCTTTGTTTCCAAATGTGTTTTAATGGGAGGGAGTAGTACCAACAGCACTATGGTGAGGTTTTCTTAGATTTTTCTTAGACCCACAGCATTTTTCTCTTTTGGACCACGTTCTTGGAACATTTGGTTTTAAGAACAATTCTTATTAAGATCTATCTAGCTATCTATCTGTCACAGGCATTTTCTGCATATACAGGCACACTGTCAAGTGTCTAAGGTTTTCTAGCTTGAAAGCCTTACATTTGAAGTTGGCAGCTTCTGGCATGTGAGCCAGGTGGCCTCGGGAAAGCTGATTCAGCACGTGGCTTCTGCCATCGCCTGCGGGACTTGGCCAGCAGCAGGATTTGTGCCCTGCTGAGGCAAGTATGATTTCCAAAGAGTTTTGCTTCTTGACCTGGGAAAAGGGGTTGGGCAAGGAATGGAGGCACTGAGCTTTCCCCTTCTTGCTGCTTTTGCTGCTTGAGTCGCATCTTGCTTGCCTCAGGCATAATCCCTCCTGCTGGGTCTGTAATTTGCCCATTTGTGTCAATTTACAGGTTAAAAAGAAGGGTCCCAGTCCTGCTGATGATGGGTCTCCAGACAGCTTGGATGGAACTTTCCACCTGGATATTCATGGTGTTTGGGGATATGGGAGAGGACATGCTTCCTTCTTGGCTTGCAATCCACCAGGGTTCATTGTAAGAGTGCTTCGTCTAGTTACCTCTCGCTCCCCCTTTTCTCCTGTGAGTTCTCTAAGTGTGAAGAGATGATAGCATGTCTTTTTTTCATCTAGAAAGACTCATCATGATCCACTGAGAAGAAAAAAAGGAGGAGGAGGGGACCCCTACCCCCCTGCCTCTAATAGCTGGCTTATCAGCAAATCTCTAGTTTATTTTTTTCCTGGTTGTGTGCAAAACTCTGTTGGGGAAAGAAAAAAAAGATACACATTTGAATAAAAGGAAAATATCTGCTATTTAAAAGTAATAGCTGTCCAGCAAAATGCATTGATATAATCTTTGAACCAATCTTCTCCTAGGTTCCTATTCACAACCCTTCGTGAATAGCTACAAGAAACTTCCTCTGTGCAAAACACTGAGGAAATGGCACAAATGATTCCTTACTACACTGCCCACGCTGCTGCTGTAACACTATGATCTGTTGGCTACTTTGGCATCTAGAGAATCAAGCGAAGAAAGCCAACAGATGCATATGCCTTTTGTATAAATCTGTTTTCTAACATGTCTCCTTAAGCTACTCTGTATAATTTGTGTGCCGTCACTAGGGATAGAGGTGCCATGTAGTTTTGTTTGCTTGGAGGGAGTCCCGTGTATCCATCCAGCAAAGCACTGGAACACCTTCAACCTTGGGAGCAAAGGGTCTTGTCTTGGGTGATTCCCTTTGTGCCCCTCTCTGTTGCGTCTCTAGGTCCTCCTGACCCATTGGAGTGGGAGATCAGATCTGTTTAGAGCATATGGAGTCATTCCACATCACTAAGTTAGCCTGGAAATGGGAGTTGGCAGTGACTATTATCTATTACCACCCGACAGAGGGTTGGCTGCCTGTCAGATTTGTCTGTAGAGTCTCCTTGCGCAGGCATGTGTGTCCCCATTGCAAAATTCACCATCCCAAATGACATCAACTGTGTCTTCTCCGCAGGAGCTGAATTAGCCCTAGAGACTCCCTCATCCGTCAAAAGCTGGAGCCAAGTCATGCTAGGAAAACAGCGGGATGAGGAAATTGTGCTTTCTGAGTCCCACTTGTTTTATGGATAGGTCAAGACCTCCAATCACCAGGGTCATCAATCCAATCAGAGAGCATACTTAACGAAACCCTGTGAACACTCATAATCAGAAAGAGTGCTGTGATGTGTGCACAATAGGAGGAGCGCAACAACACAGACATAGAGGCAACCTGATGATGCTGACCTGTTCAAAGAACTTTTGTGTGGTTTCTGTGGCTGCCCCTGCAGCTTCCCAGCCATTGTCAGCATTTCAGAGGAAACCAATATTTGTGAGTATAATTGCACCTGCAGTTAATGCGGAGAAGATGGAAGCTGTGGGCTGCTGCAAGGCTACTTCTTTTCAGTGAGTTTGTGAAATTAATGGAGGGGAAGGGCACTGAAACTCCAGATATTCTAAAATGTCTGGCCCTCTCACTTCTCCACTGGCCTCAGATCCAGCGTCAGCTCTCACTGGAGCTGGTTTCTTCTTCAGCACAGATGACTTTGCAGACATCCTGCTTGTCTCCTCCATCCTAGACAGAGGGACTCCAACTTTCACTTGGAAGAGACCATCATTCTAGAAGTGTCCCCCGAGTCTTTCAGACTTCCAGCCCATCCATGCTGGTTTGTCCTGAAGCATGGTTTGCCTCGAAGAGCCCCACAATGCTACAGCTTCCCAAGTGGGCACCTGCTTTCGAAAGACTCTGTCTCCCCTTGATATTTCTAAACATGATGTTCTCCTTTCTGAGCAAACAGCAAGAAACCAAAATGGAAACAAGGGAAAATATGACACCCTCTGCTAATAAATGCAAAGCGATGGAAAACAATTTTGCCAACTAGGCAACTCAAATTAGACTTCTCTCTCAGAGGAATATGGTCGATTTGTAGCTCTTATTACAGTGTAATGCTATTTCCCTAAAAGTTTGTGTGTGCATTTTAATGAATTCATAAAACCCGGACTGTAAAAGCCCCATGGGGGAAACCTGGCAGCTCTTTAATTCAGCATTAAAGCTCAACTGATGTCAATTGAATTGATTTCTGCGCATAGAAATTGCATTCGTTGAATGAAAACTTTAGCCCTTGCCATTCCCCCTTTTAAAGCTCACTGTAATACAATTGGCTCCTTGAGTCAGGTTCAATTACATGTTGAAAGTTTATAATCTGGTGTGCTGAATGGAGGCTGTGAAATCAAGAGAGAAAACCTAGCTAACCTGATTAAACCTTATACCACAGCCGTTCTGGGGCCAGTGAATCCTTGCTGTAGCGCAGGGGACCACTCGTTCCCAAGTATGCAATGTGTCCTGATTGCAGCCGGAGACTTTATGCTGGTAACACCCACAGTGACCTCAGCGTCTCTAATGGGAGTTCAGACCACTGACCTAATTTTACATTTTTCCTCTTCTAGCCTAGGGAGAGCTTTGAATCAAACCAGGAATTGTGAAGGGAAAGGAAAGCTTCAGTGGCTTCGCTGGGATTGGATTCTCTTCTTGTGTTTAATTCATCTGTATTTGGGCATGATCCTATGAAGGGTAATTTGTGGTTGCATTTCATATGGGTTTACATCCCTTGATTTTTGCTAATATCCTGGGGAAACTCCAGTAATCCCCCAAATTTTGACCCAAACAGAGTCAAAGCCAGGAAAGTTTCACTTGTTGGAAAGTTTTAGTTATTTCGACAAACTCCACCTCAGTCTGCAGAAGGAGTTGCTAACTTCTGCAGCTATTTCAGCAGATGCAATCTGAAACAGATCCCATATTTTGGATTTTATTTCCAGAATTGCTCCCAGTTCTCCTATGAACATAGTGGAAATCTGATGAAAGTGGCCTTCCTTCGCATTGTTCTGTCGAGGGTCAGATTAATGTTAGCTGTTCTCTTTGCTTTTCCAGCATTTCGAGTACTTCTAGTGCCCTTTCACTGCTCCCAGAACAAAAAGCATATGAAAAAAAAAATTGTGTGATCTTTCCACTATTAAAAAACAATCAAATGGACTTCTTCTGTATTTCAGCCTTTGGTAGAGGACTGACTTATTCAAACCATTTGGTTATCCTGACCCAGAGTCACCGTACCTTGTACAGCATGGAGCTACCCTCCCAAATCTCCTTCAATTTGTTTTGTTCATATGCAAAGAATTATTCCCTAGTAACAACAGTGAGTGTTGGTATGGTGTATTCCAGCCAACATCCGCAAGGTTTATTACAGCCACGGATCCTCACACACCCATCTGAGACAAGTGTTATAATCCTTTTTTATAGATGGAGAGAGTGAGCAATAGAGATGTTCAGTGACTTGGGAGGAGTTGGCTGAATTTCTGACCGCCAGACAGATTTTGTGACCACCAGCCCAGTGCTGTGGCCTCCAGCTCGGTTCCTCCATGGGGTGTGAGAGACACGCCTGAGCCCCAGAGTCCAAAGTTTTGGATGAAACAGCTTTCCTTAATTTGATGTCTCAGCATGCAGTTTAAACCTATGCTCCCACTGGCAGCCCTTAGCCAGTCTGGGTCTGCGTGTGGTCACTCTAATAATGTCAACGCAGACAAACTTTAATCCTTTAGTGAAAGATAACTGCAGGTCTCTGCTGCTACTCGGTCTGCTGATCTAAGGGAAAAAACTCATCCCCTTCACGGCTGTTGAAGGTAGGTCAAGGACAAGATGCTTCTCTACATCAGAGTTAAAAAGAGCTTCTTGCGTGGCGCTTGCTCTCTGTGGTGCACAACCCTTGGGGCGCTGGGCTACATGCCAAATGACCAGGTAGTCACAGGGCAGGCTGAAAACACCCAGCATGGTGGGAGTCTCCATTGATAGTGGGCATGGATGGGATCTTTCACCATCATCCACAAGCTGATTTCCTAGTCACAGTCCAAAAAGCCTTTTCAAATCCCTCCATAGAAAAAAATACCCCAAACCTGTCTTCTTTAGTGGTGCTGTAAGAACTGAGCTAGTTGCAGAGGAACATGCACTTTTATTTGAGCATTTCAGTATACACTATGTCTTTCACTGTAGGACAAAGACTGCCAAACACATGGAAGATGTTTAAGAAATGGTCACAGGTCATAATTAGCATAAATGATATGGAAGCAGTAAACAGACTCTAGGGGCTTTAAAAAACAACCAATAATTTTGGGCATGGCATCACAGGAGGACATAATATCTCAGAGTCCTGAGCAGCCTCTCTGGAAATACAACAGACTGATACAGCAGGAAACTTTTCTTGAAGTCCTGTTTCTATTTTTCTTTGCTTATTTTTGGCTTCCACAGTCTATTGCCATGTCCTACGGAATCACCAAGCAGCACTTAGCAGGATTGCCTTTCCCCATTATTGGCTTTTTTTGTACACGGTTTCTTACACCACGAACTATGGAGCCTGGTAGATCTCTGCAGGCCTGAGTAAGTACAGGTAGTGTAAAAGGAGATGGTGGCTATCGGGCATGCAGAGGGTTAATTGTTCTGTTGCCACATGTCTGAGTGGGAACATACATTGATAATCAATGTTCCTGAGTTCCTCTGACCTTCTTCTCCCAAAAGATGTAGCTGCCCTGATAAGCAACCAAAAAAAGAGGCTAATGTTCCACTTCAAAATGAATCCCAATTTTCCTACCCAAATACCAAGGAGAATACGTCCTCAGTGTATTTCTAATGCTTATCATTTTACAGCCACAGCATACTTTGCTTTGTTGGTTTTGCCAAGCAACATGGCCGAGATGTAAATTGTTAGAAAGAAAGGAACAGCAGAAGGACTTTTTTCCCTTCTCCCTTCATTCAAATTTTTTTTGCTGTATCATCAACTTCAGGCATCCAGCAAAAATAGCCGTGAAATATGGAAATGCCTCGTTCATAGCACAGTGATTTTTAAAGGCTTCTGCTGTGCAAATGCAGCTGAGATAGGCTTCTATAGTCTCTTGTCATCTTCCACTGTAACAGCGCTTCCTTGCTATTTCACTGAATAAGCAGATACAACGGGAAACTATTCACCAAACTAAAACAACATCAAAAGCCCATTAAAGTTCTGATTTAAACTCTCCAAAAAGCATGGAAATTCACAGCAAAATAACAGGCACCCAGGATCTGTTCGCAGCTAGCCATCACCCTTAACATTATCCAACTGTGCTTGCATATTGGATGACTGGCACTTGGCTGCAAATTTCTTAGATGCTAGTGAGTTTAAACTAAACTCTTAATGGCCTTTTCAGTGCTGCTCCTTCTTAAACACCCTGAAGCTTTCCCCTGTTGCCCCTTTCTTTTCGTGTCTGTTTGGCAGGACATGGATGGAGCAGGATGTTAAGCCCATGCCATTACAAGAGCAAAAATATCCTCAGTTTGCAGTGTTGGAAGGGGCTCTGTGCAGGCAGCATCAGTTACCCGCTCTGTAACACTCTGCCCTGTGCAGACCAGAGATTAAACTCTTCTTTGCAACCCGTTCACTGCTCACTCTGTCAAGTTAGTACTAGTTCTAGTGGGTGCTGTGACTTACCTCTTCCTCCGACCTTGCTTTGCTGAGGCTCTTCAGTATTAATCCAAAGTATCTTCTGCCCCTTCAAGCTGAATGACAGACTAAGGGCAACACAGCCATCTGCAAGCAAATTAATACCAGGGAAGTAAGGTGTGGCTATAAATTAATTAAACCTCATTAAGCCCCAAGTAGATGTGGCCTTTCACAATTCAAGTGGCAGGATCATGTGATGGTAAACCAGCTGAAGACCCTTTTAATGTTTAATGAGAAAATCCAAATAAATGGTTAGTACTGTTTCATCAAACCACTATGTATTTGCACCGCAATTATCCTGCAGGAACTTCCTCTGCTGGTGCAACCCTGTGGCTGTTTCTCCAAATTTGCTGAGCTTTGTTGCTGCTTTGATCATGGAACCAGCACGGCTGATGCTCTGAGCTAGAGTAGCACAAAACTGGTTGGAGTGTGAGGTCTTTTTTGTTGTTCTTTTCTTTTCTTTTCTAATGACTTTCTTCCCTTAAGTAGTTCACTGTGTTTCTGCACAAGGACAAGTAGGAGCACACCCATAAGCATGGAAAGGACAGGAATGTGGCAGGAGGGTCTGCTGCCACAAAGCAGCACCCTGTTCTCCCCAGGTGGTCTGTTATGCTGGGAGCAGGGCAGAGTTTTATGTCAGCCTCTACTTGAAGAGCTGCTCGTGGGGTTCTAACTGAGCCTAATGGGCCTCTGGATGCTTTACAGATTCTATCAATGCACTTAACCAACTCAAACTAAAAATCAAGAAACTGTATTACCAAAGCTAACCTGTTATTGATCATTGTAGACTACCACATGCAACTGTCAAATCAAAGCCAAATCAGCAAGCAAATCTCAGTATGAGGCTGGAGCTATATTAGGCAAATCATCAACTATGCAGCAGAAATAACCTGTCCTTATAAACCCCTAAAAGAATCTGAGAAGCTGGTTCTATGGGTAGTTTGGAAATGAGAAACCTGGCTTTGTGCCTGGCTGTGTCCATTCCTCCCAGTCCTTTGCTAGGACTGAAAACATGCAGACTTTGAATCCAAGCACCTTTGAATCTGAAACGAGGACAGATAATGAAGACCAAATAAGCTTTATTTCCATCTGCTATCCCAAAGCAGAAAGAAGCTTTTTTTTGTTTATTCCAGCAGGACCACAAGAAGAGCTTGCATGATTTCAGGATCTCCCACTTGGAACAAGAAATCAAAAGTCTGGGAGGTAGTTAGCTGTGTCTCCATCTCTCTTGTGCATCCTCTGTACTACAGTTTGACATCTCCAAATATCCTCGCTGTCTGTGGAGACAGCAGGCTATTTTGTGCTTCATTCACTGTAGGCTGTCAAAAAGGAGAAATCCCTGCCCTGCGGGCTCTGGCCTAGAGGATTTTGTTTTGCAGCTCTCAGTTTAATGCAAAGCCAGTATCTGTCTCCTCTCTGCAGATCTCCTGCAGGGTTCAGCGCCTTTCTCCTCTTCTCTTACCTATAGCTGCTCAGCCGACTGGCAGGGGCTTTCTCGCTGCCAGTATCCCTATCCCTCTGAGGACAACCACAAGGAGAGAAGAGCCTCCTGTGTTCAGCTCTTTTAAGGAGCCTGCATCCGTCACACTCACCCCAGCATAAAATGCTTGGAAAGGACGTTAGTGTTATTGCAGTCTTTGTTGTGCTGAACTGCCTCCGTAAAGCACAGGAAAGGTGGGATGGGAAAGGGAAGGGAAAACTGCTCTGAGGATGGCTCATCCCTTTGCCCGCACTTTTTCTGTGTGGAATCTGGTACTGCATGCAGAGTGCATTAGTATTGAAAATCCTTATAAACATCTGATAAAAGAATCAACCTGTCAAATGAACTGAAGTCTCCATACGCTAGATACAGAAACGCAATATGAAATCCTTTAAAGAGAAGCTGCTAAATAGTGGGAATTCAGGGGGTCAGCAGAGATAGAGCTCAGATCATCCTGCTCCCTTTAATCTGATCTCCAGGAGAATTCTAGTAAGAAAGGTCCTGGGGTTCACAGGCTACTGAGATGTCCTATCTCTGAGACGAGAGGGCAGTGGTGACACAGGCGTGCTGGCTCTACGTAGGCTTTAGAGAACTCCACCTTGCAACCACAGTATATTTCAGGTAGCTAAAATCAGTTTGCGAATACCCAGTGACTTTTACACTGCAGGTAGACTCTTGTCACACGTCTGTGGCCACAGCACTTGTGTGCAATGTTTGATCATAGAATCACAGAATGGTTAGAGTTGCGAGGGACCTTGAAGACCACCTAGTTCCAACCCCCTGCTGTCATCAGGGACACCTCCCACTAGACCATGCTGCTCAAAGCCTTGTCCAACCTGGTCTTGAACACCTCCAGGGATGGGGCATCCACAGCTTCTCTGGGCAATCTGCGCCAGTGTCTCACCACCCCCAGAGTACAGAATTTCTTCCTAATATCTAATCTAAGTCTTCGCTCTTTCAGTTTAAAACCATTACCCCTCATCCTATTG
The DNA here is from genome assembly GCA_013400135.1 of Rhinoptilus africanus. NCBI lineage: Eukaryota > Metazoa > Chordata > Aves > Charadriiformes > Glareolidae > Rhinoptilus > Rhinoptilus africanus. Next base: position 967,526 of record VXBO01011952.1, read on the forward strand.
CTACACTCGCTCTCCATCTCTCCTGGAGGCCCCTTTTCGGTACTGGAAGGACGCTGGAAGGTCTCCTCAGAGTCTTCTCCAGGCTGAATACGACATTACTAAGATGTATGAACAAACAGAGAGACTGGGACAGGAGGACTGGAGCTGGTCCTTTTACACCTCATGCCACATCTCTCAGGCAATGTTTTGCATCCCCAGCAATAGAGGATAAAGTGGGCTGCTTGCTATTAAGTCATTTGGCAGCTGGCATCACAAAAGATGAGGCATAATTCACAGCTTGGTCCTTGTCCAACTTGACTGAACTCTGCTGGATCAGCTGCTCGCTGTGATGAGCATCCCTACGTTCTGCCCAGGAGATCTCTCATCTAAGGGACACAGTCACGGCCCTGGTTTGATCCTGCCTGGTGAACTCCTGGGGCAGCTGTGCTGCTGGAAGAGGTGAAAAAAACAAATGAACATAGAAGGGGGGCCAAAATTAAAACTATGCTTGGGATGTGAGTGAGTAAGGACTGGGAGTGTTGTAGTCTGGGTGGAAAGCAGAGGACGTGAGAAGAAACTTTCACCATGGGAAGCATAACTCTTAGTAGTTGGTTTCTTTTTAAAATTATTATACATCCAACACACAAGGGTCATTATGGGCAAATGTTTCAGATGAGTTTAGTTTTGCTTTACGTATTTGTTGTGCTTGGACCCCTTTGGAGTTATCTCCTGCTTCCTTCCTTGGCTGATGTGCCTTGTGAGTCCAGCCAGCTCCTCTTCTGCTTTTCTTTCATTCTCTCTTGTGTGCCCTTTTAAAGCTCCGTTTCCCTTCTGTTTTCCTGCCTTTTTCTTTGCTGTAGTCCCTCTGTCTTCCCAGAGGACCTCCTGGTATCAGCACCACATTGCCCAAGCACGTGACAGCATCAACCTGCAGGGCTGAAGGAGACCTCGGGTGTTCATCTATCCCTCAGCCTGACAAATGCAGGGTCAGCTTTACTTATGCCTCTCCTACAAATGGCTTACATCACTTTAAATACTCCCATGACAGAGACTCTACAACCATTGAAGGTAGCCTGCTCCAATGCTTAAACACCTGCAGTTTTATGTAAATCGGTGTCCAGTGGGCATAACTACATATAACTGGACATCTTCAGAACACGCCTTTCACCTTCTTCCCAAGGCTTTGTGTCTCTGTCATATGATATTTTCACTTTAGTGGAATAGTTTCTCAGTGGAATAATTTCTCAGTATAGCAGCCCCGTGTGACGTTTGGGGCAGTGTGGCAGATCCTTCATGCCCTCACAGGTTCTGAGGAGGATAAAAATCCCATTTCCCAGTGGATTTTGAAATGGGGCCAGATGCTCAGTCAGAGTAAATCCAGGAGATGTCATAGCTCTCTGCAGAGGAAATTAAGAAAAAAAAAAAATGTCCTTTCAGGTAATTTAAAACAGTTCACTTTTAACAAACAGAGTTGTCATGCCTCAATTTGCCTTGATTTTGTGTCATATTTATAGCATATAATATAATGAAAAAAATAAATGGAAAGTCATTTCAAAATGAAAACCAAAAATGTTTCACTTACAGAATGTTGAAACAGGGCATTTCAACCATTTCAGAATGATACTTTAAATATCTTTTTTTTTTTTTTTCTTCCAAGTCAAGAAATGCATTGAAAACAATCCTCATCTGCAGAACTTTTCAGTTTCAACAAACTGACATTTTTCACCGAAATTCACATATCTGTAAAGGTTTTTTATAAAACAAAAATTCCAAGGATCTTAAACATTAATTTGTTGTTAGGTCTCAGAGCACTTCTGAGAGGTAGTTAAGTGTTATGATCCTCATTTTGCAGAAAGGGAATCTGACTCATAAAGAAACATAAAATGCAATTGAGTTTCCACTTAACTTCAGTGGAAGAATTGATGTACCCAAGGTCAGAGAGAAAGTCAATAGCAGAGCTGGGGGAAAAAACCCAGGAGTTTTGAAACCAGTGCCTTTTCTGCGGCCAGCAGATAGCCCTCCTTTGCAGAGTGGTCAAAGCCCAAAGTCAGCAATGTCCACTCCACTAAACCCTAACCTCAAGCTGGAAGACAAAATGGAAGCTTTGGAAAGAGACTGAGATCTTCCTTCTCAAAGATATTTGGAGTCATGATTCAGCTACGGTGGGTTGGATCCCATTTGGTTTCTGAGTCATACAAAACTCCTCTTAACTTCCACGGGAGGTGGACCAAGCCCTTTGAACTCCTGTGGTTTAACTTGTGGTTATTAGTTTCTTCACCAGACCAGCTTCTCTTCTCTGCTCATGACTCAGGAAGAAAGAAAAGAACAAAGCTGTCAGAAGGTAGTCACATTTTATTGCAATGCTGAATAACTCGTTTCTGGATTAACTTTGAAATTTATAGAGCTAAAATACAGAATGTACCTGGCATTGGAAAACAATATATTAGTGTGCGCAGCTACTGCACACAAGGTTTTAAGATATCGTCTTCATCCCTGCATGCTACTGCGCCTTGCATGCATGGCTATTAATTGTCTTCTGACCCTGAATTGATGTGCCTTGTGCATGGTGACAGAAATCCACCCAACCTCCCTGTGCACCCACCTCTTGCTCCATAAAATCACAGAATCACAGGGTTGGAAGGGACCTCTGGGGATCATCTAGTCCAACCCCCCTGCCAGAGCAGGGTCANCCAGCTAGTGATTGCACTCGCTACTTTCCCCATCTGAAGGAGGGAGATGGGCTTGTGGATACCAATGCCGTGTCCTGCAGAGGTAGTGCAGGGAGGTGAGCTTCAATAGAGAGAGAGGAGAGAGGAAGATTTTTTTCCCACCCGGCCTCTCTGTGATCATGTGCATTTCTCTGAATTTCTCCACCCCCTCTCCATGCCGTGCTGTGCAGACAGTGTTCAGGTGGCAGCCCAACCCTTCCGCATTTACCTTTGCTCCAGCACTTAAATTGGTCACGGGTTACTGCAGCAAAGACACGTTTTATGCTCTGCCTCCCCCCACCCCCATCATTTGGATTCACATAATCAAGCAACTTGCAGCTGAAATTGCTCATAGAAAAATAATTTAAAATTGGTTCATTAATGCTCATTTACGCAGAATTCTTAAATATGATAAGAACATGAGAGCAAAAGAGAATGGATCTGAATAAGAGTAGGAGGATGTTGAAAGCAACTTTTCTGTAATTGTGAAATCTTGTGTCTAAATATGTTTAGACAATGTGAAAAACCAGTTTAAGAAGCTAGGATACATACAACCATGGCGAGGGAGGAGATCTCTTAGAGAATGCAGACATCCCATAGCTTAAGCTTTTTTGTTTTCCCTGGATGGTACAAGATTCTGATTTGGTGCAAAACCAAAGTATCACCATAACAGTCAGCAGCTGCGGTCTGTAATTGAGAAATGGGATGAGAATGGAGCCTTTCATAAATAAGTTCATTGTTCACACACCCGTCTCTATTTGGCAACAGGAGGGAGCAGAAGAACAGGAGGTCACCACTGCAAGGGGTGGAGCTGTGCTGGGTTACACCAGCCGAGAACCTTTGTACCACATCAAGTCAATGGATCTGTGCTGTTGTATGTCACTGAAGGATCTAGCCCTGGAAATACATCAGCACTGAGGTGTTAATCACTGGGGCAGCTGAGGGATGAGCAAGAGTCCAGCCAATCCAGTTGCTCTCTTATTCGACATCAGAATTAACCAGTGATCCTGTAAGTGCAGAATAATGTCCCTGATGGTGGCCATATACTCCTTGGAAGGAATTAAACCCCTTGAACACATCTAATTGTACAGTATTTTAACAAAGAAGTCCTCTGGCAATTACGTCCTGAGTTAGCCACTGATCAACTTACACCGTGAAGCATGAGGATTGATAGCTCTTGTAATTTTATTTAATAAAGATCAATTTAAATAGTCTACCTTAAAAACAATAGGAAGGTTAATGAAGGTAGAGTCTTAAATTATATAGATCACAGCTCTGATTTTCATGCTAACAGAAAACAGATCAATGGCAACTGTGCAGTATAATTGGAAATGTAAGAAAACTGAAAACAGCCATACTGTGGAAAAGGTAATAAATACTGCTGGCAGACTGGAACGCAGGCTATCAGAGGAGGATAATACTGAACAGAAAAAGATGAACAAAAGTCTTGCCAGAGAAGAGGCAGGAGAGGTCAGACTGCAATTCAATCAATGGGAAGCATGGGCTCTTCTGTATTACTTTGCCAAGTCGTATCAGGAGTTGTAGTGCACCAGAGTCTACATCAGACCTGATTCACCATTAGAGTAGTGAACCTCTGAAAATAAGCACACATATATCTTCTCCAAGCACCAGAGTTAGGCTGGGGGAACTCTTACTCCCGACATAATTGTGTTCCCAGGACCAGAAGCCACAGAGCTGCAACAAGGACTGGGGAGGAGAGACAGAGCAGCACAGGCAGGAGCGAAGAGCTGCGTTTTCACATGCAACAAGGTGGCTGAGGTCGCTGGTGGAGGAGGAAATGATTCAGGTTAATATCACACCATGATGACATGCTGCTGTGTTAACGCAACAGCATTAAGGGGTCAAGCTTACGGCTGGTAGATGTCAGAACGGTTCAGAGCTCGACAACCTGCTGCTGTGCTTCAGCATGCCATTACCACAACGGCAACTGACTCCCAGGTAAATATTCCTGCATGTAGCTAATGAGGGGGCTCATTAGCAGTCTCCACAGCCATTGATCAGACTTACACACTCAGGCACACCAAACCGCATGTTTGGTCCTGTGCTGGGTTTCTCCCTCTTGAAGGATGTGCCCATAATAGTTTACACCATCCTGCCCTGAAAAATAGAGGCACAGTGCTGGCTAATTACTAATAAAAGGAGCCTTCTATCTGTCTGATAAACTAGGCACTGCTTGTTTTTCTGGCTTGTGGACAAATCTCATACTGACTTGGGCTGTAATGTTCATTACAATTGGTCTTTGGAGAGCTTGGAGAAGTCCTTTAAAGTCTCGTCAAAGCAATCTACGATATAGAGATGGTTATCCCATCTTTGTGTTAGCAGACACATAAATAAATGAGTTAATAAAATCAGAAAATATTATCTTTATCAAGACAATCACTGGAGTGCCAGGTACTAGGGTGTTTCTAGCTTTTTAGGGACTGAGATAGATCAGCATGGGCAAACTTCAAAAGGCTGATGGCTTAGAAGAGCTTAGCATGTGGTATGGCTATCTCCCTGACCTCAGGGCAAGAAATAGCATGGGATCAAATCCTCGTGTTCGTATTTCAGCATAGACAGCCAAAACCTGTCTGCGTGAAAATAAGGCAGGCTCTAATGCTCAAGCACATATTTTCTGATTACAGCAATCATTCATAGTTCAACTTTAGACACAATGTTTAGGTTCGTTCTTATTTTATCTGGAGTAAATGCTCAAGAATTCCTCTGTTCCACGCATACCACAGTCTTGTTCTTTAGCCTTTACCAGTGAACACCAGAGTTACTTTCCCACTGCAGATGGATACCTATGTGAGGGACTTCCTTTTTCTCAGTCTCTTTACTGTCTCTGAACTTCTGTGACATGGAAACTCAGTTCTCATCACTCCACAGTCCCTGAGTATGTTTTGCACGTTAGCCATCTGTAACATCCCCCATTGCCCTGCATGAGAGGTAGCCAAAACTTGAAATAAAATTAAATGTATGCTAGTTACATCATTCCACTGCAGCTGCAGAAATAGCGCTTCGTCTTTTTACTGGTTATGGGTGTTGGTAAAGAATGCAGATGTTTCCAAAGTACTGAGACAAGCTCAAAATGCAGCTGCCTTTGGATCTTGACTCTGCCATCACTTGCTGTTCAATGACTGTCCAGACTGAAGTTTTGGGATGTAAGCTTCCTCAGAACATCCTGCTCTTTTATTTCAAGGAAAAATATATTCACATCTGAGGTGAGGGAGATTTTGGCTTTCTCCTCCCTGCTTGTTCTGATCAAATCTTACTAAGTCCTTTTCTTCCTCCTGTTTTAATTTTAAAACTCACAATCCTCCTAATTGTATGCAGGCAGCCTAGAAATGCCTCCCCAACCTGGCTGCCTTTATAGTCTGGGGATAGAAACGAGCACCTGCAGAGTATAGTCAACACTTAGAATTAGAGAGCTAGTGGAAACAACAGAAAACGGGGGAAATATCTTCTGCTTGCTTCACTCTAACAAAGCGCTCTGCATTGTATCGCCTTCATTTAGCAGAATACTCCTCTATTTGTCTGCTGGCTATTTTCACCATCGCTAGGTAGTTGGGTAAGTTTTTCAGAAAACAAAACTTAAGGGTGTAACCACAGGAGGACTTTGCCTTGCTCTACTTGATTCATGTAAAAGTTAGCCATCTGTACCTAATGTTTACACCAATGCACTCTTTTAGTCAATAGAGAACCCCTCAAAGTGCTATTCCTTTCGAAGTGGGTACCCAAGAAGGATGATATGAATATCCTTAAACGGAAAAATTAAATACGCATTGACAGGCACACATATATATTCCTATAGATATGAGGGATTCTACCACTTTTCCTGGCAGAACGATACAGTCTAAAAGATCTATTTGAGCTTTGTAGGCTAGACTCCTCTCATGCCTGCATAAATCAATAGGAATAAGTGCATTAAAGTGAAAGGAGTTATTCCAGTGCTAAGCAGTGCAAATGCAGTACAAGCCAGCTCTCTCTAATACATCTCTGTCTGCTGTCCAGATATTATATATTCTTATACGGGTAAATCCTAAGGACTTTAATCCTTTCTGACTTCCAGCACTGCACACTTCAGCAGTCCTGCCTGGGTGAGCCGTTACCAGGGAATTCGAGATTTGGGCTGCCGGTCAGAAGCATGTCCCACTCCTCAGCCAACATGTGCCTCCATTTCAGTGTGCTGCTGGCACTTGTGCCCTCTCACAGCATCTGAAAAAGTTCCTATTATTTCTTCTCAGTGTTTATTCTTTTCCAATAGCAGCAGATGGTCATGTGCCACACTCTCTCTCTTTTCTACTTCTATATGTCTCTGCTTGTTGGCATAACTTCTCCAGCATTTCTTGGATACTTTCAGCATTTAACTTTCTCAGCATGTCACCTGGCTTTGTCCCTTCAGAGCTGTAAAAGGAAAGGTTTGCTTGGGGGACAGAGCTACATATATCATTCAGTATGTATCATGGTTAGGTGGATGTAGTGAAAAAAAATCTATCTGTGTGGAGGAGGGCTGTATTTCAACACATCCATTTGCCAGGAAAAGAAATATGGCAGTTGGGCTTCTGAAAAAAAAAAAAAAAAAAAAGGAGGAGGAGGGAGAAAAGCTAATTAGCTGTACAAGTCAGCTCTGAAAAAAGAAAAAAAGGAGTTAACAGCCACAAGCACTTTAAATCCTGAGGCTGCTTCCTTGCTCTTACATGTATGTGTTTAATAATGCACAAGTTCCTCACTTGCTGTATTCTTGTGCTACACCCCAAACTCGGTGGGAGTCAGCAAACCGGCCTGGCGGGGGAGCAGAGGACGCGGCGTCTCTCCTATAACCACACAGTGGCCCAGGAAAACCCCACAGAAACAATCCTGAAGCATGTTAGAAAAACCCGGTGGAATAGAGAAACACAAAGCTTTCAAATTAGGGCATCTGTGTCCCTCTCTAATCCACATCCCTCCCTGCACTGACAAATATTTGATTGCCTAACAAATCTGCAGGGATAGTCCCTCCTGAAATACACTTCTCCATTGCATTTCCCTCTATTAATAATCAGCTGGCCTGGGAGATCGTTTGCTGTTTGCAATGCAGCGATAAGTGCATATTCTGGACAAACAGAGCTTGTTAAGAAAGACTTTTAGGTCTTCTTGCTGGCCTCGTTGCTAGGAAACTGGAAAAGCTACTGAAAAGCTGCTTGAGTGTGGTGGAGTATATTGCTGGCAATCAGTGTCACTTGCCCTAGGTGATAGCCTGCAGCCTTTAAAAATACTGAAACATACTCCAATGCCATCGCATTAGTACTGGAGATGTTGTGAGGACATGCAGTTAATTAAGTGGCCTGTGTTTGCATGTTTGGAGCTCAGGAGTCCAGCATAAATACCGCCATTTAAAAGGCACTGGAGGAATGTTTAAGACAGAATAGGTTATAGGAATTGCTGGCCTGGCTCATTAAAAGTCAAAGCTGATCAAGGTGTTAGTTTGCAGCAGGGTGGTAGGACACTCTCGTGCGTTTTTGCAAAACTAGCACAGCCCCTCAGTCTCACATCATGTGTGGATCTGGTTCCTAGATGGAGCCTGGGAAGTAGTTTTGAACAGGGTGGCAGCTCTCCTCACTCAGAATCACCACGCTCGGCTGTCAGGGGTGACCGTGTTCACCCTTTACACACCTCCAGGTCCTTCTCCATAGGATGCATATATACCTTAATCTTATTACCGCATATCTTCTTAAGCCAAATAAGTCCTCAGAGTAATTCCAATTGTCAGGAGACACATGGTCTCGGGTGGCACTGGGAGTATGTAAGAACATGGGGATGAAAGCTTTGATGTGCCTTGGAGAGGGCGCTGGAGGACATCATGAGCAGATCAAGGAGCATCCCTGATGGGCTGAACAGCCATGAGCCCAGGAGCAGCCTGAAGGACACGTACAGCATGGATCACACACTCCTGAGCCCAGCACAGCCCTCGGGGAGGGAGCTGTTACGGCAGAGGAGGTAAAGCCTTTGACACCATCTGAAGCACCAGGTGTCGGCTGGTGTTTTGTGAGAGAGCTGGTTTTGTCCTCTACGCTGGTCTGCTTTCCTGCAGCAAAGGTGCTTTTCATTGTAACTTCACCATCTCTGTGGAAACCTTTCCTAAGAAAATGCGGTGTGAGGGCTTTGGGGAAAGAGTACGCAGCACATGGTACTTGCTGTGCCAGGCTGGGATGCTCCTGCAGCGAGTGTGGCGAGCTCCAGGCTCAGCAGGGAGATGTCCCTCATGTAAAACTCCTTTCCTCTAGCAATGTGTTTGAATCACTGTGTGCGGGAGTAGTAGGAGATTAACTATGAAAGATCTTCTTTAGAGCAGAAGATGTGGTTAAGATTTCTTGAAGCTGACTTCTGACTGAAAATGAGATTTTTGTCACCATAATTAAAAAAAGTATTTTAGAGATACTAACTTTTTGGTTAACAATTGTTTTTTATTGGCTAACAGAATTATGGCTAGAAGAAACCTTGAAGACATCCATACCGTATGCCAGTATGCCGAAACTGTTACCCAGTTACACCCAGACACCCGATCTTCACCATAAAGACTTGTGCTAGGCAGAGTATGCCTCTGGTCTTGATATGGGAACCGTGATGACTTCAGAGTCTACGCCTTCCTTTCCCTGTAAAGGTGAATCACAGCTGTTACTGCCCTATTCCCACTTAGTTGCCTGGAATTTAAGTTATGGCTATTTTTTCTTGCTGGGCCTTTCTTTAGTACCACAAACTCTCCAGGACTTTCTCTTCACAGAAGCTGTCAGAGCGCTCTGAAATGCTGCTCATTTGTTTGCTAACCAAGGCAAAAGTACAATCAGCATTTTTTTCGGACTAGTTACAGTGCCTCAGATTGTTAACAAATAATCCTTTTTTAGAGATTCAGATGCTTTGTTACGGAGACTCGCATGACCAAAGGATTTCTTTCCTGTGTCAAGCCCATAATATGCAATTTAACTAGCCAGTGATTTTCAGGCATTTTACTTTGGGGATCCTGACTACTTTTCAAGCAGAGGTCTTTGTCCCTCCGTCCCCACCCCAGGATATACAAACTGCAGCTCAACACCCCAGAACTAGAGCCATACTTCTTAAAAGCCATCCCAAACTGATGGCAACGTTTCTGTTGGTGGAACACACACCACACCCACCAGCAGATAAAACTTCACATGGAATATTCCCCTCCAGCATGAGGTGAAGGCATCGCACCCACCCAGGCTGCCTGCATTCCCTCCATGGCTTCTGCCAGAAAAATTGAAGGTTGCTGGCATGAGCTCTGCTCCCTGTTCCTTGAATGAAATTAAGGTTTTATTGCTTGGTCCAAAGAAAGGAAAACAAAACACAGGTGCCACGCAGTAAAAGGAGATATGAGGAGGGAAAGTGTGGGATTCAAGAGTGTAATAAATGTGTTTACAGTTGTGCTGTCTGCTCCTAGGACTTGATATCAACAAAGACATAGCACAAGGCGAGGACAGAGAGAGATTAAGATGATACCAAATACATGAAGGGATACCAGCCTCACCACTAAAGGGTACTCAACTGCGGTTAAACAGAGCAAGGGATGTAAATCCAAATAGTTTGTATACTCAGATTCAAGCTCATGCAAGTGTAATAGACCTCTCTGTCATCTTCCAAGCAACAACATTGTTTGTCTAGCAAAAAGTTTCTCTCTCAAGGTCAAACTTAACCTGAAAGAAGTTGTGCATGAAGGCTTGCGTGAAGGGAAACTGCTGGAGCACTGCAGATGCCCTGAAGGACTTTGCTCATTTTTTTGGTGGTCCTCTGGAAGATTCACATAAAAAAATAAGCGCTTCAGGGCAGTAAGTGCCCTATGTGCATAGCTCCTACTCCCAATACTTTGTCATCAAAGAGGCCAGTGCCTCTTAAGCCCTATGCTGATACTGTGGAAGGACAAGACCAGATGTGTAGTTTTATCAGAGTTTGGTATGCCTGAACTGAAATAAAACTGTCAGTATTCACTCTGCTCCCTTAACTCTGCCTTTTAGTGGCCAGGCTTTCCCTTACCATGGTATGTGGGAACTCAACAGTCATTAATAGACACTATTGCTACAGTGCCCTTGAAGGGAGACAAGGCAATATGGTGCCATTATGTGGATTGGGCACTTAGGCACAGAGCAGATTTATCCATTCCCTAAGGTCAGGCAGCAAACTGACTGCTGCCTCAGGGCTGGTATCCAAAATACTTAAGTCCTATCTTCTTTCAGGGCTATTTTTCAAAGGTCTTGGTCCTGCAGGGATCTCACACAGTCAGGAGGGCAAAGGTGGAGCAGAGGCTGTAAAGGCACCAATAAGGTGATGCTCACCATGTACTTTTCTGCTAGAAGCAATGGCCTCAAAGCCTGCCCCCTTTCAGCCTCCAAAACCTCGTGCTATGGAAGAGCAAAACCTGGCTGGATAACAGGTACGTCGTGGGGACTCACCTGCCCTTTTTGTTGTGCAAACTGACCGAGCTGTTCCCTTCTCCCTAGCTGCCGAGCAGGAGACAGCTGGTGGCCACGTAGCAGAGCGGTCACCACTGCAGCTCACATTTCCCCACACGCCCTGTCCTGTTCGGCAGTTTTTCCATGAACTTATCTGAGTAACACCCCATGCTTTGAGCTATGAAGATCAAAGACTAGGTGTCCAGAATAAAAAGCTCACAGTTACCATGAGGCCTGTCTCTCAACATGCTGGGAATAGAAATGTGGCAATCAGACTTCAGGATGAAATCATATTGGACATGCTGGCTTAATCTCTAAAATATGAAATTGTAAGGAAAGAATTACAGCTAAAAAGCATTTTACATTTTAGAAAGCTGCTCTGACCCATACTGGATCAGGAAAGAGAAGGAGGGGGAAAAAAGTGCCTGTGGGATACAAACAATTATAGCCAGTTGGGTTTGGAAAAAAAAATAATCCATCATCAAATAAACAGAGTCCTGCTCCTGTACTATGATGCATGATTCTGTTTGAAAAGGAAAGGGCTGAGTTCGTCTTATTTCAATTCTTAGGATCAGATTATTTGCTATTTGCAAATATCTGGATGTTATTTGCAAATCTCCCCAAAGCTTCATGTATTTTAGCCCAACTCATACATTCACTTCACAGTCATGTTTAGGTGGGATACAGTGCAGTATTGAGTTAGCTGCTCTCCCAATATACCTTTATTTAGCCAGAGAGCAGAAACAATAGTCCATAGATAGCCAGCTGCAAAAGATGAATTACAAGCAGAATAAATGAAGAAACAAGCAATTTGTGGGTTCCTTGTTGAAAAACATTTGCAATTCAATGAATTTTTTCTAATGCACATCCAACAAGAGTTTATCACCCTCCTGTGCCACAGCTTGCAGAAAAACCCTAAAGGTTTTGGAAGTTTTGTGTTATTCGCATGTCATCATGAAGAGAGGACTGGGATGATGTTGACAGTGATGTTGAATGATGCCACACTTGATGGCCACCCTGAATTTCTTCATTAACGTGTGACAGATTGCTGTAGCAATGTTTGAGCTGCATCTTGACTATGTGGCAAAACTTTCAAACCCAGAGATTAAAGAGACCCCTTATCTGCTTCACTTACCAGTAAAATTTTGCTCCCTTCATTTTTCAATGTTGTGTCAAACAGTAAAAATCCATAAATGATAGTGCTTCTCAACTTTCAGATATTCAACACGCTCGTTATTTTTGCAGGGTCGTGGGTGTTTATGGCTGTCACATCCAGAAAGATTTTTCCTGAAACACTTATAAACCACATAAACACTGTCACGTGGCACATCATGGAATACGGTCTCTATGGCAAGACTATCCCTAGCCAAGGGGGTGATGGTCTGACCCTTTAGGAAGAGGGGCAAGAGGAAGGACTGGGGTTTTTATGTTCGGTTTCTCACTTTTTCACGAATGCTGACTTCTGGTGGCAGGATGATTTACCCAGCCCATCCCCGTCTGTCCACCGTGCCTCTTTGCTGAAGCAAAAACACACCAGCCAGCTTCCCAGCCATGTCCGTCCCTGCCAACCCATTAACACAGCGTCTCTCCCATTCCTGCTTAAAAACCCACTCAGCCAGCTGGGAATTCACCTGCTTTTGGAGTCCGTGGCCTCAGCCCGACCGATTACCCGTGCAAACTGCACCATTAGGATCCTCACCGAGAGGAGGCTGTATTAGACACTCAGCGAGGCTCAGCGGGAAACGAAGTTTATTAACAAGAAGCAGGGAGCATCGTGTGTAAGAATATCCCGACACATGCAGTACCTGGAGGGAACATTATCACTTATCAGCCTAATATTTCACTGCAGTCTTTCTTCCACAGGCTCTTGCTTCCTTCTCCTTGCACAGTAGCCTAAACATGCTGACAGACAATTGGCAATATATGCCAAAAATGCTTGCAATTTGGATGAATCCTGAGGATTTTTCTGGCCAGGCTGATGAGAAGAGAGAAAACAAAGGTAAACAGTAAGTGAAACACGGTCGGGCTGAAACCTGTGTATTAGGTCAAAAAAGGAACAAATCTCTGCAGGATTCCAGAGGGAGATTCTATTTTATTGGTGTTTTTATGTACAAAGGGAAAGGTTAATAGAAGGTCTGAACAGAAAGGTTCATAGAAAATTGTCGTCTGTATGTGTTTTCTTTTTGAAGTAATAGTTTACAGGAGCCAAGGGAGGGGGTAAAACAGTAAAGGCCAGAGGTAAATTGAAGGTGGAACAGTTTGGAAGAACTTTGACAAAACCATTTAAAACTGGGGAATGCAGCTTTGTCAAGACTCAAATTAATTCCTAAATTATGCCAGTTTTCCCCCAAATTTTGTTTTGTAGGAAAGGAAAGGGGGGGAGGATGAATGCTAACATCGAAAATACCATTGAGAATAACACATTTTTGGTTTTATTCTCCAAATTAATTTTCATTTAGATCAATTTTTCTAATTGAAGTGACTTAATAGGTTGTCCATAAAATAACAATGAATATCAAAACAAACACTGCTGATCTAGAAAGTTTAAATTAATCTTAAATGAATCCCTGGGGTATGTTTTCTTTTGCAAAGAATGGTGTAGTTTTCCATGCTTGGTTTTAAGCCAGACTGGAAGCAAAGCTAAAAAATAGACAACGCTGGGCAAAGCACAATTTCCATCCCTTGTCCAGCGATGGTCTCTGGGTGGAGCAAGACAGTTGGAGGCAGCTGCTGGGTCTGAGCTCAGCTGCAGTTTGGCCTCGAGAGCCAACTACTGTAATGTTAAAGGGCTTGTTTTAATTTTGATTTATGTTTTGTTTAACATAATGTCTGCTGTACTGATCAGACCAGAGGTCCACCTAACCCGGTATCCTGTCCCAACAGTAGCTAATAGAATGAATTTTCCAGGGAAAGGAGATAAAGAACAGTTCCTGGAGAGAATGATTTTTCCTATCATACAAACTCAGCCCTGGAAATGAGCGCTTTAGGGATTTCTTGTTTCTTTTTTTTTCACATTATTTAAAAATTGGGATCTAATGGAAAGGCAGCAGCTAGTGGAGAAGTTCTGCTGGGATCTGAGGACTTCAGTGGTGAGGCGGAGCAGTCTGGGCAGTCTTGGCATGGTGATGGCGTTTCTCAGAGCTTTTGGAGCATGCACAGCATGAAACTATGGTTCTGTGCATGAGTCATGTGGTCTGGTTTCAGCCACATCCTCAGGAGTTGGGAGTTTGTACGTGGTGGAAGTTGCTGTGAACCGACAGCCTTCTTACCATCCTGTCCATGTTCCCAAGACTGACACTAGACCCGCTAGGCTTAATATGCAGGCATGATCAATAGTGAGCTGCAGCAGCATCTCTTCCCCCGCTGGCGCAGGGGCAGAGGACGGCAGCGAGGCTGAGTCAGAGCCGAGAAGGCTGTTGTCATCTCCGAGCCTGGCAGATCACGCTTCCCACCCAGGCCTCAACAGGGAGGAACATGATGAATACAGAAACTATTTCTGAAGGACTGGAATTCAGGTGATCCTCAGTGCTGAACTACAACCCTCTTTCCCACAGAGCTGATGCCCTGCAGGAGCTTATGAAGTCGATTTCATTGTGGGCTGGAGAAACTAGTGCTCCCATTTTCCTCTTTGGGATGTGGTTTATACGTAGCCTGTGTTAAATCTATAGTCAAACTCTAAGCTCTTCTTGCTGTGAACAATTTCCTCCTAACACAGGTGCATTAAGCCTAGAATTGCAGTGAGATGGTCAGGAAAATGTTTTCCACAGTGAGGACAGCATTGCCCTGGGGTCTTCAAGCAGGGTTGTTTGTGCTCATGTTTGACAAAGTCAGGTACGTGTGACAAGATAACAATTTCTCTTAGAAATTAGAAATAAGTCTTAAAAAGATCTGCTTTCAGTGAACTTAAGTGACTTGCCATTTCATCATGATGGTGTTGCCTGTGAATGGGTACTCATTTTGGAAGCTGTGTGCTATATTTCTAAGATGTTTTAAGCAATTTCCCAGGATATTGTGTCATATCAGCAGAAATTCAAAATTATGCAGCTCTTAAGCAGCAGAATTTGACATTTCCATTGAGCTTTAAAGAAAGTAGCATTGGTTCTTCTAATCTTGATACTTGCCAATAACTCAGGAAAAGCAGGCTTAGCCAAACTATAGATACAGCACTTTTCTGCTGGCTAGGTTACTAGCTGAGCTTTTCAATATATGTTCACGTGGATACAGGATGCTCTTCAATTAGTTGGCAAAATGCAGCAAGAGGAATGGTGGAATGCTGAGCATAGATAGTTATCTGATCATTATCAGGAGTGTGGGTAGCTGGAAAACCTGTAAGAAAACGCCAGGTTTGCAATTGAGTTTGAACAGAGAACACATTTGAACATGAGAACATAACCACTTTTGTCTTGGAAACATGGGGAGAATTGCCATAGAGAGATTAGACAGCCTCGATAGGTGGATAGGTGGGTAGCAAGAGAGAAAGGAATAGAAAGAAATCTGAACAGAAGCAAGAGAGAAATTAGGCTAGTGAAATAAAAGGTGGGTGTAGATGCTTTCCTCTGTAGGGCTTTCCTCTGTTAGAACTCAGAGAATTTAAAAAAAAAAAAGACATAAAGCTTTTCTCTACAACGAGAGCTGCTAAGTCAGGAGGAGAAAAATGGCTACCCAAAAGGCCAGTGCTCGAATTAGGAGCAGGCTCAAGACATGCTGGCTGCGTTGCTCAGCCCTACAGTGCTCTACAAGACGGCGTTGAGCATATTTAGAGGATGGGAGCACTCCACAGCAAAACAGGCGAAGCATTTCTTTGCGAAACTGCTTTCTGGGAGCCCAACACAGTAACTCGTCTGGAGGGAAAGCGGTGGGGAACTGCCACCACCGACTCACCGTGGAAAGATAAGTTGCTGTGCTCAAAGATGGATCATCCCCCAGCCGTCCATTGCACTTTCTGCCTGAACTGCTGCCGTCTACGGAGAATGTCAAGTCCTTGGGGCCTCATCTCCCTGCATCTCCCACATGATATCGAGGGCCTGGCAAACACTTTCCCAATAAATTATTGTTATTGCAAGGGAAGGAACAGGCAGGGAAAGGACTTTGCAGTGATCCTAGCAACATTCTTCCTCCAGAAAGCATGTGTCGTGGGAGAATTTCAAAATGCTTCCAGGAGCCGAGGAGGCAGATGCAAGTTAGAAACCTTTGAAGAAGATGAATAGCAGGAAGCAACTCTAAAAGACCCACAACAGCATTACTGCAGAAAAAACAGCTGCAAAATGAGGTAATGACTCTTCAATAGCCTCCAATATGCTGGCACAAGTCCTCTGCGTTTCATCTCACTATCTATCAATGTAGCATTAGGAGATCTTAAAGTGTTTACACGTGGATGCAGGGTTAGTGCAGTGGCCCCGTGGGGATGCTGACCCCTCTTTCTGAAGGAGGCGCGACAAGGCAAAGGTCATTCTTCTCCATGCACTCAGTAACACAAGAACCAGACCCCACTGCATTTATTTTTTTTTCTGAGAGTCCCCTGCTGGGTACTTACTCTAAAATTGCCTCCTGCCTGCATATTTCTTTCTCGTCGGATATTAAAAAATATTTAAAGATAAAAAATAAGAAGAGAGAAAGGCTTGGGGGAGGAGGATAGGGGAAGGGAAAGCCCTGTCTCTCTGTGTGCCTCAAGAGCTGAACAGCGTGTACAAAACGGTTGCCACTCGGTGCACAAATGACATCCCGGTTTGTGAAGGATCCAAGCTGGCTCTCCCAGCGCAGCATGACCCTCCAGTGCTGTCATGTCCTGCTCCTTCCCCGACCCACTGCAAGAGGGTGTAACGTGCTGGCATCCAGGGCAGGATACAGCCCACCTGGAAAGGAAACTTAATCAGAAAACAGCTTCAGAGGGGACTGACTCCAGCAAGTGCCTCTTCTTTATGTGAAACAGAGCTTTCTGCATGCAGGCAGCGGAAGAATAGATGGAGACCTGTCAAAAAGTGATGCATAGGCAGCTAAGTGAAGCTCAAGCATTCATAAAGAAACAACGTTATCAAAGATGAATAGCTTGAAAACTGCTTTTAGGAACATTTACACAGGGTTTCACCTCCTGGCAACACAGAAACATCAATGCTGCTCTGGCAAGCTGACTCATAGCCGAGCAGGAGAGCTTTACAGAAAGCTCACGCTATTTTTTTTCTTCCGCAGGAAGGTCTGTGCAGAGGGATGGGGGGGGGGGGGGGCATGGGGGGGGGG
>VXBO01011952.1:984936-1207500 GCA_013400135.1 Rhinoptilus africanus
GGAAGGTCTGTGCAGAGGGATCGGGGGGGGTGGGGGCGTGTGGAGGGGGGGGTGCAGCACCGAGGAATCACCCTAAATTGGCTCAGAGAGGAGTTGTTTTCAGACTCCTTGCCACGCTTTATTAGCGTGGAAATTCAATAATCTCATTAATTACAGAAAATAATGTAAGGTGGATCTGCTGGGCTCCTGAAGAATTTGAGCTCTCCTTCTGTGGGTAATTGCCAATGACATGTCTGAGAGAAATATCACAAAGATACATAACAAAGGGCAGCGCGGTTTTACAGCATAGATCTTGTTGCTATGGGAACTTGTCTTTGCTCCTATCCCGAAGCTAGATGATTTATGTATGTGCAAGAGTTCCTTTATTTTAGGGCTTTTTTGCAAAAGAAAAAAAAAACCCTATCAGATCTCTATCCACATCTATCCATCGGTTATCTAGCCAGTTATCTAATAATTCTGTTTTTTTAATTATAATTATAATTACCTGTCTATTATAGTCTTTAACCATTGCCTTATTCTTCCAAATATTCCACTCACTATCTACTTTTGGGGGCCAAGATATAAGACAAGCTGAGGGAAGAAAAAAATGTGGACATCAGTTACGGCATGGATGTGACTGCTCTTCAGAAGCCGAGGCGAAACAGTCAAGCCGTGTGTCATCGGCCCCTACTGCCCTAGTGATGCTCTCCCTGCCCACATGCAGCAACATGACAAGAGCATCTCCCTCGTTTCTGAAGCATAAAGGGAATGGTGGAGCAAGAAAAACCCTCAGATCTCGCTCCTTGTGTATGGTCAGAGAGCACAAGGGTGGGAAGGTGGGCTGAGCATTGAAGGTGGGATACTAGGAGGAAGTGCTGAAAATCCTGGAATGACTCTCCAAGAGATTGATATCAGACCATAACTCCCATTAACAGACCTCTTTGGTCTGTTCATCTTGCATAGTAAGTGTTTGGGTGGCTACCTTGGGTGACCAGGTAGTGTTTGGCTAAAAGGTGGAAATACAATATCTTAATTCAGAAACAGGCAGATCAGACTGCAGCCGTTTGCTCTCTTTGCATTTCATGACTTGTTAGGCATTTCCCAGTAAGCTCTTGGGTCAAGATGTACCTGAATTTAATAGGATGTCTTTTTTTGTGTGTGTGTGTGGCAGTGTTTCTGTTAGGGTCACTGGGTGCTCCAATGGGACCGTGTAAACTAAGTGTGCATCAGTAAGAAACTACCAAGAGCTTCACACTCAAAAATGAGCATCTTGCAATCACTGGAGAGCCGTCAAAGATGATGTTCAAATTCTGGTTTGCACAACAATTTAGATGAATTTGAGACACAAAGCTGGTCCTGGGAGATTCTTCTTCTAAATGTATTTCATTCCACATCCTCTCCTGTTATATGAAACTCCTTTAAACATGTACATGTGTTTGTGTACAGCATTGAGCATCACGAGTGCAAGTTCAAGATATGATATAGGAAACCTATAGCAGCCACATTCAGGTCCAGGTCCATCTTTAAATCAATCAAAACAAGACCCTAAGAAACCACCTGGCAGTTCTGTTAAATCACAGCAGTATCTATAATGCAAGCTCGCTCTTGTTTTGCCACATGCTGTAGCATGACTCAAGGCTATTATTTTACTGGAAGAGTGAATGTAATGCCCATGACTTTTTTTCACTCGATGGCTGGAAAAATTGTCTTCTTCTAAAATGTATCACAAAACCAGTGCTTTAAATTTTCAAGGAAAAAAAAATAATCATATGAACCACTTGATCTTGAAAAGAAAGTGAAATTCCATATTTATGAGAGTTCTCTTTTAGCCTGGAAATTCACTGATCAGTGAAACCTCCCTTTGCAAGTTCAGGGAGCTGATTACACTCCCGATCTAATCAGTTCATTGCTGCATGGAAACCTCCTCCACGTAGACCTCCTGCTTGACTTTACCCCCTCCCTTTACCAGCTGTGGTCAAACCATCTCTCTGCCTGCTTCGAAATGCTGAATCACGAAATGGAAACTGCCTGTGAGGTTACCAATGATAAGACAAGCCTCGTGGCGTTTGAAGCACTCTTGCTCTGTAATTTCTTGGTCCTCATCATGCGGATAGTACACTTGCAGAAACCACTTTCCTAATTCATGTCGAAGATAAAAGTTAATCCCTTGGCAGAGCCGATCGACTCTTCGTAACAGGGCTCCCGCTCCCATCACAAGTCTGTAGCCAAGAGCAACGGCTCACTCCTCCCCTGCTCCCTCCCTCCCCCTGAGTTTCAATTCCTTAAAGCTAATCAATATCCTTATTAATGTTCCAAAATCAATTATCCTAATAAAGCCTGGAGGGAGCTGAAGGGTTGCTATTCAGCACTCACCTTTTATTATCCCGACTGTTTATTTCCCCATTGATAGAACTGTCTAACTTTATGACAGATTATGGGTGAAACTGCAGTACTCAACACACTTGTCAGCCCTAGAGATATGTTGTGTTATTATTACTATTTCGAGAGCCTTTTGCTTACATTCCCTGGTTGTACGGATGCTTTAGAAAGAGTCCCTGGCTTCAGTCTGCTGGAATATGATAGGGAGTGCTGCAGCTCTGTGCTGCACATCAAAGAGATAATAATCTGTTATATCTATTCAATTATAATATTGCCCTAGGCCATGGCACTTTGTTTATGCAGTAGGCAGTGCTCTGTGATCTGCAGCAAGATTGCAAGATACATGTGGGGTAGATCACCCCGTGGTAATTCACAGCAAATCAGGTGAAGGTGGATGCAGAAGCATGATCCCTAAAGTATCAGGGGAGAATGGCAATTCTCTTTCAATTAAATCCCTCTTTTCCATATAGAAGTTGTGCCAAGAACCTGGAAGAAAAAGAGAGCGAGAAAGACTGCAGTTCCTTGCAGAAGTGCAGTATCAAGGATACATTCCTGCAGGAGCAGCTCAGGAGCGGGGGGCATGGGCAAGCGCCATGGGAGGAAAGCAGCTGTAAATACTCCTCAGTCTTCTGATCACTGAATTCGATCCTAGCTGCTGTACGTGTCTCCATGTATATTTTAAGGAAATTCAAGCGCATGGTTGTTTCTTCCTTCCTGGGCTTATTGATCAACCATTTAAGAGCACAGAGTAGGAGAAGAGACTTCAGGTCAGGTTATCCTCTAAGATCATTCCAGCAAGGAGGAAAGGAAATGAATGTCTATAAATGAAATCAGCCCTTCCTAAGTGCCCTCCTTCACCTTGCTTGCAATGTCCGTCCTGGCAAGCAGAGCTTGGGCTGGTAGTGCTGGGGAGGGCGTCTTTGGTCTTTGGTTGTGCAGCCTCTCCCTGGGCTGGAAGACATCTCCTCCCTTCCTCCATCTAGAGGTTCTAAAGCTCCAGGGAAAACTCCTTTGGATGCCTTTGGAAGAAGGCATCTGAAATGCTTCTCTCTGACAATCCTGGAACAGTTTTTGTACCCTGCATAACAAGACTTTTATCCAAAAGATGGCAAGTGGATGGGGAAATTGACCCTGGAAGGACTGACAGCTGGGCAGGCAGAGGCCTTTCTTACTTATTGGGGCCAGAAAAGAAAATGTATCACTTATTTTCAGTTAACCAGTATTAGATAAGATCGTTCACACCAGTCATCAAACTGATAATGAGACAGAGCCCATTTCAGGGAGATTATTGCTTTAGTATGGAGTGAGCATTCGGCAGATGTCTTAATTTTACAGAATTCATTTCACATTATCAAGATTTCTGTCTATCTTATTTGATTTAACATTTGTTAAGAGTGATTTGTCTCTCTCTAAAGCTTAAGACCAGTGCAGTCCAATCAAGCAAATTGTCTGTAATTTAAAGAGTTCCTGGGGGATTCATAACAGCAATAGGACCTTTTGGGTTTTCTTCCGAAAAAGAAAAAAACCCCAGAAAATACATCCTGTGCTAATGATTTCTCTCATCCTAGTCTGCTTTTATCCCAGCCTTTCCTGCCAATATGCCCGTATAGCACAATTCCAGATAAATCAGAAATGCAGTGAAAAGTGGCATGAAAGCAGCGTCACAAAAAGAAGAAAAACTTGATTGAAGTTGTGAGCTAGCGAGAGAAATGTGAGCCCATCCGAATCTGAATTAATTAAAGATTTTATTAGCATCTGATGGCGCCCCAGGGAAAAGTACTTTTTTTTTTTAATCCTCTCTCTGTTTTAAAGGCAAAATAGCAAGCAAAAGTATTTAAGGGTCATGCCAAAATAATTTGTTTTGAGGGTGACATAGCTATCTTCTGGCTCTACCAAATTACTGGTGATGGTGTAAACAGGACCAAGCCAGTTGGGTAAGTTTCTTTAGCAAGGAACTGGCAGATCTATACTGATTGGGAACTCAGCTGAATAAGATAATTGGTGCGTTTTCAAATGTTACTGTTCTTTTTTTTTTTTTTTTCAGCTTTTGCAGTGGAAGAGAGCACTGAAAAATCTGCATAGATAAATAGCCCCATGCCTGGGTCACATAGCAGTTGGGATCCCCTGTATCTCCATATCTCATTACATTCGAGCCACCAAGGCAGCCAAGAGGATGAGCCCTCTGCTCTGAATCCCTTTAGGTACATTGCCTTGCTTGCATGGGGCTGGGGGTCCTGCAGAACAACCTCAATTATGGAAAAAGGTCCTGGGGAGGGCTTAAGGGAGATGAACTTAAAAAACAGCGGCCCCGAACAGCAGCATGTGTTGCTAGCTCCACCTGAGTGCATCAGAAGCAGAAACACTGCCAGATTTACACAGCGTTTGCCATTGAGCTGTGAAATTCAAGCCCCACTCCCTGGACATGCTCTGCTGCACTAAGTGAGGAGGAAGGAAGTGGATAACTCCCCCTTCCACCCCCCTCTCCTTTCCCTCCCCGTCCCACTCAGACTTTGGCTTTTATAAGAAGGCATGTTGCTTCCAGGCAGAGATTCCCCCAGACCCCAAAGGCTACATGTAAGACATAGACAGCGCACTCACACCTCAGCAAGTGCTGGCATTTGCTAGTGCAGCAATGCATTAAGGATAATGACTAGAGCAGATCAGATATTTAAAGAAAAACAGCCTATTCATAATTTATTTTTTCAAATAAAAACGTTGGCTCTGTGTTGCAATACTTGGCTGAGTCATTGTATGCCATGTTCAAAGGGGGTTAGCAGTAGATGTGTCACCAGAGAACTTGCTTAAAGATCTAGCATAGCCGGCGGCAATCAGGAGGAGCAAGAGACCTGAAAGAGTAGAAGGTACTGCATGAAGTGTGGCCAGGTAAAAGCCATAGCTCGACTGAGTCATTTCCTGGGAGACTGATTGAGCTTGAAAAGCCTTGGCGAGAGATTTGGCAGTAGGGTGTGTTGGGGAGAAGCCAAAAATGAGTGGATCCCTTGTGGGGTGTGAAATAGCAGGTGAAGGTGCTCTTTGGGGCAATGGACTTTCTGGAAAAGGCAGTTTTGGAAGCTGTAGGCAAGGAAACTGCTCAATGCTGACCGCGTTCTGGGAACCGAGATTTCAAACATGCTTTGTGAAGAAATAAAATCGCTTGTCAAAGAAACACCTGGCTCCATTGTCAAAATCTCCAAAAGAGACAGTTTCCAAGAGACAGATAATCGGCTGACTTCTTGGGCCAAAGCATTGCAATAATCCAACCCAGCTATGCCAGCACTTGCCAGTCCCCCAGATGCACAGATTTTAAGTCCTAACAATGATTCATCTGAAAACTTAGACTTTGAACCTTCCTGCTTTAGAAAAACACTCCAGCAGCAGAAAAGCAGGGTACTAAGGTACTGCAGAAAGTCTTTCTTTAAAGCTTTTCCCTTAAAATCCCATCCCTGCAACGCATTTGAGAGCCTTGACCCTTTTGGGCTGGACCCATCCTGGCTTGGTGCAAGAGCCCTAGCACCCCATGAGAAGGATGCTGATAGCAGCTGGGTAAAGAACCACTGTCCCTGTGAGGATGTGAAATGTGTTTCCCAGTCTGGCCCTGGTGGATGGGACTTGTGGCAGAGACAAAGGGGAGGATAAAAAAGGCTGATCTGTTTGAAACAGATCGGGAGTAATCCTTTAGTGAAAAAAATCCTACTTCTCTTCCTCTACTCAGGAGCAAAGCTAGGCCAAAGCCATCCTATCCACTAGTATCAGAGAACAAGAGGTAGAGACCTGGGAATTACTCTGCTGTGTTGTATGAGCTGAAGGGTCATGTTTCAAAATACAGATTTTTCCAAGTCTTTGAGAAAAGAATGGAAGGAAAGGAGGGTCCCTGTAGAGCCTAGTCCTCAGCCCAACTAACCATACATTCATGAAGTCCACAGCCAAGGCCTTAAAACTGCTGTGTTAAACTGCAGAGGATAAAAACCAACATGATAAAATTTGCTTTTGTGTCAAAGGATCCTGTGAGATTCTGTAGGTGGTGGAAAGGGTGGAAGAATAAGGGAGGTTAATTATTTTTATTACCATCTGCAAATCACACTTTTGGCTGAACAAACTGTGGTCTGTTCAGCACCAGTACTGTTGAAATACCATTTTCATTCTTGTTTTTATTATTATTATTATTTTCTTTCCATCTTACTTAACTCCTGATTCTTCCACACTTTAGTGGCCTGGCTTCTTATTCTATTATCTTCCTCAAGAGGCTTTTATGTAGACTTCATAGGAGGAGAGGGAGGCTTCAAGGGAGAACTCCCTGCAACAAACCCTTTCCCATGACTTCTTTCTTGCATTTCACGAACTTCTTTATTTTGATAATAAACGCACACGATAGCAGGAGAAGCATAAAATATAGAAAGGAAGACCAGAAAACCTAGTTTTGGTTCAA
Organism: Rhinoptilus africanus; assembly: GCA_013400135.1. Taxonomy (NCBI): domain Eukaryota; kingdom Metazoa; phylum Chordata; class Aves; order Charadriiformes; family Glareolidae; genus Rhinoptilus; species Rhinoptilus africanus. Next base: position 991,721 of record VXBO01011952.1, read on the forward strand.
GAAGCCTTAAAGTGAACACCAAGATGCGAGTCTTCTTGTTTTAACACGCAGGTAGCCAGGACAGTAAACAAGTCACCATGGTTTTGGTGGACATCTTCATTGCTTTAGTTTCAGTGGGTCTATGGACTGCATGGAGCAACAGCTTTGCAAACAACAGAGCCACGTTCTAGCACATGTCTCAATAGACACTGAGAGAGGTGTTCTTTGCTGTGGGTACCTCTCTTCACACCAGGACGGCTGGCCATATAAAGCAGCACTTTTCTTTGGGGTCTCAGATGGCCACAGAAAGCAGCTCCCATGCTGCTGGCTGGGAGAAGATATCCCTGGGGGACTGAGAAGTATTATCGTCATTTTACAGTTCACAGACTGAGACACAAATAGTTTATTTGTCTAATATGAGTCAAAGTAAGAAACCTGTGGCAGGACTGGGGAGTGTCCTCAGATCCCAGCTCCAGACAGATGGCCAAGCCAGCAGCACCACTGTTCTTTCACTCTGAGCTTTCAACAACAGAGAAGCATAAAATGAATTTACTTCTGCATATGAGCAGATGCTGGAGGGGAGATTTGTTTTCCTGTTCTTTTTGCAGTATCTTCCTAGCTCTGCTGGAGGCTGAGTAAATGAGATAAAATGCTGAACCAAAGCTGCAACACCCACTGATGCAAATTTTTCTTGGCCAGTGCTCATGGCCACCTTCATTTTCTGCAGAGAAGGGAGTGTCTGGTGCTCAAACACTAGAAAACCATGAGTTTGCTTCAGAGCCTGATAATTTCCCACAGCCCAGCCTATAACAAGGGAGCAGCCAACCAACAAGTGATTTTCTAAACTTTCAACACAGATGGCTTCTCAGAAGAGAATGGAATACAGTCCTGTCTTCATCCTGAGCTTTGTGGCCTGGTGACTTTCAGTTATTCTGCAAAGCAAAACTGCTTCTTGCCGAATTAGCACCAAGGCCATCCCTATGGGATAATGCAACAGTCACTCACTTTCACATTCTCAGCTTCGTATTAAATTGCAACACAGACCCCATTGTCAGACAAATTAGCCAAGTCAACATTTGAAGAATTCTCACTGCTAATGATCCTTGGTCCATGAAGGCAAATCCAAAGACTTCAGGCTATACAAAACCACTGCAGATGAGGAACCCAGCTGTTGATACAGCTGGCATCAATAAAGCATTTGTAATGTAGAGTCCAAAAGAGATCTGTGCATAAAGTGCACTGCTGTTGAGAAATCATGTAAGTCAAGGGCTGTGCTGTTTATGGAAGCTTGGTAGTGAAATTTACCTCGTCCCTCCTCGCTGTACAGACAGCCCAGCCTACCAGGACTGAGGAGGTTACAAATGCATACCTGATAATGCACAAGGTTCCCTCCAGCAGGGATAGCGCTGTGGGATTACAGCCACATGGAGGGTATCAGCCATGGGGAGGAACAGAAGATGATGGTAAAAGCAAGATCCTGAAACAAAAGCAGACCTACCCCGGGCAGGGAGGCAGGAGCAGACCCAGGATGCTAACTTGAGGGTATGTGAGCCGTCAGTGCATACAGTAAAAACAAAAGTGTGGGAGTTTTCTCAGAAAATGCGTCTTAAACATTTTCAGAAAGATGCATGCAGTGTGTAAGGAGAGAGGGTGTAAGTGCTTTCCTCCCCAGCTGAGCTTGGGGCTCCACCACTGCTATCAGGCACCTCCAGGGAAGGGACAACTTGGGTCCTAATACTTCAGCTTTGTTGCATAGCTGAGATGCTAAAGTACCCTTCTGGGAAATGCCTTGCATAAATGAACTTGACCAGATTGCAGTAAATCATAGACCCAAGGAGTGGACTGAGGGAAACTAAGAGAGGAACCAACTCCCCTGGGTAGGAACCAAGGAAAGCCAGAGGTGTGCCAGTCCAAAGGGCAAGGCAAAGGCACAGTGAAAAACAGAGAAGAAAGGGACTTACTTGGAGTTCAAGAAACTGGTTTATAAGGTCAGGTGGTGGCTGTGGCAAGGTTTAGAGAGGAAAGGATCAGGTCTTGAACAGGGCTGGAGGAGGCAGAGATTGGATGTTGGATTACAGGGAAATGTAAGTGCTAAGGGCAAAAGATTTGTAGGCACAAGACTCTAAAGCAACACTGTGACCAACAGCTTTTTTGAGCAGTAGAAGTTCTGGAATGAATGCTGAATGCCTGTCTCCTTTGGGCTGGTGCAATTGTGTGCTCGCTGCTCTTTCACCTGCTCCCACTTGGGACTGGTGGGCCTGTGTTGCACCGTAAGATTGAATCAGGCCCAGAAACATTTACTTGCTCAGTACAGAGAAGGGATTTTTGAGGATTGATTAGCTAATATTTGCACAGAACTTTAAACATGTCAAGGGCTTGGTTTAACTAGGCTTTTCGCTGCTGTGTAGTGATCTGCAGGTGAAAAAAAAAAAAGGACAGAACATGTTGGCAAACAGGATCTTGGCTTGCTGGGTTACAGAGCTGGACATGTTCTCTTATCCAGCTTTGTAGGAAGACTCTACAATGAAGCTAAAATGTCTCTTCAAGACTTCACTCTCCAGGTCACAAAGCAGACTTGCTCCATCTTTGGAAACAGCCAAAGCTTTCTGAGGGCTGCAGGACCTAGGACACAGCGCGTCTGGTTCAGCCGTGATGTTGGAGGAGCTGTACCAGAACCTTCTGGTCTCTGTAACATGGACGCTAACCCCACTCAAGCTTTTGCAGCTCGTACACAGTCAGTGTCCTCTGCACACATGGGCGGGAGGGAGCTGTTGCTGCTGATGGTCGTATTTGGGAAGAGATGCAGAAAGATCCATAAGAAAGTTTCAGGGCTGTTCACAGCTTTTGTACTGGCTAGAATGGACCTTCTCTGCTCTCACTGAAAGCCTCTTTGCTCCTGCCTTTTCCCTACCCCCCCTTCCACAGCCTCCTTCAACATTGTTTTTCCCTTCCTCGTTGCTTTCCTCTTGGGGCAAAAACCCCTCTCGAGGGCTGGTATGGAGGCAGCCCTTGCTCCATTGTGGTGGGATTGCAAGGATCAAGGCTCATTTCTTGCCCTCCCCAGCAGTCTGCCCTCCCTAGGGGTATGCCAAGGTCCCCTCCTTGAGCCATTACCTGGACAGGTCTGCATTACACCTCTCCTGCTTGCTCTACAGCTATCAAATCAGAGATTGATGCTGCTGAATGGGACGGGAATCCCTCAGGCAGCAGTTGTCACATCTAATGGCTGGTTCGTTATGGAATTAATTACCCTTCATCTTCCATAAAAATGAGGAACCCCTTACTGTCCACTGGTAATCAGGAAAGTAGGCCAGGTTTGATAATAAACAGTAATATCTGTGTCTTAAAGTAGAAATTATCACAATAAAAGAAGCAGTGGTGGTCTTCCAGGATGGTATATGCATTTCTCTTAACCCTGTGGCGATGCATTTGATGCCCTACACACCCATGGCGCGGCTCCATACTGGTGCTACAGCCGTGGCAAGCGGACAGTGCAGGGGCAGAGCACAAAAATATTCGGTTTTTAAAAGCTTCTTGCCCAGTCTTTTTTCCATGGCAAAGTCTGGTACCTGGGGGCCCTGCCGTCTGTCTCCGTGCTGACAAACTCTCCTGCAACAACCTGAACTTCAAAGTTTGGTGGGAGCCAAATTACTTGCCCAGCGCTTCCCAGAGGGAGTAGACTAGTTAAGAGGAGAGATGTGAGTGCTGTCATCAGAGGGCACGGAGTATATCTCACAGGGGACTCCTTAGCGGGGAAAGAGAGAGGGAAAGCTGGGCCTTTCTGTCTATGGGAAGATATGCTGAGTATCCACTTCATCCCCTTGTCATCGGAGGGAAGAAGAGGGGTAAGGGAGAGAGAAACAAAGCTGGTAATTAGCTTCCTTGGGTATCCCAAGATGATTACAGTTCAAAGTATTTGGTCAAGACCTTGCTACACGCTTTCTCGCTGCACTAGACAGCGCAAAAGAGAATGAAAGAGTGAGAAAGCAAGCAAACTGGAGAGTTCATCTCATTGTTAATTAAGTGTCTGGTGCTTAGAGGAGCAATTTCTCCAGCTGCCTCTGGATGGAAGAGGCACTTGTGAGCATTAGGAGAGAATCCTGTAGGTAGCATCTTAATAAAGCCAACACACTGCATCAAGGAAAAAGAACAAGGGGGAGAGGAAAATGAAAAGAAGAAATTAAGCTTAGTGTCTCACTTGCAAGGCTAGAAAGTTGCTCAGGAACCCAGGTAAAGCTGGTTGGGCTATGGCTCCAATTCCATGGGAGATGGCTGTCAGGAGATGTCTGGACAGGCGATGAAACCATTTCCCTAGAAATCAGAGAAAAGCTGTTCCACATTCTGCCCCACCTCCCCCTCAAAAAAAAGAATATCTGACTGTGCCCCTGGCTTTGCCTTTGAAGGCAGATGTTCACAGTGCAGTGTAAAGGGTTAACCCTCCAGTGCTCCTCTGTGGTGACAGCACTGTGCTCTACCCACCCCTGCGAAAACTACGTGGCAGGCGAGGACCTCCTAACAGCACTGCTCTCAATGGCTGCTTGAGTGCCTGGGAGCTGAGGGCTGGGAACCAGTGTTGGCTGGCAATCCCTCAAGGAAAGCCATGGGCTGTCAAGGGCTGAGTTTTGTCTGCTCTGCAGTGAACGACATCAGTCTTTTGAGACTATGTTGGTGAGAGCCCATGGAAGGCACAATGCCCATCCCAGGGATGGCCGTAGCCAGTGCCATTCCTCCGCTGGTGTGAGGAAGCATCAGATTAGGTTTTTAGAGGCAGCCCCACAAGGGCATTGACCTGCCTGACTCCCATATAGGTGTTGAGCACCTGTGAAAACCAGTGGAAATTCAGGACATGGTTGCCCTTATGAGATAATGCCCTTTTACTGCTCCTGGCAGCTGGTAGCCTCAGTTGCCCCACTGTGCATTGGAAAGTGGTACAGTTCCCTGCGCCTTTTCACTCTGGGTAATTATGTGCTACCGTGGAGCAGGATTAAAAGTACCAATGAGCACATGGGGATGTTGTTACTCAGTTCCTCCCAGACCTGACCTGGGTAGGAAATCTGAGTGCTGAGCCAGTTGTGAATTCTCTCCTACGCCGTCTGCCAGAGAGCAGGAGCTGATGTCAAGTAAACAGAGAGAGAATGTCTGTAAATTAAGGGAACATTGAGAAATGTTTTAATACAGAATAACAGAAATTGCCTTCTCCTTCATGAACCATCCTAAGATGTGTAACTCACAATGTGTGATAGAGACAGGTACAAATGCCTCTGTGCACTCTGGTTTATAAGTGGCGCTGTAACAGGTGTTATCATTTTGTCTGCTCAGTATTTTAGCATCATTCATTTGTGCCATTGCAACGTGGCACAACAACGCATCTTCGAATAATTTACTGGGAAGAAGCAATTGCTATGAATCACATCATATTGTCATTATGAATAAAGTACATCTACACGTTCTGCCTTCAAGGAAAGCGTGGAAGAGACATGCTCACCGTTCAGCTTCTCCCGGACCTGCATTTACTTTTCTCCTTTCATTTCAGTTGTTCTCAATCCATCCCTGCACAAATAATCACATCCCAAAGCTCGAGGAGGTTTTTTTGCCTCCCTTTTATTCTTTGTTTTCTTTGTTTACCAGTTGCGAAGGCTGGCTGACCATGGCTTGTGGGCCGTCTGTAACAAAGAGTACAGCTAGCTAGTGCTCGTAGATTGATGCTTTCATGATTGACTTTAACAGAATCATAGAAAAAGTCAGGTTGGATGGGATCTCTGGAGGTCGCCTAGTCCCACACCCGCTTGCTACTGACTTTCTAGTACGTCAGCCTAGGAAATTGAAACCTGGGAAAAGATGAGAAGAAGAAGGAAAACCAGAAGAGCCCTTCACATGCAGCTGCATGAAGGTCAAGGTACTGCCTCTAGATTTGGGTATGCTGATCCTGTCTCTGCCTGGTTCACAGTGATACAGAATATGTATTTACTGATTAATTAACAAATAAATTCATTTCTAGAAATCCGAAACCAAGAAATGCTGCTCTCACATAGAGTAGGATTATGACTTTGTGACTGCCAGAGCCTCGACATTGAAGCCTCTTTCTTCACCGTGCACCCTGGCTTCTCAGCACTCGGGTTTCAGTCAGAAAAAAGAGGTTTTGTACCAGCTCCATTTCTGAAACACATGTCCCCTGTACTTTGAGTTTTCTCTGTCACACTTGGGAAGAAACCCCAAAACAGAAAGCTAAAGACAATTTTCAAACCTCAGAAGCTGACACAAAATGAAATTGCTATTTTGTTTTCCACTTTCACTTTTTTAAGTCATTGTTCTGAGAGATCCTCCTGATATTTTTTTTTATTTCTCTCCCCCCTTCCTATTTCATTTTCAATCTGGTCTCTCTCTCTCTCTCTCTCTCTCTGACAATTCTGCCTGGCTGCTATCCAACAGGCCTGTCCAGTTTCTCCTTGTACAAGCATATAACACAAAAGAATACAAAGAAGACTGGAAATGCAATTATAAAACTGTCTCTTCCGCCCAGGCATAGTTTTTTTAGACAGCAACCTCCATTTCAGCACAGTTGGAAGGGAAAAAAAAGTAACTGGAGCCCTTCTGAGCAATGTCATTATTTATTCTGGATGAAATGTCCTGCAGGAAACTTTAATTAGACCACATGTATGATAAACTAACAGAACAGGCTGAAGAAAAAACATTAACCAAATAAAAAGGGTAATGGTGCAATTACCTATATTCCTTAAAGCCGTAACTCTTGGAGGTGAGCCCAGTTTATTCAGAGTTCAGGAGCTGAAATTGGGACACTCACACCGAGGTTGAAAATAATACACGTGCACTACACACATGTCAAGTTTTCACCAAAACAGCTTTTCACTGGATATTTGGGCTTTTCAACTGAAAGAAAATATTGGAAAATACCTTCTCACAAAAAAGACCTCTTCATGAAAGCAATATTCTGCGGTATTCAGTGAGTACAAGAAAAAATTTAAAGTTGTGTGGAAGAAAATCTCTCTTGTCAGAATTGCTGCAAGATATACATGTATGTGTTTGTGCATTTGAAAGCTTGTCCGTGAGTATATGCATATCGATACATGTACAGGCATATGTGTTTCTGTACAATGGAGTGTTTATTTTATGAAAAAACTTTTTAAACTGTCAGCTAAATTGCTTAATTGCAGAAAAGTAGGCAAAAAAAATTGTCATAAGATCAGCACTGTCTGAAAATACAGTATCAGCAATTAAAAGAAATAGCCAACCCACCAACTGCTGAGTGGCAATCTATAATCCATGTTGCAACATTCTGCTGATGCTTTGTGCATCCTTCTCCAATGCTCATAATACAAAAAAAAAATCATTTCAGACCTCAGGTGACTACCCCTAAGGTGTTCCCATTTTAAATGGTAATATTTATAAGCAACTACACAGCAACAATATAGAAAATAAAGAAGATGAAAAATCAGAAGGAGGAACTATGAGGTAGGTTGGGACATGCTGGACCTATTTATTGATGGAGAGAGGACCGTGGAGCATGATTTCTATTATGTACCGCATTTCCTGCATTCCCCTGGAGAAAATGGAGTCTCTTCATTTTGCTCTTGCACTGCAAACACAAGCCATATGGAGGGTCAAAACACATCTTCAGGTATTCAGCTGCCTTTAAATGGGAGCAGGGACGGGTGAGCACTGCAAAGTGAAGTGCTCTTGTGAGCATCATGCATGTGCCCTGACATGGGCACGGATTCCAGCAGGAAGAAGAGAGTCATGGTCCATGATCTCCTGGGGGTCTGTTGTGGTTGAGATTATCACCCAGGCATCTTTTTAGCTAGTTATCTAACAGATGGAAAAAGACAGGACAAAGCCACTGGACTTTAAGCCATTGTTTGGAAACAATAAGTTTCTGAGGTCTCCATTGAAGTTATTACTGAGCTCATACAGACTGATGCCAGACATTGTTATTGAGGCAATTGAATTTATATGGATATAGAAGAGTGAGCTATTACTGAACACAAACAAACAAGCTTTCACCATAGCTAATGTGACAATTTTCCATGAACCACCTCTGTTTTTGATTGCTCTTTAGGCATTTAGGGAATGGCAGGTAAAAACCATAGCTGTTATTTCTCCTTCATGTATCTCCTGAACATTAAATGATGTATGGGACTAGTGGTATCTAAGACACGGGGAGGGGTTCGAATTTCAAGTTCGCCCAATGAACAGAGGTATCTGCACCTTGGATTCTGACTTTTGACCATCTGTCACGTTTAATGTACTAATGCAAATATGACAGCCCCTTGGCACCCCATATGTTCAGCCTTTCCTGTGAGCATCTTGTTGGAAACATATCCTTTTGGGGATCCTATTTTATCCCATACAGCTCTGGGGTTTCTCTCTCTTTCCATACAAGAACTGAAGACGAAGTCTTCATCATTTCCAGATGCCTCAGAGTAGCTTTGTGCACCTACGGCAGTGCCTTGGAGGCATCAGGGCACCTACACCTCTGCAGTCTGACATTCCTCTGTGTGCTGCACAGGCTACCTTTGACTTCGTTTAACCAAGAGGCAGCAGTAGAATAAGAGGACTCCAGGGAAGGAGGCCTTTGGGTTGATTTAAATGTACTGCAGCCCTTACTCAGCACAGCATCTAAGCCTGTGCTTAAGGATAAACACAGCTCCGAGCTTCATTGCCTTACCCAAGATTTAATCCTATCAGTTTAAGCATATGCTTATGAACTCTGCTGAATTCAGTCCTTGACTCACAAGCCTGTTCCAATGAAGGAAAGGCAAAGATCACCCGTGCTTCAATAGGAGAAAAATAGGGCTTCCAGCCTTCATGCAAATATCCCAATTCAAAGAGAAAAAGGGCATTCAAAGAGAAGTTCAGAAAGGATCTGCTCTGTCAGCAACGGTGGCTCCAACTACTGTGTTTTTCAAAGTATAACATGAATGTAGTGTATAAACATACAGTTAACATACAGGCACATTCGCTGGATGTATATGCAATGTGCTTTCCTACTACACAGTGATTTCTGTCTCATAAACATAATATGCACTGATGAAAGGTGGCAGAACCTGAAGGGAGCCTGGCTTATCAACCACAAACGTCTGGAGGAATCAGAGGCTGAAATCAAAGGATAATAATATTTACATTTTTAAATGGACCTGCCACATGCATGAAATCACAGGCTGCGTCAATCTTGCTGCCGTTGCTCCGTGGCTCATCACATCTCACATCCTCAGACCTATTTAGCTGGGAAAAGGAACGAAGATACGGCACGCATGAGGGTTAGTGCAAGGAATTGATGTGTACGTGCTGGGGGGGGTCGGCAGTAGCTGGGGCATTTTGCTCCCTCTGCAGAGGCGCCATGTTCATGGCTGTGGAGACACGCTCTGCAAGGACCACCCGGGTCCCATCTATCCTCACCCTCCTGGGAGGACTTTTGGCTGAGCCAGGCTTTACAGCGCCGTTGTGTTGGTAGAAGCAGTGAGACTGGCCTGTGCGCCAGCATCCCTTCTACCGGCAGCAGTCACAGGCACACCAGAGCGGGTACTGCTCTGCAATGATACAATATTCCGTGTTAACCCACCTTGCAAGCACCTGAAAGGACTTAACTACGTGTACCATACAAGCACCCCGCTGAGACAGTGGGAATAGGAACAGACCTGTAATTACCAAGTAAAGACAATGAAATCACACGTACTCCCACCACCTGCAGTTCTAAATGAGGAGAAGTGTTAGTTACACTGTTGTATTTCTATAGCATCTCAGGAGAAAAAACAGAGGGCGTAATGAGCTACTAGACTTGTGATAAGCTTATAAGTGGCAGAATTAAAGTGCATTCACAATTTACCCCAATCCACCACTCTGCGAGGGGGGACGCAGAGGGAAGCACAATTAAACTTTCGCACTTCCCCTTTAATTTGGGGAATGAAGAACATGCTTGAGAGAACAATTTTGTGTTTTTTTCACAGACCCCAGCCATTTTCCACCCCCAAATGGAAAGATGTATCATGAAGAGAGGAAAGACACACACTGCAGTGGCTGGAAACTTCTTCCATGACATTGCAGAGGACCTGAATCTGGGTGGCTTGGGCTGAATTTTTATCACCAGGTGCCTGCTTTGCCCTAAGTGGCAAGAGTGAGTTCACAGGACTGATAGGAAAGCTGCTGTTTGAAAGAGATCTACAGAAAATGACACTTTCTTCTAACATGGACTTAGAAAATCTTAAGAATATGAATATGAAAATAGAACGATGAAAGAAACATATTCCCAAAAGCAGGTTCCTCTACGAAGTAAAATTCTCCTGAGGGGAAGACTGGGATTTTTTTCATGTCTTTTAATGCTCTATTTTCAGTACTTTTAAAAGAGTATTAATTCTGAAAGCTTTTTTCTTTGTTCACGTCTTTGATTACTATTGATTTGGTGTTATGTGGTTGGGAGTCCTTTTAGGTTAAAGGGTTTAGCTGATTCTGTTGGTGGAAAGGTATTTCCAAAGAGGATGTTGCAGCCGTATTTCCTTTGGATGCTCAGAGTTTGCATTCAGTACGTCTGGAAACCTCATGCAGCCTTTTCACTGGGGACTCAGGTTGAGGCACATCTAATTTAAAAGCTGTCAAATATGCATTTCCTTAATGCATAAGGACAAAAGTGTGGGGCAAAATCACAGTCCACATCCTCTTATTCATTTCATCAGTGTTCGTTTGAAGTGCCTTCTTGGGTCAATGGGTAAATATTTTAAATCTTTCTTCAGATGGAGCAGGTTAGAGAAGCCACTTTGTAAGTATAGTCTTAGATAGATTTCTGAAAGGAAACTTCTGTAGATTCAAAACTGATCTTCTGACACTAAAAATTGTGCTTTGGCCTCATTCTAAGGCAAGAGAGTTAATCTGTTCTGGACAGACAGGCCCTTTGGAAAACATTCACTTAAAAGGAGAAGGAAAAAAACACCCTGAAAGACATTTTCTTTATTCATAGAAAACAGAATGACATAGAGAAAATGATGAGGGAGTGTGTGTGTAATAATGTAATTATTTATCTGAATCCCATACTGCAAATTTTGTAGGTACAGAAGATGATGAGAAAGATAAGGCACTGAAGTGATTGTTTAAACTGAAATTGAGTCTCACCCACTGCAGAGTTTGAATTAAACAAAAATAACCCAAAGCAGCAATGTAATAACCTTAAGTGAGCCACTTTTTAAAGCAGCTTATACATAATGGAATTCTCTCAGCTTTTTACAAATGTTCCACATACGTTCAGATAATCATCGAACTGACGGGCTTTCCTCGCAGACAGCTGAAAATAAACACTGATCTCAAAATGTAAGCATGTCTTCTTTCTTTTTGCCACATATCCAGCTTCTATATGTTGCTCTTTATCAAAGCATCTAAGGGCTTTCAGCAGACCAAAGCATCCTGGCTTTATAGATTTATAAATATGTTTTATAGCCACTATAGGGATTTCTTTGCTACAATACACTAGTGGTTCACCCAAGCAAGGTATTCTGGCTATAACAGTGATCAGTGCTGGTTGTTTCAGTGTAAACAAGGGCTCTAGTGTCTCTCTGAACTAGGTAACCTATAAATTGTTTAACATTGCCAGTGCTGACTCCGTATTATTTTCTTCTGGTGAGTGCCACTGTAGAGGTAATATGCCAATAAAATAATTATTCCTAATTGTTAACTCTCATTTTCAGTTTCAAAGACATAAGGTAAAAGCAAACAGCAACTTAGAAAAAAAAAGTGGAAGAGAAAGAGAAAGGCTGTAATGGGGAAATGGATAGGAGGCAGAAGTATAAATCCTGTCACAGATGGGCCTGAAACAGGGCTCCAGAAAAATCTGGTCTGTGCAGACATCGAGGACCTTTGGATTTTAATTTAGTAAGGTGGACCCTACCTATCATCTCATTAGCCTATGTATGCAATTATAGCAGAACTATCTTAATTAGCCGAGCCCTGAAAAAACAGCGGGAAGAACCCTTTTTCTTAAGTTGGTCTGTCCATCTTAGAGGCAAAGGAAACACCAGATCTAGACGGCAGCACTTGGGATGTTGCTGAGAAGAGATTTAGACCCTTTGTCTTTGCTCAGCTGGGTGGGCAGAAGCAGAGCTTAGAAATATGCTCGTCCATGCTCTGTTACTAAATGCTTTCCAAGAGTCGATCCTTCAGCCGAGCTTGCCACATCCTTGGCTTTGAGTCGCCGGCGCTGCGCAGCACAGCAGCCAGCAAGGTGCAGCATGGTGCCCGATGACAGAAGGCAAACGTGGTGCCTGTGCTGATACAGTCTCTTTCTATCAAAGGTAAAAGTGCAGGAACTTGAAAGAGACTCCCCGTGACTGAATAACACAGTGTCAGTTCCTCTAATGAATGCCGGTCCTGAGTGCATGATGGGTAATTAGTGACTTTGATACCTGTGGGGAGCAGGTCATGATTTTGCTGTCAGGAGCTTCAGTGCAGGAGACACATCATTACTCCAGTCAGTGCTGATTATTACCATACCTGCTCCGTGCAATTTCATATTGCTTTCAGGGTGAAAAACAAAAATGCTGCATAGGGGTTGGAGAGTTTATCTTGCTCTCTCCTTTATTTTTGTTTTGTGGAGGAAAAGGAGAGCACCTCTGTGTTTTTGCACAAAACTGTCTCTCTCATAAGAAGATGAAAATGAGGGAGGGAAGTAACCTGACAAGTATCCACTGAAAACAACTCTTTAAACCAACAAAGCGCATCCACAATGTGCCTAGATCAGTAGAGATCAATAGAAGATGATATTGCTGTGATGTCTGTGTATGCATTTGCCCATCTTACTTGTCCAAGATAGGAACAACACGTTCCTGTTAGATACATCCCAGGAGGCAGAGGAATTCAGCAGACCTCCCCGGTTCTCTTAATAAAATACGGAAGAAGTCAGAAAGATAGATGAAAAGAGAAAGAAGAAGTGTTAGAAGAGGGCTAGGTTACATCCTTGGGAAAAATGAGGTAGTTCCACTGGCCCCAGTTCACAAAAACATTTAAAATATGCTGGTGCAACTCTCTGCTGAGCATGATGCACCATCAAGCGTCTTCTTGTCTCCCAGTGTCTGAGGAATACTGGAAAAGCTCCACCAGAGACGCACAGTGCACATATAGCTGGGGATGCAGGGCACATGCTGGGCTGCGCTGGGATCTACGGCACTCATCAAGGTTAATGAGGGGTGCCTAGTTAAGTCACTGAGGCCAAGGGCTGAGTTAGTTATACACATATCTCAGTGTACAGTGCCTAATTCAGTAACTGACAGTCAATCTCTTTCTTCATTTTAAATACAGTAGATACGGTATGAGCCCAATCTTTTGCAAAAATGGGATGAGAGTGAGAAGGCAGAGATTAACTCAGAACTATTTGTGCATTTGCCATGGCTCACGCATGCTCGCTTGGTTAAATAGCTTTTCCTGGTGTGGAAATGCATTGGGTGATTTGTTTCCTTTTCATAAATAAAAGATTCGGTATGGAAGAATGGCTATTTTCTTTTATACAAGCTATTACAGCCTAATGGTTGAAGAGAAGGTCTCAGTTCAGCTTCCTGTGGACAGCTTTAAGTTGCTGTAATAGCTGTTCTGTGGGGAGCTGCTGTTGACACCAGTGTTTGTGCAGCCCCTGACCTGGAGGATTAGGATATCTCAGTGTCATTCGTGAACATTTTACTCTCACAGGTCACAGAAAAGGGGAGGATAGGGTGGATTAAGTCACCTGTCCAGACTTCAGGATAAGCATGAGGTGCAGCTGGGAATGTCACCATGGTCTCCTGACTTCCAGCAGAGTGCTGGTCCCACCAGGCTCTATTGTCCTTCTCCGTGCTGGACCACATTGTGTGCTTCTCATTGCACCTCATCCTTCACAGCTACACCAAAAGCCAGCCAAAACTGTTTCCCCAGGAACAATACAAAGCAAGCAGAGTGAGCATCATCCCAGCCCACCAGCTCCTGGGGTGTCCCAGGCTGTCCTCACCTGGGGACAACATGCCAGGTGAGAACTCAACTTTTCTTGTGGTTTTTTTTGTTTGTTTGTTTGTTTTTTTGGGTTTTTTTGATTAGGGCACACTGGAAGCAAAGGGAAATTTTACCTGCTATCCAAACAAGCTGCAATTTCCAGGTTCGGAAGCTGGTCTCTGATCAGTGGTAGGTTTCTTGTCTGGAAGAGTAAGATTCTCTACCACCAGTTATTCTCTGTGTGCACAGAGTGCAGTTACACTTTCAGTTAGCTTTTCCGCCAGTGCACTCCTCAGTTATTGCTTACTTATAACATCAGGGACATGAAACTTTTCCAATAATGGTCCTGGTAATTATAACCATCTCATTCAGTCTTAACCAACCAGTGATTGTATCCTGATTCAGGATCAATGGGAAGTTAAAAGAATATACTTATTAAACTCAATAAGGATAAGTTACTAGTTAATGATGTGAAAATTATGTCACCAATAACTGTGTAATTACATTCTTATTAATGCATTCAAACATCTTGCCATTTAATTGGCATTTAACAAGCTCATTATAGCAAGATAATTAGATAGCCATTAATTGGTAAAACACTGATTGACTTGTAGTATGTTAATAGATGTCTAGTGTGATGTAGTTGTCTTACTATATGGTAATTTAATGCTTTCATGCTCCTATCAATTAGGTCGTTTAAAATATACAAATGTTATGTATTATAAAGTGATTGTATATTTATTGGCAAAGTCATCGTGCCTGAATCAGAGTCAATGTATTATTTGCATACGTGTTTATCTTACATTTCAATACAACCTCTGCTGGTATTTGTAGGAACTACAATAAACAACTAAATTCCTGGGGCCTCTTTCAGTCACTGCATTAACAAAACGAAACAGAAGTGTCCAATGTGTGGTTCATGACCAACATGTGGCTCTTTAACTGCATCAGAGATGAGTTCCCTGACCAAAAGAAAGTCCCTGATGGATAATCCTGAACCTTGGTAGAAATAAAACAGTACTGATCGCTGAGGATGGCATCGTTAGGATGACCAAGGGTGCAGCTATGTGTCCAGTCCAATCCATCAAGGTGCCAGTACCCCATGGGGAACTGTTGTCACCTCCCATCTGTGAGCCACTGCCTGAGCATGGCTCCCTTTCTGTGGTGTTGGCTACACAAGGATTTTGGTGTGCCGCTTGTAGGATCAGGACAGTTGATGCTTCTCTTCTAAGAGTTACGGTGCCTGAAAATCTTGTCATATGTACCAGGGTAAAGCACAGACTGTCTTATCCTGAAATTCCAACTCAGGATAAGTTCTCACAAGGGGGCATGAGGAGTGATCTGGGGTCTGCCCTGAGCAGTAATTGTGTTGGTGGCTGCTAAGCAATGTACAAACATACTGACCAACCCATTATCTTAATTATCGTTCCCTCTGTCATGCCTGTGACAGTTCGGTTTTTATGTGACACTCAGAAGATGATCTGGAATTATGTGCTGTCCCCTTGATATTACAGCTTGTTCTCATATGCATAATACATACCTCTTTTTTCCTAAGAAGGTTGTCAGATGCATTGAAACAGGACAAATAGTTTAAGGATGTAATATTATTATTATATGCATTACAGCAGCAGATAAAGGTCCAGCAAAAAATCAGTTTCCCTTCATTCTGGGCACTTTATAAACACAGGGAGATGCTGTTCTGAAGACCCTGCTGTCAAAATGGACTGGACAGCCAAAGAGCTAGTGGTGGAAAGTCAATGCCAGGGGGGAGGACAGAACAGAAATTAATATTGCAATCTATGCTAACACATGGAGACAAAAAAGGTTTTGAAATGGTGCTCTGAGATGTCCCCAAAGCAGAAAATTAAAGTCTTGCTGCTGCCTCAATTCTCTGCATTGCTTTAAAACACTGCCACCACTAGCCTGGTTCCATGACAAGTTTCACTTCTCCAGGTTATCCAGCAATTCCAGCCCTTGTATCTCTATTAACACTCCGGCGCAGCCTGCATTTCTGACAGCTCCTCCGCAGCACGGAGGTGTGGAAATACTCAGGTCTGCCGCGAGGAACTTCCTGGGATCGACTTGTCTGTTCTCAGGGTAACAAGTGAGTTCATTGTGCAGAACAAGAGATCTCGATTAAGCATAGAATCATACCAGAAAAAAATGAATTAACTTATAGTACCTTCCCCCAGCTACCACAGGAATTGGTCCCAATGGTGTATTAAGTAGAAATGATAATGTGAGTCTGATTGCAATGATGACGTGAATATTGTTAATGTTGATATCCCCAAATTAGCTCAGAGGGGGAAGTTTCAGTTCAAATTTTGCAAAGAGTATGTGACTACTGTAACCTTTAGAAGAGTTCTTTTAATTCTTTCACATTATTTTTGATTTCAAAGACTAGGAAAATAACATGAATGACTGGTTCACTAAAAATAGCCATTATGCGACCATGGAAATATGAGCTTTCCTTGAGGAGACAGTCAGCACTGTGGGGTATACAAACCTGTGCTATATTTTGCTTAGCTGTGGCATCATTTGTCCAAAATTAGGTAGTTCAAAAAGGCTCGGAAACATGGTGAGTTTTTATTAAAGGAACGTTTTAGCAGGGCACTAAGGAGAATGTTTTTTTTCTTCCAGCCGTTAGGGTGAGAAAAGAGATTTAATGCATAGAGAAGTAAAGAGGATGGATTGCTCTGAAAAACTTAGGAGTGGTAGAGTAGTGGGTCAGCTGAGGTGCACAGTAAAAAGCAGGGAGGGGGGAAGAGCAATTGTGGTGCACAGGAATGGGGTGTTGCTGGGTATTTGAAGATTTATGATTATTGAGAGAACTTTGCTCGGGTCCGTGGATAGGATGGGCCGAGGCTGTGGATCAGAACAGAGGAACAAACACAGATCTTGGATGGTGCCCCAGGGGTAGAGGGCTGGGTTGGGGAAGGGTGTAGCAAGATGGGGGTGGACTACCAGAGCTTGGCCCATGCTGTGTGACTGGCTCAGGAGGGGCTTTGGCTGGACATCAGAGCAAGGCAGCCAATGCTGGGCTCGGGGCTGCAGCCGTGGCATGGTGCAGGAAGCCCCCTCACCATTATCCTTTTGGACCCATCTCCAGCAAGTGTAAATCTCTGTGCTATCATCAATGGCAAGTCACTGAGAGGGCATTTATCAAAATGCAAACCTGATTTGTAGCGAAAAAAGGCATCTCCGTAAATACAGGTCAAATAAGCTCAAAGGACAAACCCCTATGGTTCAGGTAACTTGGAGAAGCGCCCTTGAACACGCAGTGATGAGCAGAGCAGGTTGCTCACCCCTGGGTGTAGTAATTCCTGTGTTTTCTCCACTGCTCCTTTTTATTTTGAATTAGCAGCCAAGAGCAGGTAGGCAGCTCTTGAAATAATTTGCTTACAAGCCCTGATACCCATCTGGGATCAGGACAGAAATCAGATTAAGCTTGTTTGTGTGTTAAATGTTTGGGAAAAAAATGACTTGTTCTAATAAGGGGCAAGGGCTGAAATGTGCTCCCCAAAGCGGACAGCCCTTGTGCTTATCTGCAGCGGGAGCCTGAGTAAACTCCAATCACACCAGACTCTTCCCTCGTCACCATGCTGCCTTCCCACCCTTCCAACTTGCCCTTTACCTCCCACCACACGAAAAATATGGGATTGAAGAAAAAAAAGTACTCCTAGCAAAATGCCAGGGTTTTAAATTAAATTTAAAACAGTTTAATTGCCTAATTGCTCAGCTATTTTGTGCAGTTTATTAACAGAAGCAATTCTTCGGCAGTCATGCCAACATAGCAGAAAATTGGCATTTGAGCCAGCGGGAATTAAAGAGGCAGAGTGCGGAACTAAAACAAAAAGAATGCCTCGAACCTAGTGGAACAGACATTTGAGGCTTTCATCTCATTTTTATCTCACTCCCTAATCTGCTGTAGAAAGATCAAGGCTTGGTTTTGCTTTCTAATGTGGGAATGACAGTTGCTCATCACCAGTGTCTTTGCATTTGGAAAACTACTGGATTTCCAAAGAAATGAATGTCTGAGAAAGCAGCACATTTACAAAGAAAATAAAATGCAATTCTTGCCAATAATATTGGCATCTTTTAAAAGAGTTAATTTGATGGTATTTTTCATAATAAACCTCACTGTTAAATGTCTGTGTGTGTATTCAAACAAAACTAGCAAATCATCCATATAAATGAATGCATGCACTGACTGAATTGAAGAGATTAATATTCAGTTATAATATACCACACTTATCATGTGCTCTTTCCTTACCATACAGAAAGAAAAAAAAAAAAAAAAGGAGAGAAAAGGAGAAGGCAATCATGATGCAAAATAAATAATCCAATATTTATTGCCTGTAAAAGAGAAATTCTAGTCCACTATGGATGATACTATTGCTCTAATCTTTAGGGCTGTATCCAAGTACCCATCTGCGGAGCTGTCGGTATGTCCTTGCTGGTGTCTCCTCTCTTTATTTGGGTAGGCAGCCACTTGGGAAGCTCTTGTCAGGTGTTACATAGCATAGATATTAAGAGGGGAACCCTGGACAAACTACTGGGATTTCAGTATAAGTTTATTTCCTTTGTATATGAAGGATGGAAACAATTCATTTCTTTGGGGAGGATTTCTACAGGTGTGATAAACCTACTGTGTCATAACTCACCCTGCCTCAAACTGATAATCCTGTGCACAGTGATGATCAGGATGACATCCTGGGCAGTTTTTGTTACTGGTATCATCCAGGGTCAGAATTATACCCCCAGGTATTTAAGGCAGTCCTGTTGGCCACTGTGTGGCTACCTGGCATATGCAACTGCAGGAGTTGCATTCACAAATTAAATTTCCTGCTGGTGTCTGGTAAACTGGGGATGCTTAAGAGATGACACACCACAGGTGAGAATGAGCCAGAGCAGAGCCCTTAATTTCTGTATTTGAAACGCATTTCAAGATGCCCCTCTGCATTCAGAGGAAGGCTTGCTTGAAATAGCAGCCCCATCCTTCCAGCTGTACTGACACATCACGGTAAACAGATTTTTCCAGAGTGCGTTCATCCTATGCAATTTGGCATGTTTTCTGGAGAAACCCAGAGCATCCTTCCCATTGGTACCCATCTCCAAGGCCGCCTTGGAGGGGGCTGAGGCTGGAAGTTAGTATGCCCTGCCCCGAGGGGCTGGCATAGAGTGGGACAGAGGAAACCTCTGGTGTAGCATCACACAGGGGCTCCCATCTAAAGCTCTCTGTCTGCCCCCACGCTGACACACACAGGCATCAGCAGCTGGTGAATGATCGGTGCATGACTATACCTGGGGAAAAAAAGAGAGCAAGACTTGCTAGATTTACTATGAGCAGTGTGCCCAATAAAAGCGTGCCTTCAGTGGGATGATCCCGATGCCTGCGGTGCTGATTGCCTGTAGAGTGAGAAAGAGATGCCAGCCACTCACTGGGGCCAAAAGCTCTCAGAGAACCAACAGAATAATAATGACTTTATCCAGAATACTCAAGGCCATATTTCTACCCTAATTTCATCACTCAGATATCTCAGCTTTTTTCCTGTATATAAAAAGGAAAGAGTACAGCTGTACAGGCACTGTGGATGACGCTACATGCAATACATAGGTATTATTCAGCAGTGGAGTCAGAGAAGTCTTTCTCCCTCCTGAATTTTTGCAAACAACCCCACCTCAGATTTAGTTCAGCCAAAATATCTTTGATATATTTTGATATATGACATTTTAATGTATTTCATTTTCTGAAAAACTGACGTTTTCCATGAGAAGCAGATATTTCCTGTGAATGGAATTATTTAGGTGCTGTTTTTTTTCAGAAAACCAGTTTCAATGGAAAATGTTCACACCGGCTCCATTCTTTCATCATGTGGAGAACAGGCAAATTTGCCTCCTCTTCTGGAGAGCTTTCATGACTTCGTCTCTCATTCACGGTCTGCTTGTTTCAGCCCTTGGCTGTAATTACATAGGGAAGCAATGTAGGCAATAGTCAAATTTCCATATTCTCAGGGCAGAAAATTGGAAGCCATCAAGAGCAGTGGCCCTGGATGAAGGGAACGCTCCTGGTCTTATCATCCATTCACTGCAGGTACGAAGGGATGAGGTGAAGAACTCATTTCTTCAAGTAACGGACAATTGTAATTTCTTTTGGCTTTTTCGCCTCTTGTCTAGAAAAATGGTGAACGGAACGTTCAACTTCCTATCTGTTTGAAGCTTCTGACACTGGGTGATGACCACACATTTATTTTCTCTCACCCTCCTTGTTAATCTTGCTGTACTGAGATAGTTTATCTCACGCCTTGCCTTTGTTGCTAAGAAAAAGTGCATTTTCCCATGGGAAAACACATGTGTTTGAGCCAGGAAGCACCTGATGAAGGCAGAGAGATAAAAGTGCGGGCAGGACAGGGAAAGTGAAGCAGTACAGGGTTGCTCTGTGAGCTGCAGGACATCGTGGCAGCACTGGGCAGTGCTAAGAGACGCGGAAAGTCATCCTAAGACCTGAAAGCTAAGGTATCTGATACCACTGACTGTCACCCAAGCTCTGTATGCTGTGACATGTGGCACTTGCTCCTGTCTTCCCCCTCCTGCCGGACCCTGCGGCATGCTGTGAAGGCAGCAGCCTCCGGCTCTCCAGCGTCCCCAGAGCAGCCACTGCAGGAGATGGATCGCGGATGCTCAGTGTGCTCAGGAATCGCTGCTCCTGCCTCAGTAGCACATGAAAGAGTGCCTTGATGCACCTGAGAAGAAAGAGTTTACATTACAGTGAGTTGCGACCTACTTTTAAACTCTCTCTCTCACGGTGCGGTGGAGGTATTGAGCGTGGCGTTCAGGCCCGGCTGCTGACATGCACTTTTACAACTGATACCCGAGGGAGAGCACGTCTCAGACACAGCAACAGCCCGGTCAGTGCTCTGGGGAGTTCCTGACTATTAAATCTAGATCTCGTAGAGCCTGTGAGCAGCCCCAAAGGCATCTATTTCACACTGAATTTCTACTGATTTTGACCCCTCATTCGCTTTGATTCCTTTAAAGATCCCAGCTTCCAGCCTCGGGAGGCGGTGGCTGCTGGAGGATTCACACAGCAGCCTGGGACTCCTCACGGCCCCAGAGATTTCCAGCTGAACTGGTGCCATTTGCTGTCTGTATTACAGTCCTTTTGCCAAGTGCATGCCCTAATTTTCTGTCCTCTAGATCTGGCACCACTCTTCTGCTTGCAAATGCCCCACAGCACAAAGTCCACATCTTTTCTGTGCTCCTTCTGTGATCCCTCTCTTTGGATGCAAATGCATGTTTGACAGAAGTCAAACTCCTCTGTGCCTCAAGCCCCGGAGGGATGACCTAGAAAACGGACTGGAGGAAACCTCTCAGATCCATCTTTTTTTTTTTGTCCCATGCCAAAGCTCAGGGTATGGATCGCTAAGGTGATCTGTAAGGATCAGTGGGAAAAATATTTCACTCACTGACAACAGTAAAGGATGCTTATAATGCAGGTGTGGGAGATACATCCAATTCCCTCTCCATCTCATAGCAGCTTTAGTGAATAGAAAAATTGACATGCAAAGTAATATTTCACTTTGTATTTTCAGCTTTATTCAATGGCTTAAAACCACTAAAAAGAATATATAAACCGCAGATTTTTTTCTTTTTTTTTAATTACTGTTTTGAGGAAGAACTAGAAGGAGGAAGAGGAATTACTTTTATTTATTAGCATTTTCCCCCCCACCATTTTGCCACCATATGCGAAGTGTTTCACTTGACCTGATGTGGCCTTCTGGGCTGAAAACCACTGTGCTGGCCTGAAAAATGTTGCTGGGCTTCCTCAGCTGGGCTCAGGGGTAAGTTGCAGCGAGAAATGTGGTGCCTGGAAAAGCCCAGGGAGAAGCCAGCCCTTCATCGTTAGCGGAAGAGGAGCAGCAGGAGGGGACAGCTCTGGAGGAGATGGTCCATTGCATTGCATTAGGTGGAGAGATAGGAGCACACTTTGCTTATTGTGCTGGAGGGATGTTCAGAAGGTGTGTGCCATCATGGTGGGACATGCCAAGGAACAACATAATTAGAGTCCTCCAGAGCCTGGGAAATGCTGTGTGGATGCTGGAGGTCTTTTCTCTCCTCACTTCTGTTTTGCTGCTGTCTCTGAGTTTGTCTGGAGGGCACCACCTCACATGGCCAGGACTGAACACCCTCCCAGGATGGTCTCCACCACACAGAGAGAAAGAACAGTGGGAGATGTCGGGTTTTGATGCTCGTGCAAGTGAAGGTACAAAGCTGGGAGGTATAATCTCCACTGCAAATCTGGATGAATCTCTTTTATGGATAAAAGAGTAGAGTCCATGAAGCAGGGAAGATCAAAGTGCCGTTATTTAGATGCGGATTGTAACTGTGAAAAAGGTTTGGCCCTCAGGCAAATCCAGAATTAAGCTCTCATTTCAAGTTTGATGTTAACAAATTCCCACCAGTAGAACTGCTGAGGCGTCCACCGGACTGGAAAACACATGATCTGGTCCTGAAAAGCCAAGTCTTTTATATGTGGGTTCCAAGTAAAGGATTAACACTTTAGAGGAAAAAAATATTGGATCCAAGTATACAAATCCCCACCACCCACGTTCATATTAATCTAGTTTATAGATCAGAAGGAGGTTACACTCAGGTCATGTCTCTGTTTTCCAATGTATCCTTTGGATGCAGAACAGGGAAAATAACAGTGCCTGTAAATGTCTCTTATCACTGAAATTAATTGGAAAAATCAGATGTGATTGCTCGGCAGAACCCCCATCTTCCAAAGTTGCTGAAACTTCAAATCCTGCCTGTATCCCAAGAGAAAATGTCAATATTAAGCCAATTTCCTAGATTTTAACATTTGTTTCCTTCATATTTTTTAAATAAAAATAATAGATAGTTAATATGACAGCCCAGTGATTAAACATATTTAGTTCCTATTGAAAAGGAAATGGATTATGACTCTGCATGCAGGCAATGTATCATTTCTTCTAAAAAAAAACCCCCAAATGATAATTTTTTTAACAAAAATGTTTTCTTTGGCTAATCCACTTCTTCAGTCTGCTCTGCCCAAATTGTTTTTCTAAGAGGACTAGCATATGATACAGATCTGATAAGATTTTTTATTTTGGACCAAGTAATTGCATTAATTGGTACAGCCAA
Organism: Rhinoptilus africanus; assembly: GCA_013400135.1. NCBI lineage: Eukaryota > Metazoa > Chordata > Aves > Charadriiformes > Glareolidae > Rhinoptilus > Rhinoptilus africanus. Next base: position 1,014,818 of record VXBO01011952.1, read on the forward strand.
TGATCAATGTTAATTAAAAAAAACCCAAACTACAAAGGCTTACCGTTTCAAGCTTTCCAAGAAAATATTTGAGTACTGAAGCCATTTTAGGCATATAGTTAACCCTTCCATCTGCAGCCCCGTCAAATAAATCCTCTCCTACACTTGCACACGCACAATAGCCCCATCAATTTTAACTAGCATTATTATGGGATCAGGGAAAGAAAAGAAGTGCAGCTCACTGCCATGCTTCTCTCCTTCCCTTCCTCAGCTGAAATGATGGAGAATGGATCATGACAGAAATGCTCATTATAATTTAATGGATCTTTTCACGTGATACTACAAATACGTAGTGAACTGGAAGGCCCTTCTAGGAGAACAAGTGGGATGATTCCTTCCTCTTGCAGGACTCACTGGCCAACCTCCCCTTGTGCCCTGCAGGTGTCACATTATTAGGGTTTTTTGTGATGATCTGTGACACAAAACTTGACTTATGGCAACAAGAGTCCCAAATGTGGACTAGTCAGAGCCAGACTGGGATAGATTTCCTCCGTAGCTTTGAAGTTAGTGGCCTGGCAGATTAGTAACTATCTGTGGTACAGTTTTGATGGCCTCAAGAAAGATGTGGTGCCTGTCCTGAAATGCTGGGAAACGAAACATTATGGTTTGAGCAGCTGTTTAATGCGGACCACTTTTGAATCAGTCATTTCCTCCCGTCCCAATCACCTTCCTCACTAGCAAAACTTATCGACTCTTAACATTGTCAGAAGTGAGCGCGTTCGGTGGGAAGCCAGGGATGCATCCATCTTCTGACAGTAGGAGCTGCTGTAGTATTGTACATGTCCCTGCAGACACCCAGATTAATGGTTTGACCTGGTTCCAAACGCAAAAAAAGTGTTCGTGGCAGAGGCTTTGTCACAAAAGGCTGCCAAAATATTCTGCCAGACAGCAATAAACTCAATTTACATTATAACTTAACACTTCCTTACCCCTCGTCCTCCTGCCAAGTATGACAACATAACATGCAGGAGCCTGCAGCATGGTTTAGGAAAAAAAAAACCCTCTAACATTTTCAAGCAGAAAATTCCTGTGAAAGACCAACTCGCTCTCATGGAAAGTTGCTGGAAACTTCTGGAAAGCACTGCTAATAACATCTTTTCCCCAGAAACTACCTCCTGCCTGGCTCAGGGTATGTACAGAAGATGCTGGACAAAATCACCACGCTGCGTTCCCTCAACATTTCTGTTATATCAAGAGACACAAAACTCTTGGCTGGTCTCATCTGACATGGCTATGGCATAGTGGCTCCGTGGCTGCTGTTGGACCCACCATCTTTATATATTGACCTGCTGTTCCTTGGGCCTCCCCAAGGAGGACTTTTTTCCCGGGTGTTGCCATGCTTCTTTGCTCAGAAGAGGCTCTGCCATCAGCAGTCAAGCTGGAGCCAGGTTTTGCCCTTGCCTCTGATGCAGACAGCTGCTCCACCATGCTACGGAAATTTCCTACCCACCACAGCCTTACGGCTTCCTCTCTCTCCTTCCCTTTGCCAACACTTTTCTCTCCTCATTGACACCTGGGACTGAGAGGATTTAAGGTTATGTGAAACTCACGCTGTTTAAGAAGCTCAAAGGGAATTTCAGTCAATAATCAGTAGAGTTTCCTCTTCGCTGATGTAGGTATACACTAATGTTAAGAGCTGCAAAGCGTTACAAACTATTTCGTTGCTTATGTTGTTGTCTCTGTTTAGGTCTGACTTAATCAGCACTTCAGAGTATTTTTGAACTCTTGAGAAAATTTTGCTTGGTTCCTGACGAGCAAAGCCAACACTGCCCATTAAGGAAGCACAACAGATGTCCAGAGGACACAACGAAGAGCGGCTCATGGAAGCAGTTCAATTACTGCTGGAATTCTGCTGTCTTCACCAGTTGCTCTGCTGCAGTGACCTCCAAACTCCGCTAAGGGCATTGAAAACACCAGAGCCAACTCTACTCAAAAATTATTTAACATGAAGGGAAACAGGTTCAAATAGAATGAAAAGCAGAACATCAGCAAATTGCAGCAAAGCACAAAATCTGTCTGTGTTTCCAGAATAATGAATGTATTCTGACTACATCAGCTGTGTGTATCCATGCAGTAACCAGCCATATTCAATATTTTTAATGTATACAGGCATATTTTGTTGCCAGCAACAGACTAATGCTGTAACCTCTGCATTAAAACCCTAGTATTTTCTAACAAAAGAGATCCATCTCTGAACAGTTTTGATGGAGCTTCTCTTGTCTTTTCTTTTTCTGGTACAGGTAAATTCACCTCCATGCATACGGATTCTTATATGACCTCTTACTCCAAATGCTCAGCCTCTTCTGTCCCAATATTAACAGCTAATAACAAAGACCTACCTATTTTCATCCCGCCCCCTTCCCTGACATGCTTGTATCTCTGAGAAAGTCCTGGTGACTGCTGTACTCCAGTATCTTTGAAGGAAGAATTCCCTGTTAATATGATTTTCTGGAAAGTAACTTGTTTGTTTACGGCCAGCTCAGAGGACAGACAGAAAGGACACAGTTTTCTGCTTGTGAACATAGACATACCACAGTGTTTTGCAATTGCTACTCTCAAGTTCACAAGCGGTTTGGAACAAAGCTATGCTGTGCAATCAGGCTCTTATATTATGATAAGCAGGTACAGAAAACAGTGTGATTTCCCAATGAGAAAATGGTGGGCACAAGCTTTCTGAGCTGGAAATTAAAATAAAGAGCATTTCCATGTGTAGTCTGGAACAACACCCATCAGTTTGAATCCAACAGGAAAATACGATGGTCTCCTGGGTGTCTGGAACTGTCTCAGACAATCCACCCTTCCATTAGTGCTAGTGATTTGCTTTCCTTTTCGACACACAGATGCAGTTTTATCAAGCACCAAGGCTCAGTAACAGAACAGAGTTACTCACTCTGCAATTCCTACCTCCAAATCAGCCACTGTGGCCATCACCATGAGCTAACTCCATCAAGAGCATCTTTGGTGATCCAGGGGGAAGAGGTTACAACAGCAAACAATACAACAGAATAATACATGCTTAAGGCTAGGCTTGTGTTCACCTTGCTGTTGGCAAACCCATCAAATAGACTAAGGACTGGTCCAAGGACTGCGTTCCTTTCTTGCCCTTAGAGTCACCCTGGGTCTGTGCCCCATGCTGAACCTCTGTGCGTTTGTGGGTTTGGGTTTTAGCAGCTTGTCAGGCAGGCTGCTCTCATTAGCACAAGAACTGCTTTTTAAAGGCATCTACAAGGCAAATATCTTTTGTCTCCCTTGTTCTGGTAACAAAGGCAACACAAATTACTAGGAAGGCTGAAATGAAAATGGAGAATGAAAATAATTAAAGCCCTCTCCTACCAGCCATGCTGGGCCTGGCTTTCTGCTCTAGCATTATACAGTTAGAGTCAGCAGGAGCAGAGCTGTCTGTAAGAAGGACTCTCAGGGTTATCTTAAATAGTTCTAATGTCGCTAATGTTTTTTGTTGTTTCTTCTGTGTGCCAGCAAATGGCCCCGCGTATCTGTCCTGTCAGTTCAGCAGAGCCTATGCCGTGAGCTACACTCTGGAGCCCCATGCATCTTCTCAACCCAAAATTAGCAATCAAAATAAGCCTTGCAAAGCATGAGGTATTTGCTGGTCCCAGAAAAAGAAACATATGCTTTTGGTGGGCTCAGACACTCATTTCTTGGTGCTGGAGAGCTGTTTGGATGTGCAAACATGAAGTTTAATGGTGCTGGGATACACCTAGTGGGGGAAAATTCCTGCATATATTTTATTTGCATCTTCTTTTTAATGAGTGGATGTAGCAGCTCTGAAAGAGACAAATATTGGTGCAGATTGGAGACAGGAATCCTGAGGGGAGACACCTTGCAGGATTCCCCATATGGTTCTGCCAAGGTTCTTCATTCCTTACCTGAAATGGCCTTTTTCTGGCTCAGAGGCTTAATTCTGCCTGTACTCCTCTGTGCTCACTTTGGCAATTCTTACATCAGCTCTGGAGAACCCTGTCTAAAGATCTCTCTCCTGACTGGAGGTGTCGTAGTCCACCAACCCATATAGCTATGATGAAGACTCCCTCCACATTTTCTAACAGATACAGGGTGAGGCACTTGTCTTGCAACCTCCTTTGTATCTGCTTGATGGTCAAAAATATTATATGTATTACAGAGGAAAATGGGTGAAATCACTCAGATGGATATGACCCCCAAGATGAAGGTTGCTCACACGTGACCACCCTGGAAAACACTATCGTGGGAGGATTTTGAAAGCACTTGGCACCAATTCCACTCTGCTCCCCTTAAGTCTGTGGGGATCACAGCCCTTGTAGGAGCAGAGCTCTACCCTTATGAAGTGTTTCAATATTTCTGACTGATGAATTTGCACATTATATATGTGAAGCCATATGTGACTCTGTCGGAACCGCTCCAGTTTCCTATCCCTTGCAATGTGTTGTGCCACTTTTAGCAGACAGAAACATACGCCTCCTATCACTCATATTGACATGCCATCAGTTTGATTGGACCATTTCTCGACCACTGGAAACTGGAGTGGCATGGCTCAAGATAATGAGTTGCTCTGATTTATACTGGATTCAACTTTTCCATTAAATGATTAATATGTTTAAAACAGTGCCACACTGGGGTGAAAACAGGACTGCATTTTTGGTCAGAAAATCTGGGGTCTCTTCCCTTTTTATTTCAATACAGACATCTTTCACACCTGCCTGCTGTCAGTGGTCAGTTTGGACATTGCAGTGACTTCTTTCTATGGAGAGAAAGCCTAGAGACAGAGAGCAACAATCTCTCTAAATTGTGAGTTTGGTTTTGGTGCCGTAGTAGGAGCTCTTAACACAGCCATAGGAGTCTGAGGCAAAGAGCCCTGCACAAAACACTGTGCAGATATGCAGCAGAAAGAAAATCCCTGTCCAGAGCTGCTACGGTCAACGTGCTCAGCATCCTACTTACAAAGGTAAGTTTGGCTCTGCACCCAGCTGACAAAACAGGCCAGAAGTTCAGATACCACAGGGAAGGTGGAGTATAACCTAACAGAAGACAGAGCAGAACAGAAACCTAGAAAGCTACTTATGTCCATTAATAGTTTTCTTTTCTTCTCCCCAGTGAATAAAGGCATAGGGAATAATAATGGGCTCTGTGCTTGTTAGCAGCAAAACACTACCATCAAGTTTGGTCCAAAACTCCTATCCTCTGTCATGCAGTATCCAAAAGAAAAAGGCAAAGCAATTCAAAGGCAGGAGGGAGTCTAAGTTCAACTTGTTGAGCAGAGTTTGATACCTTTGAGTCTCATTAATATTTATGTAGGTTGGGAGAATAGAAAATCTGTGCAACAAGTATGGAATATATGTACTCAAAACTCCACTCCGTGTATAGACACACACACACACACACATCTTCCCCTGTACAAGTTAGTGGCACTTGATGCTTTACAGTTCTTATCAAATCAGTGTGCCTCAGTCAGAGTTACACCTCATTTCCCCCTCCCCATAAATATATTACGATCACATAATGTTTTAATAACTTCACAGGAAAATTGAAAATAAGGCAAAGATGACAACTTATGGATATAAATTTCAACAGCCTATTTTTTATATGAAGTCATTAAATGCTTCGAATTGAACAAAAGGTAGGCTCATAGCTGTGTTTAGCAGGGAATTGGAAATACGATGAAGTCTATAACTCCGGGAAAATAAAACGGACTTTGTCGACTAATTTTCCTTCCATTAGGCTCCACAATTCAACAGGCAATGATATGTTTTTAAGAGGATCAGTAGACATCTTGATGAATTCCCATCCTGACCATTGACAGTGATTTCATCACATCTCTTTCATTCACAACTACTTTAAGCAAAAATGCTCTTTAATGTGATTGATGGGGAAGGAATACATTTCAGCATATATGCAAGGATGCTATGAAGAAATAAAGCCACTTCTTCAGCTTAGTTTCTTAATGTAATTCTGCTTTTGTCTTAAAATTAGGGACTAAATTTCTAAGTGAGTGATCTGAGTTTGAACCTTCTGTATCTTATTTGCTGGAACTCAGTCCTTTGTTGAAACCACCTTTCAACCTGCTGACAGCAGCTCTGAACTTTGGGAAATAATGGCTGAACATGGCATTAGGTCTGAAAATCAAAAGTTAACCTTCACAGTTAGAACAGTCCAAATCAAGCCCACTTCATCAGGAAACTCCACATTCAATTGTCACCCTTCACTTCTCTCACCCTCTATGTTGGTTCATCTCCCACAACAACTGTTCATCCTACCGGACAGGCTCAAAAGCAATTTTGGAGCAGTTCACAAGGAAGCAGGTGACATCTTTGTTCTGAGAAGCTTTCCCAGAGCGGTGTGTGAGTCCATAGCACAAGAGAAGCAGTCAGAAGCAGTGGTCCACAGGCTGGTGTGTGGAATTACAGAAAATGCTCTGCTGGTTGCTAGAAAATTCACATGCTGACTCTTCATGGAAAGAAATACAAGTCACCTTAAAAAAAAAAAAAAAGGTGCTCTGTGAGGCTGGATGGCATCATCAAAGTGCTAATTCTTTCTAAGACTGATTTATTATCTGCTGAGCTAATAGATTAACAAAACAAAACACAAACAGTGGGTGTGATAAGCTGGAAAGTAACCAACCTTATGAAGATTTACATGTAGTGATGAGAGGGGAAAAAGCCATCGTTTTCCAATTCAACTCATTTGAACTTGTGCCAGGCGCAACAAGGGAATTGTGAAGATCTGGTGCATGCATAATCCGTATGGGTACATGTGTACAATGGTTACTGTGAGAAACACAACACATGCAGGGATGCTGCATTGAATACAGGTCAGTGTACAAACAGTGAGAAAAAAGCAATGGTGGAAGTTGGATAGTACAAAGCCGGGGATAATGAGAAAGCCTTTGTGTTTGCCTGTGCGTCTGTATGTGTGCTGGACATATGCTTGCAGGGGATGTTATGAAAACAAGCTTTATCTGACAAGCTTTTTATTACTCCCATTGAAGTACAAAATTAGGCCTGGGCTTGAACAAAGAACTCACTTTCCCTTGAACAGCCCTAGGAGTCAATACCAGAAACACAGCAGAACAGACAGCTGGTTTGGGATAGTGTGAGCAAAATGTCTCGGTCCCACGTCAGCCTCTCTAGTTTCACTGTGGATCAGATCCTCAAAACCCCTCCAGCCCCCTCCTTCAGCCTCCTCCCTTTCCTTTTTCTTACCCTTCAAGGTGGAAATGTCACACAAGTGGTGACAGCAGATTAGGTCAAGCAAATTCTCCCTGAAGTTTTATGTAAGGGGTTAAAGACACAAATCTGAGCTGCTTGAACAGTCCTTCTTGGTAAAGTGGCTTCTTGAAGAGCATGAGTCTTGGTCTTTGACTTGGCACTATGTGGCAAAGTCTCATCCTAAATCAGTAGGAATAATTTCTCACTAATTTGCGATCAACTTTGGGGAAACTCAGGGGATGTTTAGCGAGGAACATGGGTGAGGAGAGACTTCAAGAAGCTCTCCTGTTGGCAGAAGGCAGGCTGGGTGGGAACACACAGAACAATTCCTCTTCTACCTGCCAAAATATTGGCACTCAAAAAATAGCATCTTCTCTGTAGCCCCCTTCTGCAGCATCACATCACCTACCACCTGAGGCAGCAGGAACTCCAAACCATCTGGGGGAATGGACCTTCTTATTGACTGGCCATCGTGACTTCCCAGTGTCCCAGACCTCCTGTCACTACTGGGACAGCCCAGCCCTCCCTGGAGCACTGCTGCGGAGCTCAGAAGCCCAGCAGCTGAAATTCTTGACATCGTAGTGAGCAAGAGGGAGCTGATCAGCATATAATGCAAATGAGACACTGGTGAAATATCTACCATATTCAGATATATAACGCAGCTCTTTCCAGGCTGTTTGCTGATAGGTCAATGTTGCTGTCTCTGTTACCTACCCACCCGTAACTGCTTTGAAACACACACTGTCATTTGTCAGTGAGATGGATACTACGCCTTTCAGGCCAGAGATGTATTGCGTGCTGTAAGGCCACGTAAATCATCCTGGAAGGAAAGGCAATGTCACGTTGTTTTCTCCTCAACTGCAATCAATAGGGATTCAGCATGGAAAAGGAGGCGGGCACCTGCACATGTACAGGCTGAACAGGCCAACGCCATCTTCCCAGTCCTATGATTGGAAATTACAGGCTTGCTATGGCAGAATTATCCATCATGTAGAAAAGCAGATGAAGACTCAGAAAAGAATCCCTTACTAATCAATAGCTGATCATTTCCAAATTTAGGAGCTGTGCTAGCACTGGGAAACCCAATAAGGATTACAGCAGCAGTTTTACAGCACGGTGCCACCAACATGAACTTAATTTACTGAGCCTTTAAAAGGAGGAGGGTGAAATTGGACTGTGGTACAAATCATGTTACTCCTGTAAGTTTAGTTTGCCAGACACAAATATCCTTCCAGTCGGGTAGCCTAATGCTATCAGCTAACATATATTAGACTGCCATAGACCCCCAATTTGAAGTTTCCATTTGGCTCAGTGGGAATTAATTGTTAGGTTCTGGCTTCTTCTGTTTTCTTTTTAGTGTCAAACACCCATCCAGCAAGAGCTGCAAATAATACCCTCCTAAGGGTAAATTGTGAGCTCATTGCTCGTTCAAGTCACATTGAGTGAGAATACTCCCTAGCTGTGCTCTCTGAATCAAAGACAGAGCATATGCAATCATCTGAAGCAGCAGCAGCAGCTGCATTTCCCAGAAACCTTTGGGAAACCTGACACAATTACCGATCAATACCCTCTCCAGTTAATTGATGAGCCATGGAGCCAAAAGGGAAAAAGAAAAAAGACAAGAAAGAGGCTATCAATAAATAATCTTAGTTAGGAAACTGAGGTCTGAGGAGAGGTGCTTGAAGTTTAAGGAGGATGCCCACGCCCAGGAGGAAAAATGAGGACTGAGGAGAAGACGAGCGTTCTCAGATAGATGTGTCTTTTGAATATAATGGGCACGGCAGAAACTGAGTAAGATGCAATGATGAACCCTGGAGAGGCTGAAACCATTGGATCCTAAAGGAAAACATCTGCTCATTGCTACTGAATTGCCACCTGAGAGGCTCATCCTGACCCTCTCTTTATTCCCACACTGGGATACCTCTCTCTCTTGCTACCTACACTGAGCCAGGTTTTCCTTCAGTTATCCAAGGTTGAAAATCTTTTCTGCGTACAAAGGGGTGGCTCAGAGCTGGATCCAGTTTGCGAAGCCAGCTGGTGCATTCAGTCCGACTCACAGCAGGACGGAGCCCTGCAGCTTGGCGGGACTAAGAGCAGCAGAGGGGACAGTCCCAGAAAGGCATTAGCAAACAGGTCAGAGATCAGGACTGACGTTCATCAGTAGAGTTTCAGAGGTGGCAGTGGGTGATGAAGGCCAGGAAAGGCAGGAGTCTGAGCCTTTCTTTCCTGAGGGGAATGAAACAGCAGTTCTATGCTTTAGTGAGTATCTGTGTGAACTTTGAAGAGGAGGTCTTCACTTTTATGAGCTGGAAATGCACTCACACATGTAAAAATAAAAATGAGATACATTTATAAAAAGAGGCCTCTGATTCCGTTAAGATGCTCAGAGTCTCTTGAGGACCTTCCAATAAATTTCTATATGCATTATATGTAGTGGAAAGAAAACTACCTCTGTGAACCGAAGCCCAGTGCTCTCCCAAATACACGTTACTCATTTATTCTCTTGCAACATAAATGCTGTGCAGGTTAACACATAAAGTACTTTTTTTCATTAAACTGGTTCCAGACCCTCACAAAGCTCAGTTAATGAGCTGGGTGGAAAGCTTTGAAGAGCCTGGAGAACAGAGCAAACAGGTCCACCAAGAGGCCGCAGGGTGGAGCCAAGGAAGTTCCTGGCCACCGTGACCTGGCAGTTATAGTAGCCCCACTGGCTTCTCCTTTTCTGCTATGTCTAGACATCTGCAGGCACACCAGCCATCATCCATGAAAATATCTGGTATGCTAGCAGGAAAAAGGATCATCATCAGGTACAATTGAGGTAGACCTTGCCTTGTAGTCCTCTAGACTTTACCATCCATCAAAATTCAACATATGCCTTCTTTATTTAGGTCTTTCAGAGTTGCAACAAAGGAGTTACCAAAGGTATTTTCTTTTCACTTTAGTAGAGAAAGCTGGGGCAATGGATATGTGAACATCTGAATCACCTTAGGCATTATCCATTTGCCCAGGAAAGTGCTAAAAGTTGTTGTGCACAGGGAGAAGTCTTCAAAGTCTTGACACAGGACATTTGGTACCCATTTATTCCTCCCTGTGCCCCCAGCAGGAGATACTCTGGCCAGAAGGCAGCATTGTCTCCTGTAAGTCTCACACAGTGGGGCCTCTGGGACGGAGCGATGCAGGAGGTGCTCAGCACAGTGTTTCTGAACCTGCTCAGGTTGAGATAAACATCGCTCTCAGGGTAGAGCCAGTTTAAACCAGTGCTTTCCCAAACAGCCACGGTGAAAAATCTCCAAGCATCCAGCTGTAGGAAAGCAGGAGGGAGGTGAACTTGTATTTCTTCTAGTAGGATAGTTAATTATCAAAGAAAGCATCAGGGAAGTTGTGGTCGAGGCTCAGGGCAGGGAGTTTTGGATTGCTACCCTATAACATAACCTCTTCTGTGACCTTGTGTGACCAGCTCAGAGGCTGAGCGCCCCATTTAATGATGTGCAGTTTGTCTACCTTTTCTAAAGAAAGCCAGAACTCTCCAGGGCAGAGAGTATCTTTCTAAGGCTTTGCGTACCACCCCACTGTGGGCACATCCCCCTGCAATTAGGGCTGTGATTGCAGCTTTGCAGAAGTTAATCTCTCTGCTCATGTTCAGATATGAGACACTCGTTGGCACTGGTTGGAGCTGCTGGGTAAATACCCTGGGCACCAGCAGGCCAGGGCAGTTTGACCTGCTGTGGCTTTGCGGCTGTCAGCGAGGGCAATCAGTGTTAGGCTTTCACTGCTGGGTGAAGCCAGCTCAGCCCAGCCACATGGGCTGAGATGAGAGCCCTGAACATACCGGTATTACACCAGACTTTTGCAATAGCAGTACAAAGTCGCCTGATGCTTTTAAGTCAGTGGATCAGCAGGCAGTGCAGAACCTATTTTGGGGTGGGACACAGAGGACTCCCTCCCAGGGGTTATCAAACCCCTCTCCCTCCCAGCACATGGGCTCTTCACCCCATATGGCCAGCAGCTCTGTGGAGAAGGAGTGTGCAGGCAGAAGGCTGAGGAAGACCGTGGCTTGCTTCTCATGTTCCCTTGCCAGTGCTGGAGCAGTGCATGGATGGACGTAGCACTGCCCTAGCTCTGGCAGGAGGGAGGAAGGCTGCCAGAGGCAGAACATCACCAGGACTGGGAGCATATTAGTATTACAAATGTGGCCTCTGTCACTTCCTAATGTTAGTATCATTGACTACCGTGTTGGTCAGGAGTCACACTGTCTGTCTGTCACCCACTGCTCATGCGGGCAGGTGCAGGGTGGGACCAAACCACTCTGTAGAAAGGCTAAGCCCAGAGTCCACCTTGTCCCAGCTAAGGAGAGACTCAGAGCCCATAATTTAGGCAAGGCATCTCTCTGTCTCTCTCAGCCCGAAACTCAGGTTCCTTCTGTGAACATCGGCTGGAGCTCAGCTCCCAGCTCTGCGGCATGTTTGTCCTGTCACTCCGGCTTTGAGTCACTTCACTGCATACGCCACTATTTCACCCCTCAGAAAACAGGGCAATATTTGTCCTGACTTGTGTCTTATCGGTATCAGGAGGCTTCATAACTGACAGCCAGGATAAAGGTGTTGAAAAGGGCTCCGAGCCTGTTGCTTTTATTGAACACATGGGAAAGGCTGTTTTATCAGCTGTCACATGTACTAAAGACAACACCCTCTTGTCTTTTGGCGGAGGAGCTGACGTGCTTTTGTGGGTAATCCTGGCATCCTGGCCTTTTAAGGGGCCATTTCTGAGCCACTGGTTCGCTGTCTCGTTAGTCTCTGGATTGATGGCAGGAATCAGTGCAGTGATTTACCTGGTTAACCCCCTGAATGCTGCAGCTGCGGTGAGGGATTGTGCATCTCCCCCCCGCAGCACAGAGTTTAACGAGCAGCCCTGGCAGAAGCCCAGTAGTTTCTAAAGGAAGGAAAATATGTGCGTGCATGTGTGTGCATGCGTGTGTACGCACGTCGAAATAGGGAAGGGGGAACAAGGGTGCCCCTTTGAAACTCCTTCTTGTTCTTCCCTTTGATGTGTTGGCAGGGCTGGTGCACACACACACACACAACTTCGTTGCTTTGATAAATCTGTGCCTCACAGGCAAGATTTCAAAGGGAATTTTCAAGCACCTTCCCTCCCCTCTCCTGACGAGTTTGAGCAGGGAAGGGGAGAAGCTGGGTGGAAATGCAGAATTTAGGGCATCAGCTGTGGAAGGGGCAGATGTGATAACCATCGGCAGCACCGAAATCACTCTTGGCTCAGGCACAGGCAGAAGGACAGGCTCTCCTCTTGCTTTTGTCTTCCAGGTTGGTGGAAGGTGCTCTGCCTCTGCGGCAGGGTCGCCAGATGTGCAGACGAATGCTCTCCCGAAAAAAAGAACATATGCAGCCCCATTTATTCCCACCAACCTAGGAGTTTGTTGTGGGTTCTGCCCTGTCGGCACGGGAGACAAAACCCTGCTGTGATTTCTATTGACTCATCTTATCATTTGGAGCCTTCAAATAAGGCTGGTGTCACTTCTATTGGGAGCGGTGCAGTTTTGCAGAGACCAGGAAGGAATCCCTGTGCCTCTGTATACGGGGAAAGGGAGGCTTCCGTTTATCCTCAGCCAAAATATGAGATACCGTCTGGAGTCAGAAGCAGGATTTGGAGGTTATGATTAAGAAAGAGCCTCTTGTGGGAGCTAAAGGCCTTCCAGGAGGCTTAAGAGTTTTATTGTGAAAAAAAAAAAAAAAAAAAAAGAACATATGCAGGAAGTGATTGTAATTTCTAAAACATTTGTGAGATGAAAATTCAGTCCTGTTAAAGTCGCTGTGAATTTTACCATCACTTCCAAAGAAAAGAGGCTTGTTTGCCCTTTTTAGTCTAAAAGCCTCAGCAGATGCGAGAGTGTGCCTTGCATGGACGAGCCACACAGGTTTTTGTACTGCTGTCACCATCAGCCACATGGGCCATCCTTCCCCAGGCAACACATGCTTTTGCACCCATGCAGGAATGCTGAAATATGCCTTCACATGCCGGGTGTGCTAATGGTGGGTCTTAGAGAAGAGTCAAGGGAAAGAGGACCTTTAAAACTGCTTTGAAATCTACCTTTAATGTACATGTGAGTAACGATCTGCATGTAGGCACGATAAAATCATCAAAGCCCCTGAAATCTATAAGGACAGATTTGCTCTTGCTCCAGGAATGTTACCAATTCTGATACATGCTCAGCTCTGTCCGACCCTTTTCAAGAGCAGAAGTGGTGGCGATGCAGGGCGTACTTACGAAATTTAACACACCTGTCCCACAAAGAACAGCTTTTCTGCCAGAATATGTGTCAGAAGTTAGCTTACTACACATGCCGGCTCCAAAGCCTGCTCCTTTATTATGGGAAGCTCAGGATGGATGAACAACCAAATGAATAAGTGATGGGGTCCAGAGAAATTGTGGAAAAATTCTCATAAAGTTCCTTTTACTCCCTTCAAAACTTCAAGTTCTTTGATTTCTCCTGCTCACATTTCCCCTGAAATTATGCATTTTGATGACAGCCCATTAAAAAATCATCTTTTTTCCAAGAAAGTCCTAACAACGTGATTTTCTTATTTGTTTGTTTGGGGCTTTTTTTAATGGGATAGTAAATTACCTCCAAGAAGGAACTGAATTTTATTTGGGGGGGGAAATTGAAAGATTTTATTATGGCAAAGTTGAGAGTAATTTGGAAGCCACCATCAAATGTAGAATACTCTTTTTTTTTCCCATGTGAAACATTGCTTTCTTGATCTTCCCACAAACCTCTTATTTTTCTCTGCATATTTTTTAACCACATTTTCCCCACCAGCTTACATACAGATACACAAAATAATTCCTACAATATGATTCTCATGCATCTATGAAACGTCAGACTTCTGTCAGGGATACAAAAAAAAAAAGACAATTATTTTATTTCTAATGGATTAAGAACCTATACATTTCATTTTATATTGAGGGACTTGGATTTATTTACAGAGTCAGTGGAATACTTGGCTGAATTAACAATTTTTGCCTCATTTATAGTCAACGCAGAAAAACCCTCCTATTTCACCTTTTACGTGATATTATAAATCAGCTTAGGTTCATAAGGAATTCTGTGGTTTTCTACTCTAACATACTGATAGAACAGCATAAAGGGCTTTAGTACGAATTGGAAAATTAAGGTAGTCACTATATACCACATATTGTCAGAAAGCAATATGACATCAATGTGTTCTTGTGGCAGCAACATATGGTTTCCAAAAAAAATCCGTTCTTAAATATACATTGATTTTACTGAGATGGGAAACATAGAATGAAAAACCTGTAGGAGATAGGGTGGTGGACCTCAAATCAAATATTATGATCTGCTGAATTGAATCTAAATTTTAGATTGATCTCACAGGCAGCAGATTCTTGCCTGAGCTCCTGTAGTGATTTGAAAAAGATGGTGTTCAGGAGCTTTGCATATTACCACAGTTATGTAGCCAAATTACCTCCATATGGATGTGCTGGAGTTTATCCTCTGACTACAGTGCCACAAGGCATTCTAAGAGCGCTGGTATGATAGATTATCTTGGGAAAAGGAGTTCAAAAGCCAGAAAGTACCTGAAATAAACCAAAATTAAACATGCTGATATATCCTAATAGAAATGATTAAACTTTTTATTTTTGCCATACTTGTCTATTTTGCAACAACCCTCTCAAAAACAAATGTTGTAATGTCAGAATTTCACAGCTTGCATTTCCCATTAGCTCTAGGAACAAGATATTTATGTAGGACATGCCATTGTTCCGTTCAAGTCTCTCCTAAACTTTAATTAATCTGTCCTTTCAACACCCCTGCGGTCCTGTAAAGTAAGGATACAGCTGGTATTCCTTTTTGCATGCCTTGCCCAGGGTCACCCCAGGAGTATGGGGCAGAGCCAGAAACACAGCCTAGCTATTCTTAATCTCAAAAGGCTATCCTTCTTCAAATCTCAGCCTTTGACAAATCTTGGCAGAGGTTCAGTCAAGTCTCATCCTCAATTCCTTCAACAGTCGGTTCACATTCACTAAGAGCTGAGCTCCAGGGGCATACGATATTCAGCCAGGCTGGCTTCTGCATGTTTTCTTGGCCAATGCGGCTGAGGGGTGCCATATCTGAATCAAGCCAAGGCTTTGAATTTTTTGAAATTCATCCACTGCTCATCCTTACTGCTCACACCTCCAGACAAAGGGAAGCAACTGCTCTTCTGGTACAGCTAGAAGGAAAAGGAACTTCTTTTTCCGCATTTATTCAATCTTATTTAGATCCGTTTCTCTCTCTTCTTACAAAATTTATAGCATACAAGTAAGCTATAAAAAGCAATGAGATGCAATTTATGCAAGTAACAAGTTAGTGCACCATAAGTTCCCATCCCTTTGATGAGTTAGACTGGGATAAATTTTTATGTCTGAGTTTCATGTCGACACGTCTTTAGGTGCTGGCTAATAAGGTAGGTGCCAATGGGAGGGCAACTAATGTATCGGCCTTGCAAATCAAGGTCAACTACCCATATAAAGACCCGACCAATATACTGCCAAATGGCAACTTCACTGTTCTACTTTGCCCAGGGGAAAGTGCAGCCATGGCCATTTATTCCCTTACTGGCACTCTTTGGTGCAACACATCTGTTGCTTCAGCTGCTATCAGAGCCTTTGGCAACTCCCTGCCCCTATCTGGTCTTTGCCAGCCTGCTTGGCATGGTAATTTACATACCACATCCTTTCTGTTTGAAACCACGGCTAATGAAACAGGTGGCTGTCATTATTAACAGCACTTGCTAACTAACTCCACTCCAGCACCACCATTCCTTGCAATGTGCCAGTGCTATTCCTTCCTCCGCTGCTTCGTGATGGGCACAGCCTGTTGATGCCATCCCTTTTCCTACAGTCCTGCCATTCCTCCAAAAGGAATGAACAGGCTGCCACCAACCCACCCAGCATCCTCTTCCTGCAAGCTGAATGCCCTCCCAGCCCAGCAGTTCTTAATCCAAACTCTGCTGTCCATGGGGAAAGGGAAGAACAGGTGGACAGATGGAGAGGGCTGGAAAGGCTGGACAATGGCAGTGCTATAGCGGTGGGAGATCTGTTACAGCAGGACCTCCACTATGGCACAACTGCTGGAGTAGAGCTGGAGGTGCTGGAAGGAAGAGCTGACCTGTGGGGTTGGTGGCTTGGCCAAACTGGCCCCATCCCTTGCTGCTTTTTCATCACATATTTCATTTCTCGCTTCCAGTTGCCAGCGAGTAGGATTGGCCTTGGGAGTTTCAGTCTGAGCAGATCTTTGTGAAACAGTATGAAGAACAGTGGAGAGAGCTATCATTGAAGAGCGTCCTCATTCCTGCAAAGCATGGCACAGAGTGAGCTTCCCTGGAAGCAATTCGCTCATCAAAATATGAAGTCAAATGGAAGGACCACATGGTACTGTGGGTCAGTGCCACCAGGCAGCTCTGAAAGGCATCCTTATATTTCATCAAACCCTCTTCAGTGGACCATAGCCTCATTGAAAGGCTGCTTGCCACCAGGTCCTCAAAAAGTGTGTCTTACTTCTGTTTGTGCTTTAGGAAGTTATATTCTGGTCCTTGAGAGACTGCTTCAGCATCCTCTTTGTCTACTGAGGAGATCAACCAACCATTTGAATTGAGGCTGGTTTTGAAAAAGTAAGAAGAAATTAACAGTGTATATTTTGGTATAGCACACGGTATAGATATGGTTTGTTTTTATCCTGACCTACAATAGAATTTCCACTGTCCTCAGTGAAAACATTTCTGTATTAATGAAATATATTAAATATTTCTATAATAAACAACATCATTATGTTTCTTGGGGCTCCCCCAGTCACGGCTCACTGTACATCATTAGTAGAACAGTAAAATAAAATTACAGCTTTATAATAAAAGAATACATTCTGTACAGTAATTTACCCCTTCAGGAGACATCCTCTCAAATTCATTAGATTAAAATACTGATTTTCTACAGTGCTTTGAGGAACACGGTGTTGAACATGATACGCTGCTCTCAAGTCCTCTAAGGAGAAGTCACCATTCCCATTCCCACCACTGGGGCTTACACAGATAGGAAATTCAACAAGATTCATCTCCATTATGGTTCTTCCCAAAAGATCTCTCCTGGGTCAAAGGACTGATGCAGAGAAATCACAAGCTTCTCCTCTTTCTGCACCTAAACATCTTGCTACACACGAAGACTTGGGTAATTTTTTTAGATTCTGCTGAAAAAAACCCCATCGTCATCTATGGAAACACCATGCATTATCTTTCACTCAACAATGTTGTAAATTTGGACTTTGAGTGACCTCAGGTAGACGTTTACTTGAATAACCTTTTGCTGCAGTCTGAATTCACATTTGACCTTTTCTTTGGTAGGTGGTATGGAAGTGTTACAGTAATGAGAGCTTTCAGTTGAAGGAAAGCTCAAAAAAAGGGTCTTCTCAAGCTGTATGTCACTGCAAAACACAGGCTGTTTTTATGACCATGATTTTCTTTGCTCAAAGTCTTACACAGCCTCAGATCCTTGAAAATTCCGCCCCCCTTTTTTTTTTCATGAGAAGTACAATCCAATATAAAACACATAAAACAACCCTGGAGGAATTTCAGAAGTCCAAATATTTTGCTTTTCTCCTTTATTTACATTCCATTTGCTTGTTTGGGTTTTTTTAAAAAGTCCTTTGCATTCTTATGTTGGAATAATATTATCTGAGAAACCGCATAGTCATGCCTTTTCACAAACATAATGCAGTTAAGGCATAAGTAGTAATTTAAGAATGCTCTTAAAATAATCTTGCATGGCAAATCCCTTTGTTTATTAAGATTAGAGAACAAATGATAAATTTTTAAGCTCAGCTTACTTTGTGTCATGGTGATATTGAAGACACATTCATGGACTCACTGTAAGTCATTCTTAGTGTTGAATACACTCAAGAAAAAAAGATTCATTGTAGAAACTTGGATAAATCCTGTGCCACCAGGACACAAGGATAATCTCTTTCCTTAGTGACCAGTCAAAGTCATGCAGAGTTGAAGGATCTACCTGGAGACAAGAAATGATGGTTTCCAACACCCTTCCTATCAGGTTTGAGAGGGTTCACACAAAAACAACCCCAGGAGTCCTGGACCATCAGCTATCCTTATATATCCCATATGAGATGATAGTTCTGCATTAAGGATCGTGGTTGTCTATCAATTTGAGCTATGAAGACCAAGAGCAGGTCATCTGGAGGAAAAGATTTCTGAAGACTAGGGAGAGGAGGAAGCACTTGACAAAGCCAAACAAATTACCTGATGCTCATGACACTACTGATGCTCATTGGAGCTAGCATATTCCCACTCAGTGAGAGCCACTCAGAGCTGCAGAGAGAGATTCGTATCTGTGCTGGTTTTAATTCTTCATATTCCCTGCAGAAAATGCATCCCATCCTCCACTCATGCTCCATCCATGGAAAAGGTTAAGAAACTCTTTAGCAAGTAGCAGCATACCACTGTCAATCTCTATAGCTATGACTGACGCCATTTGCAAGGGGCTAGGGAAGTCAGGAAGCTCTTAGCCACTGACAAACGATTTCATCCAATAAACGGTGTTGGTATTAAGCTTTTAAAGGCTGGTAAATCTTCCGCTCTATTAAATCCAAACCCACAGAACCCATTAATTGGTGTCTTTCTTACAGTGAAGTGCTGGTTCTAATTTGACGTATATTTTATGGATCACTCTACCCCTTGGTTCATAAAAATGATCTGACTTCTCCTCGCCTCGCTGGTCGAGGCCACTTTCCAAATGCCTGTCCATAATCTTAGATGAAAAATGATAGCCCTGGAAAGGTAATGTGTCAGAGGAGTGTGAGACGCACCGACACACATGCAGATGTGAGGCAGCAATCTGCTGAATTAAAATTACAGAGAGAGGAAATGATGAACCGTCTTGTTAACTCAGCTTGTCACTCCGATGGCCTCACTCCATGTAAATAAATAGGGGATGGGGGAAAAAAGAGAGCATTATTAAAGCACAGCAAACCTAAGAAAGTACCTGGGTCATCACCTGCTCTAAGAGACATCACTAAAGATCCACCCATAACCTCATGATGGCTTGGTCACCCTGGCCTCACCATGGCACTTCTAATGTGTGATCATAACCTGCAAGAGTCTGAGCAGCGCGAGGGAATGTCTCAGCATGTCCAATTTCTCCAGTTGTATTGATCATTCAAGGAATTCATCCAAACAGTGCTCGGTGCTTAACAGAAAAGACCTCACAGTAATCTCTGAATGTTTCTGGTTTTTAAATCTTGAAGCCATGTATGTTCCATATGGGACATTTTTTTCTCCTTAAGATTCTCTCCAAATATTGAATAAGCTTTGCAACAAAGAGACTTTTCTACCTGCTTTTAATCATCTAGTTAAATACACAAACAAGCCGAAATTTCTGGGGGCTCTGAAAGCGAAGGTAGCTGTTTGACACCAGCAGCTCAAAATGATAAATGCCACATTGATTTCTATCTGAAATGCAGAAAGCAGCTTCACACTTTAATAAAGCCACTAGGAAAAGTAGAATGAAAAAGCTAGACACATCACAAAGCCAAAAACAGTGTGATGGTTTTGGAAATGCTGTCTGACCTCGTGTTAAACAAGGTTCTCAGTAAACCACCGGGAAACACGACTCTAGCGAGAGGTCCAACTTTCTGCTGAGGGGTGCACCGAGGCTACCAGCCTGTGAGGGTCCATGTTCAACATTGCACTTCTTGTAGGAGGAGCAGTACGAGCCCAGGGGACTTTGCTTAGCTCCAGACTTGCTGACTCTACTCCGCATTCCTAATTACACCCTGAAATTACTTTTTGTTACAAGGTAGCTATTTCTTTGCTTCTCCCAGCTTTCTTGTGCATTTTTAAAGCAATGATAGTACCTTCCAGCATCCGTCAAAGAGCTTGTACACAAACATATATGTATATGTCCATATTTACATCTATCTATCTATCTATCTATCTATCTATCTATCTATCTATCTATCTATCTATCTATCTATCTATCTATCTACATACAGCTACAACTGGACCAGGATCTCTCTTGTGATTCACAACCAGCTCACTGACTTAAGGGGTTGTGCCTGTTTTTCCTGTGGACATGGGGATTTGTCACAAACTCCTTCCTCTCTAGCTCTGAGGAAATCTCTCCCCTGAAGTTAACGCAAAGACTTCAGGAAAGAGCTTAGACCTGAATATTTCAGAGAGCCATATTCCACACAAGACTGCAGGTAACTTGGGAAAATGATGGTAAAATAATGGGGAAAACAGTAATACATCTTTTCTCCTTTATCTTTTCCTCCTTTACTGAAAATGTGGTAGGAAAGGGAGGCATTGCAAGAGCCCTGAATGGCCTCCTTTGAATTTCCCCATCAGCATCTATTTCTGCAGAGTTTCCTCTGCTCAGCTGCATATCAGCTGCACAGAGAGGGCTGGAGCACCGTGTGAAAGGCTGATATCGCGGGCTACCCAGGCTGAGTCAATGCTAAAGCCTCCCCAGCAATGTTTTTCTCAAGTGGTTTCCTTATTCTATGGACTTCAGAGGTCTCAGTTATTTCAATTACGGATAGCATGATCCACTTACCCAGCTGCCTATATAAGTTCCCAGAAACTACAGGTTTTTTGTCTTTTGTTTCTCTGTTCTTTTATATATATTGCATTTCCATCAGCATGCGCTACTATCAGGCCCTTCACTATGATACTAAAGAGCAAAACTTGTCCCTAGAGACTGCACTCAATTTGTATGATAACAATAGCCACATTTGATAGCCATATACTCCAGATTCTCAGCCTTCAAAGGGGTTTTAAAAGAAATGTGGGAATTTGTTATGTTTTTATTCTTGCTTGTGCTTATACTTTTCTATCAGATGCTTAGGGGGCACTGGTGGAGATGAGAGGGACTTGCTAGCAAAAGGGACAGATTTCTCTCAAAAAATCAGATCAGAAGTCAGAAAAGGCTTTTCCCTGAGACATGTATGGGCATTCAGCCTTTTCAGCCTTTTCAGTTTTCAGTGACATCCACTTCCAGCCATCAGTTGCAAGGCTTTGACCAAACCCAAATAAATATGACTACAGACATTCCATATATGTTACCTCTGGCCACACCTCAGACCCATGCATAGCATTCATTTAAAGAGCATATTTTCACTGGACTGCTGCTGATTTGGTAAAACTCACTTTTCTTTAATCCTAACTCCTGAAAACCTTCCGCGAACCTGCCCCTCGTGCCCCCAGCTGCTTGGAGCTCCAAGTCGCTCCTGGGTTTTCTCCTGCTCACAGCCAGACGGAAAGAGGCTGCAGGAGCCAGATGGCATGCAGGGAAGAGCACTTTGTTTTCCGCATCCATGAAGCAGTTGTGCTCTGTTAAACTTATCCATGTCTTCTGCTTGTCGTCTTCTCCATCCTCCCTCACCCGTTCACCAGCGGTAACAGCTCCCTTGCCCTGCAGACACAACCTCTTCTCTCTGTGCTACAGGAGGGTCCCATTTGCCCCCCTGAGGTCTTTATCAACATTTGGGCAGTTATACATGAGTGGATAAGCTTGCACGGTCTCATCTTGATGCCCTTTATTGAACACAGCCTACAAGCAGAGGTGTGTGAAGGGTAAGAAAGAGAATAGATGTGAAAGAGGCATTTGCTATCCGTATTTTTTCTGTGTCATGAAAACACATTTCCATCCCCTGTAGCATTTAATCAGATCACTTTAACTTTCCTCCCAGCACACAGGAGGAGGGGGAAAGTCCCTGGCTAAACCCAGAATGCCATTTTGTGGCAATTTATGAACAAACAAGCTTCCCATCAAACCAATCCTTAGAAATGTCACTCCAGGCTGGCAGTAAGCAGAGATTAAACGATGGATTGTCAACCTTCCTTTTTTATTTGATGTTTTGAATTTCACTGTTCCCCTCTTTCATTAAAAATCAACTAGAGGGAAAAAAAGCAGAATAAAATAGAAGCCTTTTACATCTAAAAGTCAAGATAATTATCTCTTATATCCAACCCACTCCTCCAAGACTCTGAATGAAGCCATCATTAAAATCTGTGTCCATCTGGTGACTTTTCCACAGCTAATTAGGTGAAGAAGCCGGTTAACATATACGTTCTGCTGAAATATCTCTCTCTTCTGCTTTTAAAAATCTTACAGACGTGGCCCATGTACAACCTGGATGCTGCTTGTTCTGTCCCTCAGGTGCGAGGAGAACATGAGAAGAGACAAGGTGGGAGATGGCTGCTTTGGCGAGCTCTTCTCCAAGGTGCTTTCACAGCATCAGGGTTGGGAAAAAAGCAGGAAGAAGATGCAAGAGACAGCAGGTTTGACTTCCGCTGTGCAGGAAGCCCTTTCGGGAGCTGGTTGGATGTTTTGCTGGCAATGTTTCAGTGCGTTTCTGCGTGGGGCTTCTTTTAATACTGTGATTTTCTCCCTGTGGTTTGTCAGGCACTGAGCCAGCCAACTAAAGACTCTCTACCAGATACCCATCTGCTGCATTTGTTAGAGCTTGTCACCCTAACACCTAGGGGCTGAAAGGTATTGATTCCTCCTGTGTCCAGATGGATGGTTCGTGGGATATTCCCTCCTCCTCCCAATCCTGCACCAGCTCTACAGTTGGCACTTAGAGGTCTGCCAATTTTCAAGATAGCCCCACACTCATAATAATGCTGCTGTGGAAACCCTCCAGAACTGAATATGGTCTGTACTGGCTATTATAAATGCGAGTGGGGAGCAAGCAAGGTGCACTGAGTGCGCTCCAGGTACAGTCCTGTAGGTAGCATCGATCTCGGAGTGCTGAAACCTTCTCTAGGGTCACAGGAGAAAAATTCAACCAACCTTACACCTTATAAAAGATTGGATCTCATATCAAGGACAGTGGGCAAGTATCTGAGAGTGGCAACTGAGGGCATAAATCCCTGAATGATTCTGTCATCAAGGACTCGGGACTTATGGCCAGATATGCACATGGCACATTGCCCAGGGCCAAGGACAACTGAGTGGTGGACTTTTGGAGCTCTCTGTCCAGTCTGTAGCTCACTCATCTAACCTAGTTTTCCCTTTGAATGTGTAGTCGGCAGAAGCCTGCTGTCCTTTTCCACAAAGATCCCAGGGCTCATAGCCCCATAACTCATATTAGGATACACAGCACTCCAGTTTTGTGATCAGGCTTGCAAATAATTGCTGGCAGTGCTGTCTCCTGTGTGTGTGCAACACACCTCCATGATAACGTACACATCCATGACAGGAGGGAAAGGTCCTCGGGATTCTTGAGGGCTTTTCTCTATGTGGTCCCTCCTGGTTGAAGTCGGGCCCCACTGCTTTGCTGCTCAGCCGTCTCTATTTAGCTGTGCTGTTTGAGAATGTAAGCCCCAGGGAGTACGAACACTGCCTTCCTCACTCCCTCTTTCTGGAAAATGTCTGCCTCAGTTTGGCACAATTATATTGATATAGTTATAATTCTAGCAGGATTGTAACAAGTGAGTAATACAATAACTTCCCAATCTTCTCTCAAAGACATGTAACAGAGGCCACAAAGATTCTGAGACAAGGAAAGCAGGACACGCTGACCCAAAAGATCCTGGCTGCCTTTAATTTCTCTGACTGAGTTCATGAAAAGGGAAAATTACTGGAAGGATTTTAATTTTCATTTACCTCCAAAGTCTGAGTCCAAATGTTAAGAGAGCCCAGAAGGGTTAATGTTCACTGGAGTTCATCTCTAGCTATGACTCCCTGCTGCTCCTAGATTTACATCATGCAATTGTCATTACAGCTAGAGATGAGAAAACTTGATAAAATGAGCCCTGTATGGACAATGGATTGAAATAGAGCTTGGGAAAGAATTGTAGCAAGGGAGGGATTACAGGCCATAAATATATCACAAGAAAAGGACTTTTTAGATACAATCATAGCTCACTACAGCGTCATCTAAACTGCTATACATCCTGTTTTGCACTCTACCATTCAAGAGCAGTATAGGAAAAGCTGTACAATTCAAACACACAAAGAGAATGAACAAAGACTATTGCCTTTAATGGTACGGCAGTTTTCAGGAACACCGGGTTTCTTCAAGGCCATGCAAGGAAGGTGCTGAGCCAATTAAGATATTTTTCATATCTCATGATAAGTTCACTGTATTGGAGTTAACTCTGCCTTGTACATCTTCATCAACAATGCAATATCCCTTATACCAATTTAATTTTACATTGCCAGCAAGATAAAGGCAATTTATAAGTTTCAATGAGCGCAGCCTGGCTGGGCTCCAATCCAATCCAGGGAGTGTAACGTTTGCTGGGGAATTGCTCGAGACCTTAATGTCTGGCATATGGTGAGCTGCTTTCATTTCTGACCTGTGCAATTAAGGTCAGCGGCAAAAATTACATTAAAACAGTTCTTTATTAATCATGTTCTATCTAGGGCAGATGATGACGACCTCTAAGCACAGAGATCCAGCAACCACAAAACAAAATACTGCGAGTCTCAAAAGCTACTCACTAACAAAGCTTTGCAGTAGATTTTCTGTGGTGCTTTGTCCGTGGCCTTGAAATAAAAAAGGTTGGTGGTCATGTCTTGAGGGGAATAACAGGCAATTGGTGATAGAGGGAGATCTTCATTTAAAGTGTGGTAGATTTCAGAGGGAACTGAGAAAGGAAATCCATGGGGATTTTTTTATGCCTCTTTCCTCTGTTGGTGAAAGAGGTACTAGGTCTCCAAGGTGCCAGCTGCTGAAAAGGCTTTGGTATTTCTCCAGACATATGATTGTGCTAAAGACCAACTGCTCTTCCTTTTGACATGCTGCAAAAATAGTGTTGCCTGGAAGCTTAGGCTTAGCAAAACTTTTATTTTCCTGAAGCTCAGCTCCCCGTTTTCCCCAAAGAGATGCAAATAAAAATAAATTCACAATGTGCCATGAATTTGTATCATGCAGTAGGGAGAAAGAAGCCACCCCTTCTTACTCCAAAGGACCAATCCAAAGCCCACTTAGAGTCTCAGACATTAGTTTAATTCATTTTTGCTTGTGTTCTGTCCTATTCTGTCCTGACACATCCTCCAACCTTGCAATGCGAGCGCTTGCTGCTGAGGTCTGCGGAGCTATTGACCCATTTGAACCCAACTGGCGATCAAGTAATACTGAAACTCTTCAGATCAACACATGCTTCATCCTCTCATTGATGAGGCTGATTGTTGCAGTTATTTGCTATACAACTAACGCAATGATGTTGTGACCCACAGCGTCATGAGCTCATTCCCAGTGTCTGGAAGAGAGAGTGAGGGAGAGGAAAGGAGAAACAAACAGAAAGGCCATATCATTAAGCGGTGCCCCATCGATGACTCTGGCCTGCAAAAGGAGGACAGTGTCAGAGTCAGTAGAGACAGAGTGATGCTGGGTCTGACATGTGAAGTAGTACAAAAACCCAACACATTGGAAATGAAATGCAAAATAGAGGAATCCAGTCAAAGGCAAAGATGAATTTCTAATTTCTATCAAAATGAGGGAAAGACTGTCTGAGCCCACATATCTTTATTACAGCGTTCACAAGCATCTGCATTAGGAGCTAATAATAGCAGTACTATCTCATCTCCCTTCTCATTGTTGTACATTACTTATGCTAAAAGAAAGAGGAAAAAGAATGAAAACAAGGTGTTCCTGTCCCTATAGTTCATTAAAACATAAAAAAAGATTCAATTTGAAAAGAAAACAATAGCCAAAAAGTTCTGGTTTACAGTCAAATATGTTTACAATCTCAATTAACAAAATGAAGAGTAAAGCAGGATTTCACCAAAGCTGGCCAGCCATCAGGAAGCCATTCCAGGAAGTTTCTCCCTGAAAATACCAGCCTGTTTTGGTGTGGGATTTTTTATGCTATCTTTGCAATTTTATGGATGGTGTAAACACTGTGATTTTTTCTAGCAGTTTTGGTGTCTGCTTTCTTGCCAGGGTAAAGGCACACAGAGCCTCCACACTCCTGCCACAGCTCTGTCCCAGACTGGTGAGAAGGAGATGCTCTGTAGATTTAACTCCAGTGTTCAATATTAAATAGTGATCCAGACTTAAACAAACTATTGAGAAAAACCTTTTAAAGTTGAAAGCTGTATTAACTATCATACTCTTTGTGTGATCATGCTTCCAATTTGTTTCTTGAATTTCAAGGTTAGCGGAGAATCACTGTCATGGCAGAGGTTTTTGTTGCCAGTAAAGGTGTAGGAAAACTTTTTGGGGAACATACATGTTCTGCAAGCAAAGATGGGGCATAGCTTTGTGTAAGCCAGGCTGAAAATGCTTAAGAAAGAACTTTGGATTTGATAGACCTCAAAGGTCGCTGACTACATCTTCATTGTGTTTTCCAGCTGCTGTGGGATGCTGAAACCTTGGCCTCCAAAGTTAAAGGAACCCTTTCAAATTACTTCACCAACATCGGGGCTGTAGCCAAAATTTTGCTGCTCACTTTGAGATGAACTTTCCCATGCTGGATCTTAAGCTATTGAGTGTGAAAATTGTTCATGGTGCAGGTGTGTTTCTGCTTTACACATGTAATGGAGCAGGCACAGCTCCCTCTCCCAAACCCGTTCCATTGTGACCCTTTGGGAACCTCCACTGTTAGTGCTCAATGTCCCTAAACTCTCTGAATAGGAGATGTCTGTTCCCAAACGAACATCAGGCTTTGCTCCATCCTACCCACTGGCAGCACAGCCCCACTGTTATGTCTACTTTTTGCCAAGGAAATATGAATTTACAGGGATCCAACTGCTTTCTAGCCAGGTCTGGACAGGTATGAAAACACCAAGCAGCTCATGAGAGGACACTTAACAATCCGTGGCTTCTGCAGGAGTCTTTGCTTGCTGAAGGCTTGTTACACAGGTTACTTGTGTGCTCAGACCTCTGCTGCTTCTCCCACTGACTACAGCAGACTGCTGAAACCCATATTCCCAGGTAACATGACGAAAGATGCATGAAAAGCTGGGACCGCGCTGAAGCAGTCTGCTGTTGGGATCACCCACATTTTAGCCAGGACTGAAGAGCTTTCCCGGATTTGGCACCGCTATGATAGGCTCTATTCAACATACTTTTATAACAGAAATGTAAATCCTAGTTTCATTGGCTTCTGGGATAATACATCAGGCCATTACCAGGCGTGAGTGATGAAAGTTATAAAAACGCTGTGCCACTCGGTGTCTGTCTGTCTGTGCGCTGAGCAGCATCCCAAAGAGCGGTCCATAACCTTTAAAGATGCGCTGCCTGGAGGTGGAGCATGCAGCCGCACACCCCCGTCTTTCCTGCTGTCCCTACAAACACAGTCAACTTACCCCAGCTTGCTGTAATTAGCCCCATAATTTTTGCCTCGAATAAATGTCTTTGCTTCTCCTCTCTCCTTTCAACCATCTCTCTGAGTATTTTCTGAGGATTGTTTTCACTCTGTTTTGGTTGTGGATTTTTTTTTTTAACTAATTCATTTTTAAATGTTAGCTGTGCGCTATGCTGCCCTTTCACCTTGCTGGTGTGACCTCTTTCCTTTTCCATCTACCTGATACGTGTAGCTCAGGACTTCTGTTATCCCTGTGATAGGTTTATTTATCACACTCTAATGATTCTTCTATCCACGCTTCGCATCTCAAAGGCTGGCTCGCAGAGAAGAGGGTGAGAGGTTGCTGTGTAGCAATCTTTGTTTATTTTAAATCGCAGTAAACCACTTGAGCTGGAGAGGTGGGGAGAAAAAAAAAAACGTGTCATCTTTTTCTTTTTTTTTTTTTAATGGAAAAAATACACCTGCAGCCTGGGCTTCTCAGCAGATGAACCTTCCCAGCCAGAAACATCTTACTGGTTGAGAGAGAAAGAAATATGCAGCTACAAGATGTATTTTACCCCCACTTTATGTCTTGAGCGAGCAACAATACGTGACACATAGATCAAGATAAGTAGCTGTGCAGGCTCACGTTGCGGTGAGCATGCCGATGTGATGTATTCCAGGCACAGATGAGTTCACAAGCCAATGCTTTATGCCCTTGGTCCCAAGACCATTCACATCAGGCATGTGCAGGGCCAGCTCGGTCTCAGGGACTGAGCTGAACTGAATCTGGCCCGGAAACTGGGCCACCTTCCCCTGTATCCAGCTGGAGAAGGCAACGTAAAGTTTCTCCAGGTTTTAGGCTGACTGCAGGATAAGATCTAACACAAGGTCCTGCAGCAAGCCAACTGATGCAAAGCTCACCAGTGTTCTTTGAGCAAATTTGGACTGTCAGAGCAAGCATCCACCAGATCAGTGCCTTGCATCGTGCAGTCACAGCATAGCTGGTCCTGTACTGGAAGCTTTAAATCTGGATTTATTGTATCATCAAACCAGGGGTGTAAGAGTCTCTCGGTGTAGTGGGAAGTGGTTACGTGTCTTCAGTCCCATGTCAAAGTGACCTGCACCTGACCAGAATATGTTACATAGATACCATCAGTAGGAAAGCGTAGGATACTGCCTGACATTTTAGTCTGTGTTGGGGATAAACAACAAACATCTGTCACAAATCTTAACAGAGGGCAGCTCCTGTTGTCCTCTATAATAATCACAAATAAAAATCACAACAGGAGTAAAGATTGCAGAGATGAAAGACAACCAGTAAAACATCTGCAGCATTCAAGGTCCTGGGAACTTTTCATCTGTACAAGTTAAACAGCCCTTCATTTCTCCTTCTAATAACTTACAAGCCCATTAAAAATATATATCTCTGTATTCCCTCACCCCTAACCCTTCCCCAAACCAAATCTTTAATCAGCTACACCTTTTAATGCAGAATCAGCAGCAGCAGCAATGAAGAATGACCCTGTAGTAGCAGCCCTGGTGAGGCAGGGCTTTTTCTTCTTTTGCTTTTCTTTTTTTTGCTTTTTATTCCTCTGCAGCTCCAATCATGCCTTTGAAACATCTTTAAGCACCGGAGCTTTGTCCTTTTCATTTCCTCCTCCTGTTTGTGTATTTTCCAGATAGAGTCCCTGGAAAAAGTGTTTTTATTGTTATTAGCAAGTCAGACATTTCTGCTCTTTCTTAAAGTATACGTTATCCTCTTGGGCTGCGCAGTCATCTGCTGCTTTGTGTCTGGACAGTACTTGGCACATGTGCTCCCTGTCCAAAAAAGAAATCTCAAGGCACCACTGCAATGCAAGGAGTAGTCACAGTAGAAACAATCATCCTTTTAAGACCTCTTCTTATTCCAAAATATCCACCATACATAACTCTCAAACTCAGCTCTTAAATCCAGGGTGACCCAGAAATTTTTAACAGAAGAGCCAAAGGCAGAAATGTAGTCTGATGATGATAATTTTTATTCCCGTTCATTAGAAAACCGTATCCATTAGGTGACTGATATTTATGGGTCTTTTGAGTCAGTGTTTTGCTATATCATGAAAAGTCTTGGCCCTTAGAAATGTCAGCTCTGTCTTGTGGCACTGGTGAGGATACGGACAGGGTGCGGGCAGGTTTCCCATGCAGCGCCATCAACTCACCTCAAATGTGACAGCAGCATCTCCTGCCAGTCCAGCCTTGTCTGTCCACAAAACTCGGTCAAAGAGCCCCAGGCCTGAAAATGTGTGTCACCTCAAGAGATCACAAAGGGCTGGAGATAAAAGAACAAACTTCTTTCACCAGTAAAAAGAAATTGAGCCTTGGAGGCAGCTTCCAGAGGAGACAGCTAGTATATTAATGTCTTGCTATCCTGGAACAGATCTCACTAAAAACCAACAAGCCTTACAGTATGCGTTTCAGTATTTTCTGTACAATCCTGCTCAGCATTAGTTATAAATCTTATTAGGTGATAGACTGTTTGTTCTCACACAAATAAAATAACAAATGGAGTGGAGATCGCAGAGAGCTGACAATCACCAGAGGCAATGCAACACTCAAGGCCCTTGGAATCAGAAGATCTTTTCAGCTCGAGAATCTTAACAGCTCTTCATTTCTCTCCCCAGGAACTCACAAGCCCATTAAAAATATATCTCTCTGTATTCCCCTCCACCCAGAAGCCTTCCTCCTTCAACCAGCTGTGCCATTTAGTGCAGACTCAGCAGTGATGAAGAATGGTCCTGTAGAAGAACCCCAGGGAAAGAGGTTTTTCCTTCGTTCCTTCTTTTCTTCCTTTTTGCAGATCCAGTTGTGCTTATGAAATCTCTACAAGCAGCTGGCACCTTGTCTTTTCTCTTTTAATTTCCTCCTTTTTTTGCGTTTGCAGGCAAGGTAGCTGGAAGAGGCTTTCATCTTCATTAGGACCATACGTTTCTGCAGGTTCATTAGGCTCTTTTTGTGTTTTTATTGGTGTGCAGTTGTCTGCAACAAGAAAAATAGCCTCAAACATCATTAGTCTGCTAAAGAAAATTTCAGTGCTCCTTCCTGGGGCTTTGGGAATTTGTGCTGTGTTGAAACTTCAGCAAAATCAAGAATCTGACATCATGCTTTTTCCTTTATTCTTTCTCATGACAGACATCATTCCTCAGGGCCCAATCTTGCCTTTACATAAACTGTGTTGTAGTCTTAAATATAAGCCAGGGCAAACCAAGACCCTGATGTTTTTCCAAGGCAGCAACACACCTGCAACGATCGCTCCCTGAGGCGTGAGCTGACCCATTCATCATAAGGGGTGTTGACTCTTCACATAAAAATGACAGCTTAAATGGTATTTAATGATATTAGCTATTTCCCAGCTGATCATTTTAGCAGATTCATTCAACCATGTGCAAGTTGGCAAAGCTCGGGGCGAAAGGCCACACCTGGCCATTCAGAAACATCCCCCTGGGTAGCTGAGTGCAGGTGAAATCAGGCCCCATTTGTTGAAGAGCTTTTCACCTCATGTCAGCTATCGGGAGGGCTCCAGGACTCCGCTCTGCTGACCCCAAGGCTAAACACAGATAGAGTGTGTGCAAGTTCCTCCTAATGGTTTTTGGCTTGCAATCCTCTCCTCAGCATCTGTCTTGCTTACATTTGAGGCCAGTATTTTTTCCTAATTTATAGACCAAATAAACAAATCCATGACCTCTCAACAGACACCCTGCCATGCCCTGCTGAACACCAGGATTATTTCTAGCTGAGTGAATTAAACAGCCTGGAAACGCCAAAAGAGCACTTAGATGCCAATGCCTGAATGTTGGTCCTCTGGAAATATTGGCCAGTGCTTGAGGTAAAAGACACAACCTTCTATACCAGGACTCGGCTCTTAAGGACAACTCTGTCTTAATCAAACTCCTAATCAATCATATAACAGTCAATCCCCAAAGTCAAGTTTATGTGAACACCATATTCATCTAAATACTGCAGCCACTTCACCCATCTTTACAGATGATCCCAACTCCCAGTGTGCTCTACTGGCTCTTCCCAGTATTGCTGTCTGTATATGCACATATACTGACAACTCTTTTAATATCACCTGCCTGTTTTCAGGAGGACCTATGAGTCCCAAGGTTATCCTGCTTCTAACACCTCTCTCCATGGAAAGACCCATAAAACTTCCTGCAATAAACAACAGATCATCTGCTCTCCTGGCTGTGTTTCATATATCTTCTGCAAATGACCAGTCAAATGACAAGTGCTGCCCTCATAAACTTCTCAAAGTGTCTTCCGGAGACATGGTGGGCTCTGCAACGTGCTTAGCTTGCCATTGATCTCCATGTATATGGTATAAAGAAATAATTTTAGCCATGCAATGGGAAACTGGAAAGGAGAATGTATTGCAAGCATATTTCATCAAAAAAAAAAAAAAAGTCCTTGGATGTAATTGTTTAAACTAGACAGGAAAACTAATTGAACATAATAACTGTGATAAAGCTCTCTGCACTTCATGACAGAGGCAGCACTGTTGGCTGAGCTTAATCTGGCAGCATGGCATATGGGTTACACAGAGAATTGTTTGCAACTCTAGGAAACAGCCCTCAGCCTGGACAGGCTTAGCATAACATAAACTATACGGCCAATTCAACTTCCTTGAAAGTAACAAGTGATTTTGAGAGACCTAGACCATATGAGATTTCTGTAGCCAACTATTTTCTACCTAAGTGACTACATTTTTACCTTCCTCTTTAACAGTTTTTTCTCTGCTGATTGGTGTTGTGAATACAAAATTTATGGCATCTTGAGTGAGACCAGGAGATTCAGGGAGAGTAAAATAAAAAGTAATTTTACATCAAAATAACTCATAGAGAAGCTGCTTCACTGACTGTGAGATTAATTGTCATATTTAATGCATTATAAACCTCTACTTGTTAATTTATATCAAGTCACCTCAAAATTTCCAGGCTGTTGCACCAGGCAGTTACTGATTCCAAGGCAGCTTGCTCTAATATTTAGGTCCAGCATGGCTATAATCCATTAGGATCTTACTGCTCAATTATAAAAGGATCATTAAAAAATTATTTCATCCCATGACATCAGTGATAAATCAGTTCTTCAAGACCAAGGTTTATTCTGCAATGACTGACTGTGCTTTAGCAGATCAGTTTCAAAAGCTTGAAATTTTGTTTTGGAAAACCTTGAAACCTTTTGAAACCTTGTTTTTGCACCCCCAGACTCCTGAGACCCATCTCCAATTCAATCACCTGCACAGATGAAGACATCGCCTTCCCCTGTGTCTAAGCCTGTCCTTGTGCCACAAGCCATTGGACAAAGCATCAAAAGGGTTATGCCTATTTGCCCACCTGCTTCTTAAGAATGATCCCTAAACATTTATTATTGTCCATTGTAAAAGACAAGAGATGGTGTGAGCTGGATCTTTGACCTGACTTGGCATGGTCCTCCTTGGAGCATATGCCTGGCTCTCCTTGTAAGTCAGTCTACCTGCCTGTAACAGGGATGAGGAGCAGGTTTGGTAACAGTGGTGTAAAATGAGAGCAGTATTATTGAGGCTGTGTAAAGCCAACATCCATGACACAGGAGTGAGGCACAGAAATCTGTTGTTCTCACAAAAGGAATCAGATAATTCCTTCAAGATTGTCTGGATTTACGTGCCGTGCTGTATCGCCGCTGCTGCATGGCAAGCACGTTTTCCTTCAGACAAGGGTGGATCACAACAGGCAAAGGAAACCTCTGTTTCAAGCAAATTTAAAGACTACCCATGCATGCTTTAGAGGCGCAAATTAACCCCCCCACACAGACAAGCCAATCAAACAGCAGTGTCGTAAACGTGGAGGCATCAGAGTGCAATATCCCTCTCTGATTCTCTCCACACACCATACACACACACACAATGTTCGTCTCCGGGTCAGTGGGAAAGTTAATTAGAAGAATGGAGTTTCTTGTGATGGAAGATGCCACCCTGATATGATTCTGAGTCCTTTCTCTGCTTCTGATGAATTACAAATGACAGCGAGGGAAGTGAAGGACACTGGCAGTGACAGTTTGTCAGCCACGCTCGCTCTGCGTACTTTTTTTTTTTGGGTGGGTAACTTTTTCTCCTCTGTTCATTTCACACCACTCGCTATGGCGTCCCTCCTCCCTTCTACCTCCTCTCCCTTTCCTTTCATTTGCCAGTGGGTGACTGGAAGGTGAAAGAGAGAGCAGCCCCTTTGAGCAGACCTCGTAAGCCACAAAGGGAGGGATTTGGACCGGGGCGGTGCAGGAGACCTCTGGACGGGGCTTTCAGACATGACAACTGTGATGCTGAAGCAAACAGCACCTGCGAATCCTGCTGGAGCAGGTGCAGGACTGTACGCTGGGTTGTCACTTGCCTCCAGACAGACAGGCAAAAAAGGAACCTTTCAGTGAAATATTTCTTATCAAGAGATGCTTCTTTTTTCCACCAGTCTATGCGTCTCTCCATCAATCAAGAAACCAGTAAGTAGACTGGAACAAGGCTTACTGAATCCCAGTTCTTTAATTCTTCTGTGCATTTTTGGAAGTTGTTCATCTACCTCTACAAAGTTGTTGTTTTTCTTAGGGGTGTTTTTATGGGAGATGGCTGTGATCATCCTGGTACAACATGGGCTGGGCAGCAACACCCTCTGCCCAGTGTGATTTCTTCCATTTCAGTATTTTTTTCCTACCAAAATAAATGTTTCTTCCCCTTAAAAAAAGAAAAAGAATTTTATTGGGTTTTTCAACTTGAAACATTTTGGGGTAAACTTTTTTTTGAAGTCATAAATACGTTTCAGTGAATTTCGGAAGAAGAAAATTCTGTTTTTATTTTCTTGGCAATAATTGCAAGGTAGTCCGGTTTTGGATGAAAAAACCTGGGGGCTGTGGAAGTTATATCAGGGCAGCAAAAGCTGTGTGAGTGATTGGAGTGTACTGCACTACTCCCAAGTGCTTCTCCTGCACAGAAGCAGCTGTGACACGGGGGCCCTGAGTCTTGATCTTGGGGCCAGGATAAGGATTTGAGCACTTATTTCAAAGGATGGAAATTAAACAAATAGTAATAGAGAAAAGTATATGTTCATGAATCAGATTATGACCATGCCTGAGTGAAGACGATTGGTTGTTAACTCCAGTCCTATTAAAGTTCATATTCTGAAAGACTACAGAGCTGCTAAATAAAAGCTGAAATAGATTTCTGTGCTAACTTCAAGGTCATGTTTCTGCAGCATTATGGAATACATTAAAATGCTCAATTTATGCCTTGTAACTCACCAAAAATATAAATGTAGCTTTTATTAAATAAACCTTTGCCAGGATCTCTTCCTCTATAACTTTTTCTCCTTTGCCCTCTATATTTAATAGAAAAAATGTATTTCAGTACGAGAAGCTTTTCTTTACTATATTTGCTCTTTCCTCAGTGGAAGCCATCATTGCCCCAAGGGAAAAAAAAATTATCTTTCCAAGTGAATGATGAATCAAAGGTCTCAAGTCTCCCCTTGTCCACAGAATCCACTGACCTCAGTCCAACTATTTATTGTCCCTAGCCGGAGAGAGCAATGGTAAAAACTCTGATTTTCTTTTGTTTGTGCCTAAGCCTAAGTTCTTTCCTTATGAGTAGGCACATCCCATATTGTGTTCAAGTAAGCTCATTCCTCTTCCTTTACTCTCACCATGCAGGCACAGTACTTTTGGATAGCAGAATTACCAGTCCACGTATTCAAGGACCATCCGAAAAATCACAGTGAAGCACTGGAGCATAAAGGAGGGATAACATGCACTTCTCTGCTATTACTGCCTGCTGCTGCAGGAATGAAAGGAAAATGCCACATAATTCATTAAGAAGTGCTAGATTTCTCTAGGGAATGCTTCCACCAAGGAGAGTGCAGCACCCTGTTATAAATGACCATATGGCTCTTAGGCTGGAGTGGGATTACATCTGACCAGCTTGGAGCACTCACAGGGATTGGCCATCTTGGGTCCTGACAGGGAAGATATAGCTTGAAAAGTATATTGAATGAGATGGCTGCTGAGTCTGTACTTCTTTCACAGCGCATCCATCAAAATCCTTGTAACTGAGCCCTTCCCTGCACCCTTTCCAGGGGAGGAAAGAACAGGGTTTACCCTTTGAGGTAGGCTTAGATTGAAGTCACAAGCTTGGCCATCCTGAGGTTGGGAAGGCTGAGGATCAGCTTCAGATCTCTCTGAATTCAACTGGAAATACCTGGCACCTTGTGGCACACCTCATGTTTAAACTTGTCAGGATATTAGCCCTCTGCCATGGATGGTGCTCTAGTGCAGATCCAGGAGGACCGGCCAAAGCCACTTGCCACAGCACTGAGCACTGTAGGACAATCCAGAACTACAGATTCCTGCCTGGGAAGAGTGTCTGTGGGCTGAAATGCCAAAATAATTATTATTTTATCACCCTTGTATTAAGTCCTCTACCACACAGAGATCAGCTCCCAACGATTTCCTTTGCCTCTTCCGCCCAGACTGAATCCCACAGGACATGTAGGCTTTACTGCTAACACACTAGCCCTTGCTCTTTCTGCCACTCTACAATGCTAGTGATTTTCTTGGCTCTTGCAGACGTGACAATGCAGCAGAGAGGCTTTCATTCACCTTCTTGCTGCATCCCCTGGGCTGGCTGGCGGCACTCTGTCCCATGGCTTTTGCCCTGAGCTGCTCTGCCAAATGGTTTCACATTTTGAAGTTCGAGAGGAAGCTGTTTCCTGCAAACAGATTATGAATTGAAATATTTCCCTGAGCTCCTGTTCACAGGATTTCTAATGCACCGGGCATCAGCTTAGCCCTCTGATGAATCAAAGTCATTTTGCAAAAATGGCACCTTAGTGTTGCATATATATTGCCCCACTACAGCATCCCTGGCATATTTATTCAGTTTACTAGTCAAAACTAGTTTCATGCTACACTAAGCCCAGCAGGGTCAACACCTAACCTATGAAAATCAAGCTGTCTCCTTTCTCTCTGCTTCATACATCATCATCAACCAAAGCTGGATAATAGAAAGCAGGTTTTGATCCTGGAATGATTATTGCTGCTGCTGTCTGGGATGTGGCAGGAAGAAAGACGGAGTGAGTTTGCAATGATTTGATGCTACAAACCTGGGTAAAAAAGCAAACGTGGTGTTGCTTGTCATATAGAGTGAGGGCATCATGTGGACAAGGCCTGTGGGTGTCTGTGGTGAGGCTGTGGATGCGGCTGTGGCTTGATACGGACATACAAAAACACACCAGCACAGAGAAGCCGGAAGAGCTGCAATCCAAGGGTGATGGCAGTATGATCCATCACATTCTGGTGAAGTCCCGCCTAAAAAACATCTAATCGATGGGCTGCTTGGTTGCAGCCAGGAAGGAAACAAATACCAGAAGTCCTGGCTAGAGGATAGTTGTGTGGTATTTGTGCTTGAATTCTGTGATAAACACAGGAAACTGCTGCCAACCAAGACTAGAGACTGCCGTTTCGATGGACCATCAAGGAGCAGAGATGATGGAAGACCCTACTATTTCAACCATACCCTTCAGTACCTCCAGAAGCTTCAGAGAGGCTACGAAACAGCTGAGAAGGCTTCAAGAACAACTGAAATGTTTGGACCATGTGAACCGTGGTCAAAGGCCTGTCTGCATGTAACATGGATAAGAGGAAAGGAATAAAGGAGGCTCAGACATTGAGCTTGCTAGTAGAGAAAATCAGGAGTTTGTATCCGGCTATCCAAATAAAAGTACATAAGCCATGTGTATGTTAATTCAAACAAGTTATGCATTTTAAACTGACCAGTGTTTTCTCCACTGCTTTTCCCTGACTCTCCCTGATTTTCTCCATTGACAGCTTCAGGATGGTGATGGGATCACTCCCTTAGATATGTCAGTGAGCATCAGGGCTGTGCTTTGAAAATTGCCAACAGCTTTTCTGGGGGATCAGGAAGCCCAAGGGCCCAGGGCATCTTGTTCTGGCAGTACCCACAGAAGTAGGCACAGCAGCCGGGGTGGGTGAGGAAGCTCAGACCAGGGACACGTACCAATTCCCACGCAGATGTATGCACTGCTACTGTCCGCAGGTGTCACCGAGACATTCCCTCTTTGGCTGACAAACCCAAGAAAAACAAGAATGACCAGATGCAATTCTACAGCTTGAGCTAAAAAAAACCCCAAATTTCCCCAAGCCGTGGTAAGCAGGAACTGAAACATCTCTCATCCTCTGTGGAGCAGGCACAGGGGGGAGCTTGTAACACACACACACACGCACATATACACTTATTAAAGTTTTGAAATCATAATTAAAAGCGTGCATGGCGTACGCTGAGCTGTGGATTCAGAGCTGTACTTACTCCTGCCTGCTACACCTGCCCCGCTGCACAGCGCGGCTCCGCCAAGCTTCGTCTCCAGTTGTCAGTTTTACATATCGCCGTGTTTAGCATGCAACCGGTGCTCCTCACCTGCCGTTCACTGGAACTCAGCGTGGCCCCCCTGCTATTGATTAATTTGCGCTAATTAAAACCAGCAGTGTTTCTGCAGAAAAGATGTGTAAGTGTCAATAAATTATGGGAAATTTCACAGATTAAAGATTGCCAACTTCTGCTTGAAAATAACCAAACAAATGCTAATGGCTCTTTCCAAAGAGCCCAAATTCACTAACAGGGCTGCGTGAATGGGCTCCAGCGCTCGTCTTCGATTTCAGTGTAGCTAACATTTGCAGCGATGCTCTGTCTAGGTTACAAGCTGAAAGACTTCATTTTTTTCAACATAGGTATTTCTGTTTTCAAAGCTAATTTATTCATTGCCGTTTGCTCTTCCTTGCCAGTTACTCAAACCGATGAGCTGAATGAAGAGTTTTTAGTGCCAACAACATGGCAACCCTACAAAAATCCCGAGCAAATAAACACAGGAATTGTGACAAGCCACCACGCCAGCGGTGCTTGTTAGCAGCTGCCGGTAATAAACCTGCTGGAAAGCAGGTGCCATGAAGGAAACTTTGTAAATCCATAACAAACAGCTGGGGATAAGCCTAGCTTTTAAGGGATGAAACTGGATTCAGGGACCCGAGAGAATGGTAATTCAGAATAAAGTTAGATTTCTATTACTCTACCACTGTGGACGCAGCCCGAGTGAGCGGAGAGCAGCCTGCCCGCAGGCATGGTTACACTGCGACGGCTCACTTGCACGTCCTTTCCCTGCTGGGGTCTCTGTCCTGACCCCACTGCTCCCAGTTTCCAGTACAGCACCTTTGCTTGGTGCCAAAGCAGCTGGCAGATTGCAAGGGCAGCTTCAGGAGATGCTGGTTATCAGGGGGAGCCTCCCAGACTCTGCAGCTCACCCTGGACTGATTATCCTCTGGGCTTAGAGGTGAGCAGCGGCTAAAACCCAAATGCACCAAAGTTTTGCACCTTGCCAGCAACTGAGGATGCAGACAGCATCGACAACAGGATTTCAGGAGGGACAGTGCACTTACTGATTTTCAAGTGGAAGGAGTGAATTCCCCGGTAACAAGAAGTGTGGTGAGGCCTGACATGGTGCCAGCCAGCCCGAGTG
Organism: Rhinoptilus africanus; assembly: GCA_013400135.1. Lineage (NCBI taxonomy): Eukaryota > Metazoa > Chordata > Aves > Charadriiformes > Glareolidae > Rhinoptilus > Rhinoptilus africanus. The sequence continues at coordinate 1,053,959 of VXBO01011952.1, forward strand.
TGGGGGGGCTTGGCAGCGAGAGATGTGTGTGCCATTCCTTATGGGGTTAGGTTTAATGACGCCCTCTTGCCTTTCATCTTTGGAGCTGTGTGAGGGGGCTGAGGGGAGGAAGAGCTTAAATGTCAGCTCTGCACTGAGGTGGAAGAATTCCCCAGCATTAGCGGCGTCTGGCCAGGATGAGGTCCCGTCCTGGTGGGAGCATCTCATCAGACGTGCTGAGAGCAGCAGTGACAAATCAGGAAGCTCCTGCCGTTGGCTTGGTGGGATTAATTAACTCCTGCATTGTCACTGCCTTCAATTAACTCCGTGGCTGCGGGCTGGGCCCTGCTGGGTTTTGGTGGGGAAGAATTGGCAGGTTGGCGAAGGCTGGTGTGCGGGAGCTGTGTGGCATCACAGGGGCAGGAGCAGGGCAGGGGCTTGGCTGCACACGTGGGAAGAGGAATGCAACTGGAAGCAGATGGAAACGTGGTACAAACATAACAGTGCAAGGTTACACAGTTGGGTGGTACTTAAGTAAGAATATCTACTGCAGAACTAGGGGGGGAAACGGGGATCCCTCTCCTTTGGAAATCTTTCTGTTGGAGGATGAATTTATTAGTCAGTCACAACAGAAGTAATCTCATCCGAAAAGTGTTTGCATGAGAAACAGGGAAGTACCGGTGCCATTGTACAAAGCAGTAGTATGGCTGTGCATGAGATATTTTGTATGGGTTATGGTTACTCACACTTGAGACAAAATATTTTAAACTGAGAAAGGCACTGGGAAGAGATGTCTGTTGAGAAGATGCTGTTAGCCTGGCATGATGGGTTTCAGCCTTTGATCTGTGGCCCCCTGGGGCCAGAGAGTCTCTAGACCTTAAATAAGTTCCCCAAAGCATTATTTGATTCCAGAACTGGGTTGCCACATGGACCAAGGACAGAGATAGGACTGACGTCTCCATAGGTAGTGCACAGTATCAGACTGAGGGTGTGTTTTGGTCTGTGGCTCACACTGCATTTCACTCCTACTGAGGAGACCTACATTTGGTCTGATACAAACCTTTGGCTGTAATAAATCAATCTCAAGAAGTCCATCTCTATCACTGTCACCCATAATGACCAGTATCTCAAGATGAAAAGGAGCTTATAAAACTGTGGTACGATTTAGCATTAGCTACTATGTGAAATTTAGTCTGTTGTTTGTTGCAGGAAAGGGAAGAACACAAGATTGACAGCTGCAGAAATGGTGAAAAGGCTTTAATCTATAGAGACATCTATCAGGTATTTTATACCACCAGCTGCCTGATCTGGCTAAAAACTACAGAAACTGCACTCAAGAATCCAGTTTATGAGAACTGTGGACTCTCTTTATAACCAATCCAGTGTCAAACTGTAGGAGTGTGGACAATGCTGCACTGATATACCCAGAAATCTGGGATAGGATTCATTTCATCTTCCTATTCGGAGAACTGGTCCACTCATCATAGTTTTATTTTACGGGCTAGAAAGAATAATAGGCATTTCAAAGTGCAGTTCATTTCATCCTAATACAGACATTAGGATGAGTGCCTGTGTCTCTCCTTGGCTGTAATTGGAGCCTAGGGTGCCTAGCTCAAAAGGAAATGTCTGCCTTGTAAAAGTAGAGATGAATCCAACCCCTGGCATATAGAAACCAGGAGTCATATTTTCGCTTTCCTCCTCAAGAGAGACACTCCTTTTTGGCTGTTACCATTCTGAATCGCTCAGCATTTTTATAGATGGGTGCCCATGTATTTCTCTGTGGTGTTTCAGGACTCTCCTTCTAAGCACATGAGCATTTTGCCTTGTCTGGCTGCCTGTCATGGGCCAACAAGTATCCTCATGGCTGTCATGGGTGCTGCGCTCTTTTGTCACTCTTCCAGCTCTTGGAGAAGATTTGAACTCTGCTGTAGAGAGGGAGGAAGGCATGGCCCATGGAAGGGTAATGGTCACTCAGCCCAATAAGTAGGAGAGCTGGGTAAAGGCCCCAACTCTCTAGACTGTGCTGTGTCTCCACATTGCACAATGGCATGCCTGTAGTTGAGTTGGGAGGAAGAAGAGAAGTCCTTGGCAAGGGAGACGTGGGGTTTAGGTTGTATTGGAAACTCATGGGAATGAAATGACAATGTCAGAGGCATTGAGTGGTGGATGAGACAACTGCAGTCATTTGAACTAAGCATGAAACTTCGTGTTCAAAACAAAGCACATGCACTTCTTCCTGCGAAAAAACATGCTTGGGTGATTTCTTGGTTGAAGTGGATAGTTTAAGGAGACAATGTGAACAAGGTAGTTTTCAACCCCTTCCCAGGCCCCTAAGTCAAGATCTTGCCTGCCATCCCAAAGCATAAGGCATATTTGCCCAGACTCTGAAAGACAGCAAGGCACTACTAGTGCAGAGACAGCAAAAATGCCCTGGAAGAGCCCTGGGAACAGCTCAGGCATGAGATAAAGGAGCAGCTTGGACAGTCTGTACACTGGCAGATGCTGAAAGGAGTTCAGAATCCAAACCAGCAGGGCAGAAGGTTGATTTAGAGGTGAGCAAATTGCATGGTGAGCAATTTAGGTGGATGAAGAGACACTGAGGTGTATCCCTCAGGCAGGACACCAAGAACTGGAACTGCAGAGGATGACACTAGTCAGATGGGAAGTGCATGGGGGAGAAGCATGAACCTTGCACAGAACCTGCTGTCCAACATGATTAGTCCCCTGGGAGTCCTACATCCACTCACAAAAAGAGCTGTGTCATCGTAAAAAAACAGCTCCATTATGCATGGGCTGCTGGCTTCCCTTTATTGTCAGCTCCTCTGGATACATATCAGGAAGTCTGAAAGCTGCTCATCCCTAATGAAAAGCAGATGATGTTCATTATTAAATCTGAAATGTTCAAATGCAATTCGTTGCTAGCAAATTTCAAGGTCTGTTTGAGTGATGTCCATGCAGAAAAACCAACTCAATACAAACAATGATGAAGCTGCTCTGGCTGAGGCTGGTGATACAAGTGATTGGATCAAAGCTTGCACTGGATTTTCTTTTTGCTGCCTCCAAGGCTGCTGACTCACCTAAAGAGGTGACTTCTGCCCCCTGAGGCTGAGGATGGCTTCTTAATTTGCTCTTTCCTCCTAAGTTTAGCTGGTAGCTCAGTAGAAAATATTGGGCGTATGACTGACAGTGTTTGGCATCTTTTTCATTATCCAGGCACTGAAGTGATATTTGAGGGGTAATTTCCATTTTTGACCCAAGGAAATTTTTTTAATTTTTTTTCATTCCCAGAGATGTCTGTGTTTAGGAGCTGATGTGTGAGAACAGAGGTGCTACGCGCTTGGCCTTTACTTCTCCTTTCTGTGCTCAGCACTATGCCAGGATCAAGCTCTGCTCTTCATTCATTGTTGCATGGCTGGAGACTTAAGGATCTCTTCTCCATGGGAGTGAGAGGTGGCTCAGAACCATCAGACATTCTCTCCCCAGACTTCTCTGCACACCAGGAAAAACCTTTCCTTTCATTAAGTGGTCACTTGGAAACATCTTCTACAGACCTCTGCTACACCAGCTCTCCAACTATGCCATGAAACTAAAGTTTCCTGCCAGGCTGTGGATGCTCTGAAGTTATTCACAGGAAAGTTGAGTGCTTACAAGATATTCCAACTACCATGCCTTTAAGAACAACTAGGTTCCTGCAGTAAAACATGCCTGCGTCTCAAACTACATGCTGAAAACAGACTGAGCTCAAACTCAGAGAAGATAAAATTCAAATAAAAGTGTATATTTACAATGTCTAACTAGACAACACAGTGGCAGGTGAAGAAAGGCAAGAAAAAGCTACTTAATCCAGTAATACAAGAATCAAATCTACAAAGTCTCTTTCCTCCTCCCTGGATTTAAATTTCTCTCAGCTCGCTGGATCTGCAGCAAAGGCCTGATAGTGCGGCTTCTCCAAAAGTGAGACTTGTGGGGAAAACATAATGACAATCCAGACAGTCAAGTCTAGAGAGCATTAACTGACAGTTTCAATATTCCCCTGTCTCTGGGAAGTTTAATTCATGAAATGCCTCTTATTTTAAACTAAAACAATGCCTATTATCTGGTCTCTAGACATCTCAGAACAATGTTTTTCAACAAAGCTGTAATCAAGATTGCTGTGCTTCTCCAGGCCTCATAGGTCTCTCTATTGCTGGAAAACTGGGGGTTGCTTTTTAAGTTGCAGACTAGAAGCAGGGAATGTATTTCCACTTATCCCAACAGGAACATTTTAGGCCTGAGTTACACTAGGAGAAATAATCTGAGGCTTCTTAAATTTTCAAGCTCCCTTTCATTTATTTATCATGGAAGTTATTTTCACGGTAAACCAGGAAAGTCAGTTTGTCTTGTAAAGATGCAGATGAAGCCCTTGTGGGTTGAGAGAGGAGGAGCAAGGCATGAAAGACGGCTGCCTTGGGTCCACTGAGGAGACACGAGCAAGTGCTGACGAGATGCTGAGCTGACCAGAAATTGCATGACCACATCAGGATGGCATTGAGCCAGAGCTAACACGCCGTGCTGACAGGCTGGGTTTATTTAGCTGCTTGGGCTCCAAGCCATGGCACTGCGGTGAGATGGGTGCTGGTCTGCTTCGAGTGTGGGCAGAAGAAAACTGTCAGCGGGGACAAGTACACCTGCAGCTCCTGTCTCCTTCCCACCAGTCACTTAGCCTGGAAGGAGTGAAGAAATGTGTCTTGTTTTCCTTCCCATGTTCTTCGCACTTGCCAGTAGACTTGAAAACTGTCCATCTTTCCATTTATGCTTTGCAGAACAGTTTGAACTCCATGGATAAGCAAATATGAGCACTTTCTTATGGGGAGAAATATGTCCCATCTTCCCCATCTTTTCAGCATCCAGCAAAACACTCCACTAGGCACTACTCAATAGTTCCAGAGCAGTATTTGAGGGTTAGGGGCTGGGCTTCCCTGACTACTCTTGAAACAAAAGAAATACATCCTGGTCACCCATGTTTGAATCTCCAGGCTCACGCTGGAAAGAATACCTGAGGTGAGTGGCTAAGACAAAGATTTAACCAGAAATCATGGCGACTAAAAGCTGGTTGAGCAATGGGCAACTCCCAGCATAAACCATCAATGGAAGTATAAAAAGTGTGGTTTTTTCTAAATTCAGTATTTTAAAAGAAACTCAAACCCTGAAATATAATAGCCACAAGTAGAGATATTTCACGTTAATAATGTCTCTGTTCTATTTCATGCAAGTCAAACTTCAACCACTTCAAGCTCTCCCTGTCTTTGTAGGTGAGACCTTCTGCTCATGCTCCTTCTCTGAGGGTTTCCTCCCTCGGAGAGGGGAGGCAATGCCCCCAGGAGCCGCTGCCATGCTCCTTCACAGAGGAGGCAGCAGATTTAGGGCATTCGGTCCATGGTGGGGAAAGAAAACAAGAATTACTCAGACAAAATCCCCTGTGTGGCAGCATTTCCAAATCAAAGTATTTTAATAGAGACACAAACACACACACTGGGGATTGGATATTTTTTTTTTTTGGCTGAAGTATTTAGGGTTGCAGTCAAAATGTTTTCATTTTTTAATATTTGTTTTTGTGAGGAATAATTGAAGTTTTTGCTGCAAAGCAGATACTTCACACAATAAACATGTCTCTAAAAAAAAAAAACAGTTTAAAGGGAAAATTTTCAACCATCTGTCTGGCTGAAGGACTATCGAAGAGGGAATACGAAGAGTTTATGTAGATTTTTTGCACCTCCTCTAGACCCATTAAAAATCAGAGGCTTGGCACATGTGAGAAAAGGTGAAGGACAGAGAAAAGAAACCAAACAACAGGGTCAAGTGAAATGCCACAGTCAAAGGAAAATAGTTCTGAAATAATTATGAAAATTTTCATTCGCCATTTTCTGTCTTTCTAATGTGCTTTTTCACATGCAGCAATGGGGTATTGCTGAGAAGCTATTGCTTGAAAAGAGAAGGGACTTCATTGGCATGTTGGTGTGGAACAGTACATTTCTCCATCGACACCCTCATTCAAATAAGCAGGGCTATTTGTGCAGTGTGGTGCTTTTCAAAAGCAAGCATCAGCAGGTACATCTGGCCCAAACGACTCAGTAGAAATTCCCCTACACCGTGAAGCCGTGAGTTGGTTCAGGTGCGCATGCGAAAGAGAGAAAACAGCAGCAACTGGTGGTTTTTCCCCGTGGCTGGCAGCCAAGGCGTTGATTATCATCACGCAAGCAAAGGATCAGCTCATCAGGGGCTTGTTTCTCTGCAGAGCTAAGGAGCTTAGTGCAATGGAGGTTAGCTTGATTCCAGGCAAAACAGCCAAACCGGCTGGCAACGTGGGCTCCACCTCACCTCTCCTCCCGGGGCTCACCCCCTCTTTTAGCATAAATCCTTAGCTCTGCACCCAGAGGAGGTGGGTGAAATATTAGCGGAGCCTCCTCCATCCTCTCTGTCAGGCAGCTTTATGGGGCTTAGCCCTTCCAAAAAAATAAAAAGAGGAGGGGGGAGTCACTAAACATTTTCTATTTCAAAACAGATTTCATCTTCCATAGAAAGTAATACTGCCTCCAGCCATGTGTAACTTATTTTTTATCCAACGGAGTATATGGGCTTATAACTAGATCCTGATAGGAACCCGGGTTTAAAACATTATTCACAGCAGGTTATTTGATCTTTATTTGCTGAATGCACTCAGCTGAATCCCTATCTCCAAACAATATGAGAAATAAAATGCCGGGCATGCTTCATTGGCCAGCCAGCTCATCTTGATTTGCAGAGACGGCTACATCCCTCTCAGCAGTTTCAGAGACGTACAGTAGCCCAGGCACTAAGATGCAGTTTTTCCTTCATCTTTTCCCACCTGAACACTTATCCTTTCTTGCTTTTCTCCTTCCCCCAATTAGGAGCTTTAAAAAACAATTCAGGCCAGTCCTTTCCTCTCCCTTTACCATGATTTTTGAGAAATTGTGCTTTCCGCTGCATGTTTGGGGATGCTCGTTCAAAATCGCTTGACATCTGTTTTTGTATAGAAGGCCAGATCCTGATAACCTGTTTGGGAAGCCGTAGGACTTTGTGATGAGATTGGTCACCTGAGGAAAGGTGGGTGAGACCTTGGCAAAACTATTACTACTTCATTTAATTAATATAACTGCTGTGACACCCGTCATGGATGACCTTGTCTCTACCACATAAACTCTGCTGCAGCTCCTGGCTGTGCCACAGTTAAAAGTGGACTTGGACATTGCAGGTGACCACTGGAACTGCTTCTTTAAAGAAAACCCTGATGACTACAAACTGGATTCATTACTAAGCAGGATGGATAAGGCTTTGCTGTCCTGAAAGGGAAGCCAGAGCCACTTGGGGGGAGAGGCTGAGCTGCATGCAAGGAGGTCAGGTTCTTCATTCCTTTTGACTTTTGATGAGATATGCCTTTGAAAATCCTCCCTCAGATATCCCAAAATAAAAGCCTCCAGTTTTCAGGCCAGACCCCAAGCACAAAAAACGCTTCAGAAATTCCAGTGCAGTGAGTCCTGCTGTGTCAGGGCTTTGGGGGTGATGAGCAAGTCCTTGGCGGACACCGCTGCAGTGGGATCAGGTCATTAAAATGGCCAATGTTCTGCACCGGTACGACAGATAGAGCAGGCCAAGGCCATTTTTCACATGAATATCAGTAGTTCTTATGTTCCCTTCTCTGGGATGCATTTCAAAGCCTATTGGCCCATCACAGCTAGCTCCTCCTGCTTCCCTTTCAAGACATGCCGGGAGACCATCTCGCTGCCAGGCAGTGTGTAGGTTCGGTTCATTTTCCCTGGGTGACAGCAGAGCAGTGTCACTGACCCAGCTGAATATTCCTTCACACAAATACAAATTAAAACCACCCCCTGCTGTCATTAGCCCACTCTCTGTACCATCTCCTTTCGCTGATTTAGCCCTGTCCTCCCTCGCGTACAGCCTGGGAGCGTCACCGAGCCTGGATGGATGTGGCAGTGACCAGGACAGCTCAGTGCTGGCTCTGTGGTATGAGGGCAAGCCCTCAGGTTGTGTGTGGTTCACTGGGGAAGGAGGGGGAGATCTGAAGAGGCGAGAATTAAACGTTTCGCTTTTCTTTTCCAGCAATTAACCCTGGAAAAGAGAAGAGAAGAAATAAACACAAAGCAAGCAGTCAGGGATGCAGCTTTGCATGGCTGGATTAGAGTCACAGTTGGCCTATCCCCTTGGGAACACTACTCTGCTATTAATAAAAAGATAAACAAGCCCTTTATTTATTTATTTTCCCTTCTCTCTCTGAGTCCTTTGATTTCCCTTCTCCTGCTTCAGGGAGCCCTGCTCCCTTCCGTTAGCTCTGCAGAGGAAGTGTTTGCAGAGGGAGGGTTTGCAAGAGGCTGCTCTAGGAAAGACAAAAATCAAGCGTGGAGGGAGCGCAGGGAGGAAGAAAGTGGGCGAAAATTATTTTTAACCATTTATAGCAATCACATCACCTTGCAGGGCTGGCAGAAATTCTCCTTTCGCTGCTGCAGCTGCAGGTCTCGCTCCCACAGGCTTCCTCTAACTCCCTGGAGCTCCCCTGTCCTTACAGGTACCTGTCCATCCCTCTGCACCCCTCGGCGCAGCTGCCTGGAGCCCCCTCGCTGAGCTAGAGACAGCCTTCTGGCACTACTGGGTCCATGTGGGAATAGGGACTGTCAGGCAGAGGGAAGAGTTACCCACCGAGGAAAAGCTAATTGCCCACTTTCAGACAAGGTGATGTGTGTATCTAAACCATCAGCAGAGTGCATCAGCGGTTCAAGAAAACACAGGACAAGCATGTCAATCAATGTCAGGTTACTTGCTTTGGAGGGAATTTTTGCCAATTTTGTGGGCAGGAATGGGTATGGATTGAACTGTGGTAATTCTGTGGTAATTCTTTATACAAATTAGGCATTCAACTGAGTCTGAATCTTAAACACTTGCCCTAAAAAAAATCTAAATACCTGAAAAACATTTCACAAAGCTCCTAAATTAATGATGAAAACTATTTTCCAGGCTTCTTTGCTTGATCCTTAGAATGAGATAAATGCCGATTAAATGGGAGAGCAAACACAGAACAAGCATTTGGCTGCACACACGCCTGGGCACTACTTGTGTGCATGTTTGTGAGACCATCTCATCAGTGTCTCCAGCCTTGATCTGAGGGGCAGGAATGATTTGGTGTGTTACTGTTTATTGCTCCAGAGACATACAAACTTTGAGCAATAAGCAGCAGTCATCAGCATGGAGGTACCCATACTACGAGTTGTCCCTGTGCTCTCTGTGTCTCCTTGGGGAGCCTGCAGAAAAGGAGAAGGAGATGCCTCAGTGCTGCTAAGGGATCCCTTGCGCTGGTCACCCTTGCCAAGTTGGATACCTGCCTGGTGTGCTTTTTGCTGGTAAGGTTTTTTTGATGAAGAGTTGTGGAGCAGTGAGGAATGGAGAAATGGGAAACCAGGTCACTGCAGGGGCACCTGAATGACAGAAAAGAATATCCCAGGGTCTCTACCCAGATACGAGGACAGGCTCTGCCTCATCAGGGACCTTTGTCTCCTGCACCATCCCTCTGGTCTTTCCATCAATGCTGTGTTGAACTTACTTTAAAAGTTTGGGAAATAAAAGGACTTTCTGCTTTTTTTTTTTTTCTCAGCGAGCGTGGAGCAGGGAAGGGAGAGCAGCGGTCGACACTGCAGCCGGGGTGTTAATGGTTGCATTAGCTGGAAAGGGGCAGCCAAACCAGGATGTGTAAAACCCCACCCAGGCTGCCCTTTAATTTGCTGTTACATGGAGTGGAAGATTTGAAAGCATATTTCTGGGTAATTAAGTCAAAGAGTGATTCTAATGGCTAATGCTGTCATTTTTGACTGCAAGGGAGGTCTGGGGCTGGAGCAGGCAGTGAAGGGAAAGGAAAATGCTTGGAGGTCACAGGCAGATGTTAAAATATTTTGACAGCCCACATCCAAGAGGCTAACTTAATGAAAGGCTTTGGCCAGCACCTTCCAAGAGGTCTGAAACTGAATCCATTAATTTTTCCCCAGCAGAACATGCGTGGCTTGGACAGTGGCTTGTCCATAAATCACCATTCTCCATTTGGTCAGAAATATCATCAATCATTCTCAATGTCCACCAGTCTACCCTCTGTGGCACTGCAGAAGCACCAGTAAGAGCGTAAGAGGGATTAATGTCTCTTGAGTTTAACACCCAAATTTTCAGTGACACATAGGATAAGCTCGGTCTTCATCTCCACTGATTATTAAAGCCAATGCCGCAAAGGTCCTGCACCTGTGTATGGAAATATACCTGCTCTGTGGTGCTGGGGAAATGAAATTAGGAAGCTCTATTCACAGTGCTATTATCTCTGGCTGCTTGGAAGGATTTAATCAAACCGCTGCAGCTTGCTGATGAGGATGTCCGCAGCTTGCGAGTTTGGTTCCTCCTGCACTGCATATCCCTGTGGCATTTACTAAACTCCTCCATCCTACCCCAGCGGGCTTGGAGTCAAGCACAGCATTTGAAAAGGATTTACTGGGAACCATTCTGCTGAGGTTTTTCAAAAGACTTGGTCAGGAAGCTGGAAAGGCACAGCTCCTGGCAGTCGTGTTCACTGGCTTTCACTGCTTTTTTTGTGCTTCAGAGAGCACTTGGAGTAAACAGGCAGGGAAAGAAAACTTGTGAACGTGGAAAATAACTGGGAGGTTATTTGATTCGAGTTTGAATTTTGAAACAAGGTTTGGGTCAAGTCTTCTCCTTTTTGACCTCCTTTGCTTGTTTCCAGAGGTAAGTTCAGTTCCTGCTACATCAGTTCCCTACTTCAGCATCTACAGTTCCTATGCTTCTTGTAAAAGAGTGTGTTCATAAATTGAAATCCTTCATTTCCTGTCCTGGGCTTTTGTGCAGGACTGCAATGCATGGGGAAGCCTTTTTTCAGCCCAGGCCTGGGGTGGCTGCCCTTCAAGATGGGTGAAGGGATGCCATGTGCCTGTTCCACTTGTGGATACACTCACAGAGGTTGATTAGACCAAAGCTGGCAGATTTCCACACCAATTCACCGCATCCATTTTGTTCAGCTCTCTAAAAAGCATAAAAGAGAGAAGTACATATGCAGACATGGACATAGACAGAATTACATGTGCCAATATGTATGGTATAGGCCATCACAGAATTTGGAGCAGAGTCTCACCAGCCTGGGGCTCCTGGAATTTATTTTGAGTACCAGGCTTGTGGGTGGTGACAGAAGACAACCTCTTCCTCTGCACGTGTGCTTGGGAACTGGTGTATCGACGAAGGACTTGTATAGCACTAGAGAAGTGCAAAGGCATCTACAGAACAGATGCACAATTGCACACTTGCTTTATATGCAGACTGTGTCACTCCATAGACTAATCAGGTAAATGCTTGCCCCTCCATTGGCTAATCAGCTGTATTTGGGCATGCACCTCGACTTACTGCAGGGATAAATTAAGCATATTCCTTCAGAGTCCAAAAATGTCTAGAACTTCTGGTCATGTCAATATTATTTTTCTGTTTATTTATTCCAGTTCTCTAAAGCTCCTTATCCAACAATGAGCAAGGCTGCATACCTGCAGTCAGTCTGTCTGAACACATTTTTCATTAGCTGTGCTCCAGGATGGCAAATGAACAGCACTATCTACATATATATGCAATTAAACCATTGCTTACACAATATCCACCTCCAGGTACCCCAGGAAAATCAATAAGTAACATTCCCAGACCAGCAGCAGTCATCAGTCCCGCTTTGCCATCAGTAAATAGGCTCTCACCCCCTGCCCCAGCCGAAGGATGCAGGCGACAGAAGGCAGGTGCAGCCCTCGCATTCCCCTCTGAGCAGCTGAAAAAAATCCCTTTCTCCCCTCGCACGGTAGTAACGGCAGGGAAGGCACTGTCAGGGGTGTGCCAGCGCGTTCTGCCTCGCTGGCCAGCGTGGGCTGCTCTTCCTTCACGCTTCGCTGCCGTTGAACTCGGCGCAGAAGTTGCCTCCAGGAGCCCTTGCCAGCCCCCTTGATATTTTGGACGCTGAGCGCTGCATGAACAATAAGACCACGGAGCTTGGAAACAGCTTTTATCTCTCCCGGACTGTGACTGTCTCTTGCCGGTAAAAAGAAGGAGAGATTTCCTTTTAGTACTCTATTGTGAGGGGCCATGGGGCAGCTGGGAAGGATTTTTTCCTCCCTATTCCTTCTCGTCTGCTTCTGTGAAGCCAGAGAAATCTTTGCCTGCCGAAGCAGGATGTGAAAGCACACGGCAGGCTTTGCAGATGTCCATTAAGAACAGGAGGTACCCCCAAGACTTCTGTGCTAACTCACATCCAAGATTTTCATGGCAGTGGCACGAGCGAAGGTAACGTCAAGCAGAAGCACCCTGGGATCTGAGGCAGGCTAACAAAGCTGAGTTTTACTGATCAGGGGGAGCAGGACGAGGAGGGCAGCTTTGCCTCATTGCAGCCCCCAAATATCTCTGGGTCTTTGCCTTGCTCTGCAAAAGCCTCCCAGGTTTGCTTGTTCCTGTGAGACTCCTTTCACCTTGGGTAGCGGTCTCACAGCAGCAGCTCCTGAATGATACGAGTTGTGTTAAAGCTCAGATCTGGGGAACATCTCCTCTCGTCAGGAGGAGGAGTGAAAGACCAGACTGAAGAAACTAGATCAGAGGTGAATACAGTAATTCACAGAGCACCAAAACCACACAAGTACCTGGGGAGCGCTTAAAAAGCCTGGCATTTAATCCTTGCACCACACAAAATAATTAGCATAGAGGAGAGCACATAACAGTGTTTCAGATTGTTTTTCACATGTTGTTTTCTTGCTAACTTTTCATTTGGATATTTCTACAGCTTTTTTTCATGACTTCACCAGAGAGCGCTGGTATCTTGATGTTCTTTTTTCCCTTGGGGAAAGTGAGGCTTAGAGCAATGGCAGAACTTGGCTGGGGTGGTCTGACAAAGGGCTGGAATCCACATTATCACAATCCTGAAAACCTAAGACCAGGGAGCCCCCAGGTGTTTGTGGGCATCCAGGTGAGGGAGGGTAGGTAAAAGCCAAAAAAAGCAGCATGGCTCTTATCTCCAATGCCTTTAGAAACAACCCTTTATCCCGGTGTCTGGCAGAGCAGTCCTCCTCACTTGTTAATGCTCTTGCTTAAAACTGTTGCCCTTAAACTTCTACCAGAGCTGAAGTTAATGTACTGCCCTTTGCCACCTCAAGCGAGGCTGTGCTGTAGAAAGCTGTGCCGGGCTGATTCCTGTCAAGACTGTATAATCAGAGATGGGGAAAACTTGGGAAGTGGCTCTTAGGAGTTACCTCCTGGGTTGAGAGCAACTTCTTTTTATGTTTGAAAAATACAGCGTTTTTCTACTAAGAAAGGAGAAAGTTATGTCTGCAAAACTTATACAACTTAAAAATGACTTCAGGTTTTCTGTGAAATCTCCACACTTTGGCAGATGAGATGATAAAATACCAGACATCTGCCCAGAATGAAGCAGAGGAAGAGGGAGAAAAAGGCATCCCCACCACTACAGCATAGAGATGCTTTAGAAAGAGACAGAATTTTACTGCAGATTGAGGATGGATAAAATACCGATGTTGCCCCAGATCCTAAGAGCAGCTCCCAACCTATGATTAGAATGACTAATCTCGCTGGCTCATACACACCCTTCACCCTGCTAAGGATGGGTTTATCAGCCAGTGTTTGTCAGCCCACATCAGACATCATCTTAGCAGATGCAGCTGAACCACTGGTTGCCCTGTCCTGAGACTTGCCCTCATCTTGGAGCAACGCTGGCAGACACTAGAAAAATGCATGGGCTTTTTGGCTGATGTGAAGAGGTGCAGTGTGGTGTCTTTTCAGCAGAGGCAGGAAGAGGCTGGGGAGCGCTGAAGTAGCAGGATGAGTCCAGCAACAGGAATAAAGCCCAGAGTCCCCATTTAGAGCTGAGATGCAAAGAGACCTTGACTTCATAAAGGTCTCCTCTTAACCCCATGCCACAAAAACACTGAATCCCAAAGACAGCACCATTCAGCCGTAGTACCAGTGAGCTGCTTGTGAACAACAGTGACTTTTTCCTATGGTGAGGAGTGCATGGGAGTGAGCATGGAAACCACACTTGCACAGGGGAATCATGCTGCAGGTGATGCACTAGGATTGGTCACTGGGGAATGGATAAATGGGCCGCGGGTCAGGAATGAGGTTCCTGGAACAACTTCACCAGGGACTGAAGGATGGGAAAACGGTGGAGCACAGGTTGGCATTGAGCCCCATTGGCAAAGCTCTCTGGAGTGCTGGGGAATGGAGAAGCAAAGAATGATTTTGGCCAGGCTTCAGCATCTGCTAGAAGTGGTGTGCATGTGTGAGGGCTGGATAAACGAGGCTTTGGCAGGTTGAGGAATAAAAAGTGGCTTTTCTGTCATGTTGCAAAACCCAAAATTTCCTTGGGAAAAAATATGCATGAATCAAATTAAAACAGAGCATCTGAAGGAGGAAGGATTCAACTCCCTGAAAAAAATCATTTGGGGGCCAACTTGAAATGCTCCATTTGAGCTGAAACAAATAATTCCGAATGTTTGACCCTTATTTCTATACAACTCTTTTTGAAGATTCATTTTTTAAATGGAAAAGGCCGTTATGAAACAAAAAAGTTTCCCTTAAAAGTAACTTCAAAATGTAGCTTTGCAACATTTCCAAATATTTATTTCCCTTTGAAGGTGTTGAAATGCAGAGTGTCACACTTGCCTACAGCTTTGCCCTGCTCTTTTTTATTCAGCCTAAATCATTTTCTCAATGTAAGCTGCACAGTTTTAGTTCCCTTGAAGTTCTGCTTTTTGGGATGAATTTACAATTTACTGAAAGAATATCTTTTCAGTTTTACTTTAGACTGAAGTAAATTAGCAGAGCTGGTTTGGGGAAGGAAATACTCAGTTTAGTTCCTGCTGTTAGAACTGCTGATGGTCTCCATTAACAAAACATCACTTTCATAAGACATGGGCTCATCTGAAAGTGCATGGAAGAGAACACCTGAAAACAGAACTGAGGGACAATAAAAGGAAAAAAAAAAAGTTAAACACATAAAAAAGCTACTTACATTTATGAGATTTTTAAAATAGCATTTAGACGGAAAGCTGATTCCCCATTTTTTTCCATGCTGGTATTTTTTCTCAGGCTATCTGAAATTTCAGGAGTTAAGGGGAGGAAAAAAATTTTGCATTGCACCATATATGCCAAAGAAATGCAATACAATCTGATTTCACTTCTTTCTCTCACGCCTGAATGTGCTCATTTTTGCTTACAAAAGGAAAGACACAAAAGAATTGTAAGAAAAGGAATCAGATGGTGCCGCCCGATACTGTTTCACAGCTAAAACGTGAAAACAAGACCGGCTTCTTCTGCCGACACCCAGATCTCAAAAAAAGCGTTATTATTCTTTTTAAAGGGAATTCTCTTAAAGGGAAATTGCTCTGAATTCAATCAAAAGCACCATTTATTATAACTTAGCAGAGCAGTTGCCTCCTGCTGCTGAGAGCCTTGCCAACGTGAGGAAGGCTGCAGAGACACCCGCCTCTTTAGTAGCACCAGCTCCCAGACTCACTCCTTGGGTCTCCTACTGCTGCTACACCCTTTACAGACGGACCCTAAGGAGGGACCTGCTTATTGGGATCTTACCACTTAGTTGTTCTCTCCCTGGGCAATGCATGACCTTGAGAAATGTCAAGGTCATACGTCTGCCCCAGTGCTGGATGGAGCCTCACAGGCAGCGTGGTGGATGGAGCACATGGGCACCCAGGGCAGTGAGCACACAGCGGCCAGCATCACCCCTCCTGCCAGGGGGTCCAGGCTCATCCCACCTCCAGTTCCCCACTGAAAGCCCAGACCCAGCTCAAGGGAAACAGAGCAAGACAGCACACAGTGTGCTGCAAAGGCTGTACTGGGACCTATATCGCTCTCAGAGGTCTCAGTAATGAGGAAAACAAATGGTGTTTTGTGGCTTGCAGTCATTACATAAATGTAAACAATTTCACCTCCTCCTGTGTCCAAGTTTCTGGATATTTGGCGCAGTGTACAAGCACAAATAGATTTACCCCCTCCCTCCCAGGGCTATAGCTCTTCTCAACAGATACGTTTCAAAGGACCAAATCCCTCACTTGCACTTTAGAGGAGGCTGTTTTCCTCTGTCCCCCTTGCTATTCCCTCCTATGCCTTCCAAAATTTAGGGGCTTTTTACTTTGCTCAGGTCACGGTGAAGGCCAAAAGAAATTGTGGTCCTAAAATCATCTAGTCTGAATGCTTTGTGGCTTTCTCATATGCTGGCAAAATAACATCTTAGCACAAGTGGAAGGAGCCGCACTTGGGAGTGATTGTTATTTTTAAGTTCCGTCTCGGCAAACAGCCACTTGCAGCATTTACTGTCTGCCACATCGGAAAAAACTACATCAGGCTCCTGTAACCAAACTTAACGCCAGCCGTGCAGTCTGGTTCAGCTAACGTGACCTGTCATTGCGGGCTCTCCTGTGGTTTCTGTCCTGGTTAAGTCTCATCCTCCTGGCTTTCATCCTCAAATCGCAAGCACAAATTGAAAGAAGAGAAAACTTGCTGCAGAAGGTTTCCAGCCGCAGATGGCAGGGCTATGGCCCCACACCCAGGCAAAGAGGGCAGCTGCTCCTTCGCTTCGCAAAGAAAGCCAGCTGCGGAGCATGGGACACCAAGGTACACCGCTACCTGCCACCATGTCCCCCCCGACTGTAGCACCACCCCTGGCTGTCATTCAGAGAAAGCTGCTTTCCACTGCTGCTTTCCATCTGCTTCTCAGTTTGCAATTTTCAATAGCATAGCAATTTGCTCCAGGAAATCCTGGGTCTGGCTTGACTTTTAAGCCTTGCACCGTCTCAGCTCAAAGGAAGCCCCTGCCTCACATTCATGTATCAAGCAAAGGCACATTATCCTAATGAATCCAGAAAACCAGAAGTCTAGAGTTTGCTCATCACCACCGATTTGCTTTATAAACCTGGGTGAGTTACAGGGCTTATCTTAGAAACAGGAAGCATTTGAATGGTTACTTCTAGCCACTTCCATAAGCTTTCAGATGAAAACCTGTCGATGAAAACATCTCGATGAATGGGGCTTTATGCAGCTTGTGGTTATCTGAATAATCCTTAATACCAGCTCCCTCTTCCTGCCTGATTTCTGCTGTGGTTAAGAAGCCTAAAGTAGTAAGATTAAGAAGCCTAAAGTAGCAAGAAATATGCCCTAAAGCAGTCAGCTAAGGATCCTAACTTAATGGGAACATCTGCAAAGGACTGAAAGCTGGAAAATTAGCTTTGCAGCCTTGGCTGCTGTGTCTCAAGGCACAAAGGGATTGCTCCCAGACAGGAGGCAGCAAGAGGCAGCAAAACCTGCATATCCTACTGCCCCAGCTCATAGGGCAGAACCCCAGCAGAGTTTCAGCCAGGAAGATGAGCGTTCTCCTGAAGTTGCTCTAACACATGCCATGAAACAGGCCTCACTTTCCCCTTTCTTACCAGCCCTATGAAACACAGGGTAAAGCAAAGGACACTTGACCGTTGTAGGTACAAAATATCTCCAGGAGCAGTAGATAGCCATAGTGAAGTGGGAACTTCTGAAATGCAAATCAAAGGAAAATTCTGTCCTGAAGTTCAGGAGAGCAAGAGTTACACCAAGAATTCAAAAAACATTTATTTGCCCAGATGGAGCTTTGAACATAAACTGTCAAAGTCATTACTCTGACTTTATTATCAGGGTTATGTTTTCTTTATTCCTTTTAATATTCCATATGCTGGTCATATAATACATTTCTTTGTATTCCTCTTCCCTTTTATTCTCTTTGTTTGTTCCATTCATGACTTATCACCTTCTGGTGGCAATTTAATTATTGGATCTATATTATTAGTATCTTCTCTTTTTTTAGAATATAATAAAAAATTTCAGTACAAAACACTGCAAGTAATTCAATTTCCATCAGTGAGGAAGGAAGTTGGATGCATTCAATGAAAGGGAGGAGAGTACCTGGCTATAACATTTTTAATAAAAATATAATACCACTTTGTACTTTTTAGCATCTTCTATTTGGAGAACCTTGTGGCTTCATAATAATTAATATTGCTTAAATTTTCCATTGCACTTTTCATCTATAGCTTTCACAGCACTTTCTGAAGATGAATCAGTATCAGCTTCTCTATTTTGCACACAGGAAAAAATATGAAAGCCAATACAATCCAGCCAGCCAGGGTAACTTCTGGGATGAGATCCCAGGCATTCTGGAGTCCCAGACTGAAGCCCTTTCCATTGGATTGGGCTGTTCCTCAATAGGAACTGCTGCTCATCCCTTTCCTTGAGTGCTAAACAGGCCTGTCTCCTTCCCACTTCTCCTTCAGTTGCCCACAAAAGCCTAGTGTCCATCATTCCTCAGACTTGTGTCTGCTTTTGTGCATTCTGCTTTGTCCATACCTGAATTAGACTGAGCACTTCTCTAGGCAGGACCTACACTCTCACTGGGGTGGGAGAGCTTCAGAAGGATTTGCTGCAACAGGAGACAAAAGCAACCCAACACCAGCAGCCCTCTTAAAACTTTCTAAAACATCTCAGCTTTCTCCTTAATCACCTGGGGCAGGTTCTTGGTTTTACATCTTGTCTGAAAAGTCAGTTTCTCTAGAAGTAGAGAATCCTAGATTTGATTGACCAAATCCCCAGTGACTTGAAGGAGGTGAATAGGGGTCAATAGTTCTTCTCCAGTACAATGTACTAAGCTATCAGGTTGTGGATTTGACATAAAAACATTGAAGCGGTTCTTCAGTTCATGTGGAGCTGACCTGCAGAACATGGATACTGTGGATGCTGAAGGTTTACATGGGTGCAAAAGATTGTATGGATAAATCCACAGAAGCAAAATCCCCCAAGAGCTGTTAAGTACAAGGTGCTCAGAAACTCTCTGAACTACAAACAATCTGGTGCAGTGTTCAAAGGAGAGTAATCACCTGGCTTCTATCCTGTTCCCAAGGCATTAGCTACTGGTCAGCATCAGAGGTGGGATGCTGGGCTCACATTATGCTTCTCGGCAAGTACCAGGCCAGGCAACCTGGAAAAAAGAGGGTTGCCTGATGGCCCAGACGCACCATGTCTTGCATGGTACGTGCAAGTTCACCACATCTGTGTGACTTGGATCTTACATCTCAGGACACACCGTTTGATAGGAGAAACTCTGCATGCAAAGCAAGATTTATCTTTTGCAGGCAGATCCCTTTGTCTGCATAGTAGCTCCCTGACTTATCCATGGGTATAAGGATCCTCCAGATAAGGCCTGTGGAACTATATCCTGAGCAGGAAGCACTTTATTTTGTTATGCATTCTTTTCAATTTCCTTGCTCCCTAGTAAAATGCAAAATTACTCTCTAAGAATTAATACCTACAAATAATGTATATGATACTTCAAATTGGTTTTTTTTCCTACCTCTATCTTTTTCCTAAAATAGGCAGGTTCTTACTTTTCCTATCCATAAAGACAGTTCTGCTCCTGAGGCTCCGAATGCAGCACTCAGAATGACAGGAGACGTTATTTTCTGATCAGTAAAGTGTTTAGAGAAAGAGCTTTCCTTATTTTCCCTCTTCTTTAAATACCAGTCAGTTTTCTTTTCTGTAGATCAAAGCTTTCATGTCTTTTTTTATTTGTTTGTTTGTGCATTTGTTTCTTAGGGTCAGAAATGATTTAGAACACAATGGAGAAAAAGAAATCACCCTTTCTTTCCCTTCTGCTTTTTAAATGAAAACTCTAAAACCACTTTCAGCTCCAAAATTATCACCCAAACTCAGAACACCCACAAAAAAAAGAAGGGGGGAGACAGAAAAAACCCCCCTAGAAACATATTCACGGGATTAGCATGTGTGTAGGAGAGTTTTATTTTTTTTTTTTATTACTAGGGAATTATTGTATCTGCGAGCCAAAACAACAGCACTCCCTGATGCCAACTCCAGCTGTTCCTCCCTTGTAAAATTTATGAGCTGTTTTCAAGAGCTTGGATAGATCTTGTGATGGAACTTCAGTGTAGCCACGAAGATATTTTTAATTGCTGCGATGTTGTCAGGTTTCCCTGTGACACAAAGCTTGCTGTTAGTTGACTGATGAGAAAGTGTCCTCCTTGAGATGCCAGCCTGCCAGGTCACTAAGCTAAAGTGAAAAGTCCACCCAGATTTCAGATCTACTCCAGATCCTTGCTGGGAATGCTAGCAAACAGGCTGACAAAGGCAGGCTGAAATAGTTTTAAACAAACAAGCGCATTCGTGGGTGATGTCAATATCTTCCCAGCAAGTTCTTCACCGAGCTCCAAGTGGTGTCTTGCACCGTAGGCAACTGCAGCTTCAGTGTTCATGCCCTGCGAGGGATTCTGACTGAGCCTGAGGTAGATACAGCAGCCTGACACCAGTCCAAAACATCTGGCCTCATTATCGTTAGGTTGTGATGTAAAAGTGACAACCTGAGCACATTTTGCCATTAGAAGTCTTCTAGCAGGTATCCTGAAAGCAAGAACTTTATCTCACCTTATCAACATTCAGATTTCGTAATTATAGTTTGACTTTATGTCTCTTCTTCCCCTAAGAAAAGACTCAATTATTTATAAAAGCCTAGAAAAGACCATGGCTTTTCATGGACAGACCATGCAGCAGCACCGTCAGTCCTGGGTAGGTTGACCAAAGCAACTGAAGCCAAGGCAAGATATTGCCATGTTCTGCTAGCTGGAGTCTATTAGCTCAAATACTCCACCCTCCATACGTGCTCCCAGCCACTAGAAATAGAGAAAGAGGCTCAAACAGATGACGTGGATTGTGCAACCACTAACTAACAAGTCCTGTGTAATTTCTGAGCTTGTGGATTTATATATTTTCATGCCACAGAGATCTGAAACCTCTAAGTGTCTCAAAACCTGTACGACAAAAGCCTTAAAGTATCTGCCAAGGACACACAATAAAGGATGTAAAAATTTAAAGAGGATATTGGAAAAGCAGTGAGATAATTAATTGCTACCTTTTAGGCAAAGCTGTCTGTAGTATTAGGAACCTTTGTGGCTTGGCATTTGTAGCCTTGGTAAATTAGAGCCATAAAAGAAATTGGTCTCTCCGGACACGGGTAAAATCAGGTGTAATACGAAGGGTTACTAGTTAGTGCATGGTCCTTCAGCCTACTGAAGATAAAAAACCCTAAGGCCTGTGCTGCTATTCCCAGTTTGACTCATGCAGAAGATATCAGGAGACATCCCCACGTGTGGCCCAATCTGGCCTAGCGGTCCTGGGGAGAAGGCAATGCTGTTAGTTACCAGGTCAAAGGACTGATGTGGAAAGCAGGAAAATCACGGCTTTATCCTCTCTTCCCCTTCGAGATGATTTACGTCCGTAGGAGTGCAAGGAGCAATCAGCCCCTCTCTCTTGCCTGTTGAACCATAGAGCATCTAATCCAAATCACTGTTAATATTTCATTTGAGTTCAGTAGAATTTGGAGCCAGCCCCAGGCTCAGACTTAGCATATTCTTTTGGAAGAAGCTCAGTATCTGATTATTATTAAGATGTGAGAGGCTCCTGTGAAGCAGAAGCCTTAGCATTCCTGTTGAAATGAGACTTGAAACAGTGACAGGGAGAAAAAATGGATCTGGTGGGCTGCGTCTTGCTCTACGCCCAGGAAACTCAGCACTGCTCCAGGAACAGAGGGAAGAAGTGGAAGTGATACAGTCAGGTGACTGGAGATATTTTAGCATGATATCATGTAGCCTGCAGTTCCCAGTGCAAACAGGATAAGGGAACTTGCTCTTTTCTTGGATCTTGGTTAAGGATAAGCTCTGATGCTGTGAATATCTTTCTGCACTTGTTCTGAACTGCAGTGCTGGTGGAGTATCCTCTGCTCTGCCGCATTATTTAGACAACACAAAGCATAAGAGAATCAATGGCAACAGATGGCGGAAGGTTTTTTTTACATCCCTTTCTTACGCTGTATAGCTTGGCTTGACCTAAAGGAGTAGGAAGCAAAGAAGACGACTCCTAAGCCACCTCCATCTTCACTTCTCCTTCCTCTCCCACATGGGACCTTGTAGTGAAGGGACTGGCGAGCCAAAAGTTGTGTCAGACATCAGAACACCTCCTGCTGTTTGAGGGTACATGGTGTTCCCCGTACCCTTCCTAGTGATTGGAGCTCTCTCAGCTCTCCTTGGTGGCTGGAGTTGTTTCTCATTGTCACTCAGTTTGTCACCTCTGTGTCTTCCCATTGCTGCTGGTAGGATGTAAAGTCCAACAGCTCCAGGCCAGATCCAGGTAGAATATCTCATAAAAATGTATTATTTTTGAGAATGAATAAGAACAAAAGATCACAGAGTGCACGTGCGCTTCCAGGATTTCTTTTTTTATATTAGAGCTTTATTGATATGCCTTGATATAACTGATACAGAAATGTAGCATCCTAGAAAATTCAGTCTGGACTGCTGATTATTACTTTGACCACCACACTAGTAGGGTCTATCCATAGCTGTTTGATCTTTTATTACCAGCCTTGAGTTTGCTCAAAGGTGTTTTGAGTTGTTTTGGAGTCTGTAATGAGTGGTGGCACGTTGACTCAATGTAACACGGATCCTTCCTGAACTAGATAATTACTATATTGTGGTGATCAGAAACAACGACCCTTGTTCTTATATAAATTGGTAGAAAAATCCATCAGTATCCTCAGGAAAGACTGGGAGAGACACATGAGGAGCTTGCTTAAGCCTAATGAAGTCACGTTAGTGGGATGCCAAAATGTAATCCTCCTGCCATGATCGTTTTAACCCCAGGAGGACCAGGAATTCTGTATGTGCTCAGCCAAAGAGGCAGAGCTCTCCCATTAGCACTCTTTAGGTTACACAGGTGGATGGCAAAGCAAGGAGCAGAGACCCATTGCTGTCTTTCCTATGAAAGAAGGATTAACAAAGAGTCTGTCAGTAGGAGCCTGCTAGTGAGAGATCCACATAATGGCAGAACAAGTGAATAGCATGTGTTTAAAGAGCCCATAATCCTATATTTACACAACAGTCCTTAATGGCTCATTCAGAGCCCTTGCAAAGAACCAAGTAAATAGTGTGGTTAGAAAGTCTGTTACTTTATATTTACTCACTAGACCGTCTGCTGTGGGAGCTGTGAATGTCATGGAGAGCTAAAAGGAGCATTCTTTTGATTTTTTTTTTTTTTTGGCTATGAAAAGCTAACTAATAATGATACTGGAAACCACTTTCAATAGGAACTATACCTTTACTTTGCACCAGTGAAGGAGAACAACCATTAGCACACTTTGTCAAGGAAAGGGATGCATTTATCATCACCTGGAGTCTTTTCATAGAGACTGGATGTGCTCTAAAAGATATGCTTTTATTCAACAAGACGTTATTGAACTCAATAGCACTCACCTGTGTGGCGGGAAAAAATTCATTCCCTTCACTGCAAGAACTACTGGGAAGGTATAAAATGGTGTGTTTTACAATATATTATTCAAATGGTCTCTTCTGGCTTTAAATTATGTTGCATTTGAGACTGGACACTAAATTTATTTTCTCAAATGTTTATTCATGTAAACACTCAAATCTTCATTAAAGTCAAAACTATACACATAAATCAGAGTGAAGCAGACAGCTGAATAGCATGTGGAAATGAAGGTGACACTAAATATTTGGAGATTTGCATAGCAAATAATTATAAATCCAAAGTTAGTGGTCAGTTATGAAATGCACTGTAAAAATCTGACAAAGTGCACTCAAACAAAATTCACAGAAGAAGCTTCAGCTAATACCTAGTACTTCAGATTTCTGAAACATTATTCAAGATCCTATCTGAACCTTAAATAATTGGTCTTCAAAATTCCCATGAGGCATCAGCAAGCACTGGAATGGAGCAAATAATTAATAAGAAATCATTTATGCAATGGATTTTTCTTTTTTGTTTGTGATTGTCTACATAGATCATTAAATCTATTTATTATCCGCAATGACTCACACAATTTTGTCAATAATACTTTGCTTACAAATAGCTTAAAATTTACAAGTAGCAGGAAGAAGACACACCTATCGCTGTTTCCTGTGATCAGCATGGGATGACCTATGAATTAGGAAACATATATTTAATAACTGAATACATAATTTTTAAATTCTTTTCAGTAAAATATTTAGCACCTCCCGTCTGAGGACAAAGGTGGTTTCCTTATCTTAGAGGAAAGGACAAAATGTAGTTCAGGCAGTCCCATATACTGACGCATGGTTACTCTCAGTGTGCCCAGGGAGGTTGACATGTAGAGTGGCTGCACCCATATGGGAAAGAGGAATAAGACTGTAAGCATACATATTCCTGAGCCTTCACATGGCTGGGGACCTAAAACTTACAGCCACTACTGCGGCATCGATGATACCTTGTTCAAAGAGATCTGATGATGCTTCACAGTGATGTAATCTGGTCTTTCCTTCTCCCAGGCACTCATGCTACCAGAGTCTGACAAATAAGATGTGCCACAAGAATAGAGAGAAACGGATCAAGAATACATCAAATTGATGCTTCCTATCAAAATGGAATGGATTTTTGTGAGACAAAAATAAATTGTGGAAGGTCCACTTTAGGTAATAACCTTATTGATGCTTGGGGAGACAGAGGTACAGGCCAACAACATGGACTCAGGAACAGCAACCAGGAGTTTCCCGGTGAGAGATCCAAAGCTTATAAGACTTCACCCAGTGCAGGAAAGCAAGATTGTGCCCTCCTCTGTATGACAAAATCTCAGCAACATCACTGCTGTTTTCCCAGAACAGTCTTCGCAGAGGGTAGGCCCTTTTCTACTGCAAAAGTGTGTTTCTTCATTGACTTTTGCAACACATTTAATTAACACAGCAGAATGGACGTAAGCACACACAAATCTGTGATACTGGATATTGGAAGTTGAACAGCATCCCTTGCCTCCTGTTTTCAGTATCCTTCATCCCTATGTTTCCCACTCCACCTCTGCCACCCCAAACTGCAAGGGGTAATTTCAGCCTGGATGCGTGATCTCGACTTTGAGATGATCTACCAGAGCTGTGAGTAGGGCAGTGTACGTATTTGTCTATACAAACAAAAGCCCCTATCCTTAATTTCTGCCTTGCCAGAAGGTTTTTCTCTATGGCAGCAGAGGGAATGAGGTCAGAGCAGCTGCTCTGGAGCATTTGGTAGAATCAGAGAATCACAGAGTGGTTCAGGTTGGAAGGGACCTTAAAGATCTCTAGTTCCAAGCCCCCTGCCCTGGGCAGGGACACCTCCCATAACAGCGGGTTGTTACTTTCCAGTATATCTTTTTTTCTCCTTCTCCTTTGTCTTTTCTGCCTGAGCTGACATGAAAGGGCTCATCTGAAAGCACAGCTGAAATGTCTCCATCGGGCCTGAGGAGGGATGAGGGGAATTCAGGGGGGTCTGTACACCCCGCTGTGCCGGCGCGCACCCACCTGAGAGGACCTGAACAAATCCTGGAGTGAATCCTCTCAGCCAGGCAGAGGTCTGGGGACATGGGGGGTGGGATCAGTCAGCAACACTTGGCACAGGTGGAATAGTTCATACAGTCTGTGGCTTTTTGTCCGCCTGGCCCAGCGAGCAGGGCTGGGGGCAGCTGAGGGCCGGGGGAAAACCCCCATGTGGTCCTTCCTTGGGCCCCCCTTCCCGTGCCATGCCCTCATATGGAGGGAAAGACCAGTAAAACCAAGGAGTGCCTCCCACCAGCGCTGGCTCCTGGCTTCCTCCCGAGGGGGAGGAAAGGCCACAGGCCCTCACTCAGCCTGGGCATGGCTGCAATTAACTTTGCCTTCATGGAATACGTCAGTGGGCGCCACCGCTGGAGGCTGCAGTGGATAATCTCCCATCCCAGCAACTCTGGCCGGTGCTGGGAGCAGAGCAATGCTGCTGGATGTGACCCCGGGCGTCCTAGTGGCTTCACATCGTTTCCCTGGGTTTTTTAGTAGTCAAGATACTGGCTTGATTACATCTGGGGGTCTTCACCCAGTCCCTTTAGCTAATTAAGTGTTTTAAGATGCCACGATGAAAGTTATATAGACACAAGCAATTTTTATGAGCTGGTAGTATTAATTTAAACTCGATTCCAGCAGAGCACACTGTGACGTTTCGGGCTATTAGCCCATCACTAATACAGACTATAGAATAGTTAATACCAGGCCATTCAAATCCAAGACATATTTTGATTTGCTGAATAGCTTTAATTCTCCCAAAGCTGATCAAATAATAATAATAATAATAACAACAGTAACAATAACAATAAAGGCAATTCCAGTGTGATTGGCTAATCTGATGGTTTTGCTCCCAGTTTATTTTTAATTTCTGGCAGCAGTGATATTGGAAATTAAAAAGCTCTCTTGACACTCGAGTGACTCGAATCTCAGACCAGATGAAATGAGGTGACTGAAGCAGCTCTGGGCCTTTTATTCTCTCCCATCATTATCACAGCTAATAAGAAGAAACAGGGAGGTTGCCCAGCAGTGAAGGCTGAGGACCCCCCCCTTCCTTTCCTTTTTGTGCCATCCAAGATAAAGTACTAATTATCAGGACAGCTCAAGCTCATTTGTAGGAGGGAGGGAATTGAATGCTGCTTCAGTGAAAAGACTTAGCTCCTGTGTGCCCTTGGGCAGGGATTGAGGTACTTTGGTGATTTAAGCATCCAAATTAAAACACCTTGAAGTGACAGGCACACATCCCAGTGGGCTTGCTCCTAGGACCTCTGCTCCAGCTCTTGTTGCAAGGTGCAGCTGGAAAAAAAAACACGGTTTCACCCAGATCACCATGTATGGACAAGTCTTTCAGGTGAGACAAAAAAACTCAGGCCCTTCTCTGTTTTGGACAACCAAGATGGAAAGCTCTGAAGTGCAGGTTTAACACAGGAGACAGGGAGATGCGGACTGTGGGAAACACCTGGAGATTCACACAGTATTTGGTAGCAAATGACTTATGGAGAAAAGGAATTGGATTGACGGTCTGGGGATGAATAAGAGTTTGGCCTGTTTCTGGCTGGAAAGGACACACTTTTATTCACGCAAGGCCTGATCGCACTGTCACCATCGTTACTGATGCAGAAAGCACACAGCAGTGCAGGCTGACCTCGTTAGGCACAGCTCCCTGATGCGAGGGAGAACACTGAAACACTGCACACTGGTTGTAATGATCTAAAGAGATGGTGAGGTTGAGGTAAAGGTAGGAGGACCTTCCAACTACAATAGCCTATCTCCTCTGTCTTCTCTATCCCAGGGAAGGAGCAACTCAGTCTAAATCACTATTTCTGGATGTTTGTCCCACTTCTGTTAAAAGACCTCCAGCAATGGAGATTCTGCAGACTTTCTAGCACTCTCTTTCATGTCTAAAGCCACCTACACTGTGACATAGAAAGGAGAAGCAGGAAGAGGACTGTGATGTAGCAACGTGCTCAGCATCAACCAAAGATCACACCCAGATCACTAATGTACTCACTCTGGAGCTGTCGAGGGAGGCCACAGTGGGAATACAGGATGGGGGTTTGTGAGAGGGGCCTGAAACCCTTCTCTGGTGCACGGAGGATGCCAGCATTCTCTTTGCTCCAGGGCCCCAGGTCCTGCTGTGCTCTGCATATCCAGGCTGCATCCACTACGTTAATAAACAGAGAGTTTGGGCCACAGGTCTGTCAAATCCAGCAACTAATTCATTTGAAATAAAAAACAGTGTTTTCATGCAGGTGCTAAAGTGCTCTATCAGCAGGAATCTGTGTCTGCCATGTTCCAGACAAATGCCGGGTGAGGAGCGCACCCGCCAGCGCGGCAGAGTGCTGCGCTCGCAGGCGTCCCCGTCATCTGTTTTGTTAATGGCTCCATCGCTCGCCCGCCTCGAGAAGATGGTGCTAACCATGCATCACGGGGACGGCTGAGCCTGACTTACGGCCTTGGGTGCTGGAGGAGAACCATTCCCCCTTCCAACCGCTGCACCGGAGCCCCAGGAGAGACAAAATGCAGCCCTGCACCCATGAGTGGGAAAAGCAGCGATTTTGCTGATTGCTCTCAATAACTGCCACCAGCAAGGGCAAGAAAGGGACAACTGGGGAGTTCTTTTGAAAAGCATCCTCTCCATCAGGATGCTTGGGACTCACCAAGACAGTGGCACATCTTTGGTTTATGGTCTTCCAGGCATTTAATACTTCCCTTTCCATTAGATGTCGCTTAGGAAGCTTCACCCTTACAATCCCGCAAGTGTTTTGGAGTGATGGTTCGCACTGGGGACACTCGTCAGTTTTTATCCTAACTAAGACTAAAGCAGCAGATGAAGAGAGCATTTTCCTCGCCAGTGCTGTCAGGGCGCCTGTGCTCTCACATCCGAGGAGTTTGGGAGTGGGAAGAAGGCTTGCTGGCTGCCACAAGGGCTCCTATGCCTGACAGGCACAGAGGCCAAGCTGGTAAGTGAATTTCAGGCTAATGGAGGTGGGTGTTAAATATTTGCTGTAGTTGAGCAGGAGGGCCTTTGTCACTAATTACCAGGAGATGTTAAAGAAGATGGGATGTATTTAAACCTCATTGTTTGCCATTAAAACACAGATTCTTTTGCTTCTTTTCTAGGCTAAGTAGCCAATACACTTTGAGCAATACCAGAAGGGCTCAGTGGATTAATCGCTGTCCTTGAAAATAAAAAGTGATTTATTTTAATGCATGCAAATGTTAGGCATGAGATAAAGGCAAGCAGCTGCTGGCTTGCAGGCCAGATCAGAGTTTTGGGTCTGGTCTCTGCATACAAACAGGCCTTTCAGCCTCAGCTCTGACCTGCAGGAAAGCAGAGGCCAGGGGACACGCCGGGCAGGGGAGCCTCAGGCATCCCTCACTGGTGGCCCTCCTGGTAGCAGCAAGTTCTTCTTGCAGCGCCTGCCATCCCTCCTCAGGGTGCCTGCTCCAGTGCTGGGGAAAACATCAAACTTAAAGAAAACCCTGGTCAATGCAGGGACATCTCCACCCGTTTCTCACCACTCTATCCTTTTAAGATGTGTAAATTATATGTCCCTTGGCAGTTGAGTAGATGGGTGAATAGACAATACTAACTATACTATTAACTACAGCTCAATAACTAAAAGGATCCCTTGGCCCTTTCCCTGTTGCTAAAAGTACGACACAGAAGGGCTTGAAACACTGCAGAAGATTTTTTCCCAGCTTTAATGCCTGTGGTACCATTCAATCTGGCACCCAGAGTAACTTAGGACACCAGTCTCCATCAAACCCCATCTGCAAGTGCCTTGCGGCTGCCGACTCAATGAGCCCCTTGCCCGGAGAATCGTGGCAGCTCGGGGAATACAGACAGGCTGCCGGCATTCACTGTTTCATGCTTGTCTCTTTAGGCTTCATAAGGAAATGCTGTGCAACGACACCCTTATTGGCCCTGAATGAATCAGATTAATTATTCCAGTGAGAAATTTCCCCAGCAAGTTATTTTCCTGTTGAGCGCACTTTGTAAATATGAACTGCCTCTTCCAAAACCTTCCTGTGAATTATCAGAAAATCTTGTTTTTCCAGAAAGGAAACTGAGGCATAGGGAAAAGTAAATAACTTTCCTGAGACACAGGAAAATGTGTATAAATGAAAAAAGAACCATTTTATTAGCATGCTTATGGGAATTTCTAAATTATAATTACAGTAGGTGATGTGACAAATTTTTGCCAATACAGTATGTGAAAGAGCAATTTTAAAACATTCTCTATCTTCAGTTCTCAAGTGTTTTCTAGTAGAAGAAGGAAGCCCTAAACAGCACATTTAACTGCACAACAAACCTGTTTTTCTCAGTGGCATCTTGCGGATCCATTAGAAATAGTCCATGAACTCCCGTAGATCCCTGCTGCAGTGATTAGGAAACACTGTAGATAGAACATTTTCATCACAGTGGAAAAGAAAATGTTAGGAAATTTGGTTTTAATCCAATTCAGAACAGGAAAAAATCTGATATCTTAGCTGTCCACCAAGCAGGATGCCCAGCCAATTTTTTTTTAATTTAAATTTTATATTGCAATAGAAAAACAAAACACTGTGCCAAAGAATAAAGTCATATTTCTATTAGTGCTGAGCTGCAACTACTCATGGGATTTTAATGAAAGGATGCAAAAAAGAATGGCAGAGCATTTCCAGCAGCACATCTGTGGTAACAGGGGCTATTGGCATAGGATATTAGTGTACTTTATGCATTTCTGCAGGCATGTTAAACTCAAATTATGCAGTTATGAAATCAACACAAAAAATTCAAATAAAAACCTCCACATATGTTACAAGGACTGAAAATTTCAAAACTTAAAAATTTCCCAAACAGAAGTTAACAAAGTTTTCTTTCACCACAATTTAAGATTTTTTCCCTCTAAGAAGATGCTGACTTTTCACTGATCCCAAGAATTTTTTATTTTGACTGAATAGCCTTTTCCAGTAGAAAACAATATTGGCATAGAGTTCCTAAGGAGCTCCAATCCCAAATCAACATTTGCAACCCGTAATGAGAGACAGGCAGCTTACTGTGGCTTAAATAAAGATACAAGCTTTTTAGTTTAACTATGGAAGGGCTGGAGAAAGTCTCAAGCAGCCTGATATGACCTTGTATGCCTACCAGAAGCACAGATGGGTTAAGAGAAAACACTGGGTCAAGGATTAAGGAGAGTCAGCTCAGCAGTGCCAACATCCCATCAGGGTTTGATACTCAAACAGACTCGGACTGCAGAAAACAGACGGTATGAAGGGCAAGGCAGTGCTTCCAACAGGATCAGCATGAGTAAACCTTCTTCTTGCAGGCAACCTTTCGCCAGGACACGTATGACGTGACAAAACTGCCCCGCCCCTAAGGCTGACTTACAATACTGGGACAAGGGCTAATACCAGGACTGTGCAAGTTTGCAGGGGATGACCTGGGAGGGAATGGGGTGGGGCGAAGAGGCAGCCCAGCACTCACTCACAGCAACGAAGAGATAAAATCCTGGGCTGTAATCCCCAGTGGATGGCAAAGCTGTAACTGAGAAATGGGATGAGTTGCTAAAGATGTCTGTGCTTGTGTATTGCAAAACAAAGGGAAGGATTGGGAGAAACACATCTCCCAGTTTATGTTCTCCTTTCCAAGGCCTTTGATCTTCCCTCTTATTCCTAAAAGAAACACAGGAAACTTTATATCAGGCTGGTGCCTGCTATTTTCCTCTGGTTTAGGAGGCAGTGCTGTGTGCTTCACCCCTGGGAGCCCTCCGTTTGCAGGAGAGCTGGGAGAGCTTGTGTCCCGAGGCAGCGCTGAAATGAGGATCTTCTCCTGAATGAGCCACAAAGCAGCTTACTCCAGATGAGCCAGGAGGAGCTGAGTGGAAGCGTGTCTCAGCTGGAAGTCTCTCTTAGCATCTATTACAACAGCAGGGTTATCTTTGCTGCCGAAAGGAGATGTTACTGTGAGCTATGACAAACTCATTGAGTTTTACAACAACACTGGAAAACTAACTGCAATGAATTTAGAAAGGATGCTCAAGGAATGCTAAGCCAGTCCCTTCCTGCCTTTAGTTTGGCACCACTCGTTAGACCTTGCTTTAAGGCATAATACATGAGTTTGGATTGTGTGCACGTGCACACACAAACACGTGCTCATTTTTTATTTTCACGGGGCTGCTCACAAGGGTATGGCTGTTGGGAGGTACTTTATTTTAGTGGAGAGTATGGAATACTGAGTTGATTGGAAATGAAAGAGGACAGGAGGCTCCACTGGCATTTTCCTGAGTTCGTCAAAAAACAATATCACTGGGCATGTGAAATCCTCAGGATTTTGTAGCAAATCAGCCCACTAATGAGAAAACACACATGTGGCCAAAGCAGTGATTGCAGCTCAAGTTTCTTGGCTTCAAAATGCCACTCAAGCTACGGGGGAAAGAGTTGTAGTTAGCAGAAATGCTACTACTCCACCACCACTCTCCCAAAGCCCTGAGCCATAGGTGAAGCCTTCACCTGACAAAAGGTCACTAGAGTAGTGTCACCCCAGGACTGGTTTAGGGCAGTTAAAGGGCAAATTTATGCTGACAGACCTTAGAGGAGGCCTGGCTAGGGCACTGCTAGGCTCAAAGTCATGCCTCACAGCAAGGGAGCTATTCAAGTGCCTACAGACAGGTATCACAGACAATGCATGGGGTCGCAGATGCCGGTCAATTGGGGGTGGATGTGATACAGGAATAGGTGGAACCTGTTGGATGGGATGCGTGGAGGTCTTTTAAATGTCACTGTGTTTCACAACCTACATTGCTCTCCAGGTAACCCAAAAATGCTGTGGGGAGTTCTATTGCTGCAAAATGCTATCAAGGACATGTTTTCCCCTTGACATATCCCTTCAAGAGGAGCCCCAAAAAGAGAAGGCAGGCCAAAGCTACCAGCCTGTAGCTGGTACCATCCAAAGGAAAAAAAAACCCAAAAGCAATCCACAATGGCGAGATGAGCCGCAAGATGTGGAGGACCAGCAGAGCATCTCCATTGCTGAGAAATTTGCAATGTCTGCAACTGCCCCAGAAATTGATTTCATCCCTTACACAATGCCTTTTTCAGAGGGAAATTGGGGACCTTATTGTTATTTATTATGATCACAGCTAGATCTTCAGAGATTTCCTTAATTAGCATCATTAGACACACAGTTTAATCTTAAAATCCTGGGCTTGTCAGCATGGCAAATTAAAACTTCGGTTTTTTTCTCTTCTGTATGCCGGGTTTGGAAATTGTGTGAAGAAAAACTGAAGGCCTCCTGACAGTTTCTGAGAGTGTGGGAATTTGTCTTTAATCTTTGATGACTAGAGCAGCATATGCAGAGCGGATGAGTGAGAAGGGTCAGTTCTGTGCCAGAGAGGGAAACCGGGGTCATTGCATTTAAAAGAAGCCCTATCCATTTGCACAACAGATGAGCTGAGCATACGGCCTGATGCCTCCCCCCCAGCAAGAGATTTCTCAAAACCCTCCAGGAACAATGGGGGAAAAACCTGCACCAGCTAATGAACACTGAATTCTAGCAGAAAGAAACCCTACAGAAGTATCTGTGACATCCACATTAATAGCAAATGAGTTAGTTGTGATTGATGCTATTCCAGTGAACACCAAAGGAATTAATAATGATTAGGGCCATTATTTTAAAGAATTACCCCCCCAAAACAACCCAAAGGGAAAACAATTAGATGTCTTCAGTGGTTATCTTTCACAGTATACTTACTGCAGTGATCAGACATGATATTATGCCTATTAATCAACAAAATGATGGAAAAGAATGTAACTCGTGTATATCCATGAGACAGTCTTTAGAAGCACATACCTTATTTGCTTCTCTGCTTATGAGTCTGCTGCTGCCACAGAGAAATACACTGGGATTTTTTTGTTTTCCTAGCCGTAGAAGGTGTCTCATGACTTTGGAAACAAGTTGCAGAGTCATTCATTAAAACAAAGAAAACAAATAACCACACACACACACTTAGGGACAGATTTTGCATTTTAGATCTTATGATTCTGCTTAGCCTCACTGGTTCTGAGGGAGAGCAACCAACAGCAGATATTTCTACTTAATGTGTTTGGGGGTTTTTTGGTCATGTGCTCCAAGCCCAGTATAATCTGTTCTTCATCAGTAATGAAAGGTCACAGTGAGCCTTATCACTATATTGCAGGTGAGGAAACTGAGGCTCTGGGACACCATGAGGTTTTCCTGAGGTCACACACTAATCAGTACAGAGCCAGAGGGAAATTCTGATTTTTGGCACTCTGCATTAACCACTGAGTTAATAATCTCTCTTTTGTTCATCTCTGGTGCGTTGATTCACTTCTATCATCAATGGGTCATGACCCAAAGTCATTGCTCATCTGTGTCATGGTCTTGCAATACAAAATGAGCTTTTAATAATTCAGCTGAGCCTAATGGGTGGGTTCAAACACAGATGCCAGCTGGGAGAGGGCTATGGGGTGCAATCTCTCCCCCAGACAACCCACCCCATGCAGAAGACATGGTATTTCCATCTGTGTGATTCTTGCACTGGGAGCAGGCCAGCACCAGTTGCTGTGAAAGGGAAAGAATGCATTCCTGCGCCCAGCAGCACCAGCAGGTGCAGGCTCACACCCACCTCAAGCTTGGCTGGAACTAATACTTCGTGTGGTTTATAAATACACCTTCAGAGTGGGTTGACTGGCCAGGACTGGTTGGGAGGAAAGATGGTGGAAAAGTAGGATTGGCCAATAGTGTGATGTATGTGCATCCCCCCCAGGCAAGGGCAGATGAAATTTCATTATATCTAAGGCCACAATATGCCAGAAGATGAATAACCACACCAGTGTCCCTCCTCTCTTCCAGGGAGTACTTGTTATGTCCACCATACCCACATCGTAGCTGAAGAAAGGACAGGAGGCAAGCTTGAGCACAAGTCAGTGACAAAACAGCATCAACTTTCAGGACTGTTTTCTCTTCCAAGTTAAATTTCAGCCATAATTAAACTCTCCCTGACCGCATACGCTTGGCTTCCATTTTCCTTTTGAAAAGTGATCTGAATTTCCCAGCCAATTCTCTGTACCCCTCAGTCACAACTTTGATGATTAATGTCCCCAGGCTGGGCTGAGAATCCCAATAGCAGCCTGTAATCAAATTCCTCATTGATTCCAGTGATACGGGATCAGAAGCACAATGATGAAGCAATCCTAATTTTGCATCTAGAGCCAAATGCCAATTAGATCCTCAGCGGGTGTAAACTGAGCTGGCATTGTCCTCCCTGGAAGAGATAATGCTGATTTACACCCAGACGAAGATCTGCCATACCAGCCTTTTCCGTGCTGTAATCCTGTGCTCCCGCTTCCCTGGAGGCCCAATGGCCCATATGGAGGTGGGCAAAACTGTTTTTCCGTGACTGTGGGTGTCCATGTCTCTGGAGCAAATGGGAAATTATCTGCTTTCTCTGTCCCCACCAGTGGGACTAAGCGTAGTCCTTGTGTTAAAGGTCTTTTTAGGCTGCTTGAAAGCGCTATATTTTGGTGGTGGAAACACATCTGTCCATGCTCGCTCTTATTTCCAGCTTGAGCAACTGCCCTGCCCTGGAGACCCTTGGGGGTACGACATGGGTTTTGTACCTGCACCCTTCTCCCTTGGGGAATGCTCTCTCGGCTCATGGCAACAACTCTGCCTCTTCACAGCTTCCAGAGCATCACAGCACAGCTCTGCAATGCAGGACATCTCCCCCCGCCTCCCCCGGCTGCTCATCGCTTGTCACTTAGCCCTTTCTTTCCACATCTGGGCTTAGCGTTGCTTTCAGAGACAAAATCCTTGTGATTCCACTACCACAGAAATCAAAGCAGGGAAATAAAAAAAAACCAAAACCTTAAAATCTGTCTTCAGAAAAGGAACGGTAGCTGCAGAAGGCTTTGCAGAGCCACCCACCCATCTCGAGTGCTTCCACGGTAGTGGGCTGCCTGGCTGGGGAAGCAGCCGCTCCGGAAGAGGTTAGCCTGCACCCATACAGGAGCAACCCACGTTACAAATTGCAGAAGCAAAACAGAATATATTCAGGGAATTAACTGTACGGAAAATTATCCAGGCTATTAAAAGCCACACGAACACACTGAATATCATGCATTTTAAGCGTACACAGAAAAACATCATTTTGAAGGGGATTATTGTTTAAATAGGCAATAGGGGTTCTAGCAGATAAGCTTCCCGCTCCTGTCTTCTCTTATTGTCTGGAGTACATTATCTCCACCATAATATTCTCAGCTCTCTCCAGGAGTATTGTCAGAGTGAAATGCTATTTTAAAAGTATATGTTTATGTTTCAATAGACTTCATAATAGCAAACACATCTGCCCAAGACACAGTAAGTGAGAGAGAAAAAAGAGGAGGAAAAATCAAGAGACAGAGGTTGCAGTTTCCCTGGTATTGAGTATAACAGGAATAAATGTTACCGAGCAGAAGGTATCCTGTTTTTTTTTTCCCTGCCTGCTGAACACAGGGATCCCTACATCCAGAGGAGAACTAGCTAATGTGCACTTGACAACGGGAGAAGGAGCCAGCAGCACATGCCACTTGGACAACAGCAGGTCTGCACAGGACTCCAGCCCCTCCGTAGCGTTGATTGTCCCACCAATTCAACAGTCTGGTCATTGAATTTTGAAGCCTGAGTTTAGAAGGTGGGAAAACAGCCCAATGCAAGGCCGAGTCATCACAGGCTCCATGCAACCTGCTCTGAATTGTGGAGAATTTCGAGCAAACCTAATCCTATATTTTGCAGTTGCACAGAGGCCTGGAGGCAACCTGTTGGGATGCCTCAGTGCTTCGCTTTGCTGTCCCTGTCCACGCACACATGTAGATGGGCCCGGCTGGGCTGTGGCATTTAGGCATGAGAGGGGGGAGAAGCTACCTCCAAGCCAGTAATTCACTTTGGAAACTGTCAGACATCTTTACAATGCATTTATGAAAGATATACTGTATAGACCGAATTTCTAACAAGCTTCCATGTGATTTTCATCTCTTGAGTGAGAGAAACCTGATAAAGATATAGATCCATTCTCACATCTTGGCATAAAATCATATCTTATTGGTTTAGATGATTCTGAGTCTTATTTTTTTATAGTACTAGTGTTTTCTAGTTCCAGCAGAAAATACAAACACTCAAGAGATCCTATTTTTCTGCTAAATGGATTTTCATTCCACATGAGTTATCTCTCTCTAGATGTAAACATACATACACAGATATACCACACACACCCCCTCACGTTAAATGCCAAAGACACCATTAAATGTAATGTTAAAATAAAAAATCCCTCGGCTCATGCTCAAAAATCCCCTCTTTTAAGCATTCACAATTTAAAAGATGCTTAAATACATGTTCTTCAAACTTGAGTCAATTTTAGCCTCTCTAGTGAAAGCCCATAAAACAAGCAGAGTAGTAATTTTCGGGGGGAGCTATTCTGGGAACAGTGCACGTGTAACAACTCCATTGTTATATATGGGATGACTGTGTTCTCTGCTCATGCTCACCTAGCTTAAATAGGCCAGCTGAACAGAAGCACACTCTCAGTAACCATAAGAAAATATTACAGAAAGGAATTCATCTGAAAAGGGAGAAGTAGTTGCTTCCTCTCTGAGAAAAAAAGAGAAACTACGAAGGACAGTCTGAATACTGAATTTATGGCAGGCTTTTTCTTACAGACTCAGAGCCAAAAATCTGCTGTCAGTTACATTAGTATAAATCTGGAGCAGCTCCACTATCATCATTAGAGTTACAGGCCAATTATGTAATGAAAAGAAGTATTTCAGGCTTGCCAAAAATCTTAAATGTAGGTCCCGCTTCAGACCGTGCTGAAAGCCTAGATAAGTGGCCTGAATTTCAGCACACCCTTCACCAGCATTTCCTGTCACTTACCTATTATTATTACACCTATCAACAGTATATGTATAGATTTACACTGTGTAATCAAGCATTATTTGACCTCTGGTTCTGGGAGTAAAGAAGAAGTCAACCCATTGACTTTCCATGTCTTTGATGTTAAACTTTACAGACAAAATACTGTTTGGAAGAGCCTGATAGATGGCTGGATAAAATATCCAGAGAGATCTTAATGCATTTGTTTGCCCTTCCTTTAAGATACGGCTGTCAAAGGAGATTGCATCACCAATAGCACTGGTGAGATTCAGGATGACCTGGGATGCTGTAGGTGGCAGGGTTCAGAGGAAGATTTTCTCTAACTTTGAGAAAATACATTGTGGTATTGACCTCTTGCTTCTCACTCTTCCCCACAGCTTCCCGAGAAGAGGTTTTGGGGTAGCAGCCGCTGATGAGTTTATAGTAGATTGGGGATTTGTACATTCTGGTTTAGGTAAAAAGCCTGATCTTGGACGGAAGAGACATTTCCCTTTAGAAGTGTTACATAGCCCTTACCAACTCTTCTTTTTTCCCAGTAGTAAAGCTGGTGAACATCCTTTAAAAAAAAAAAAATAAATAAAACACCTAATAACTCATTTTGATGAACTGGCATTTACCTAACAGAAGTTCTGCTACCAAAATCCTCCAACTATTTCTGCCAAAATCCGAGCCCCTGCAGAGCTGCCACCCTGACACATGCGCATTCCCATGTGCGTACAGTGCACACAGATGTATATTTCCATACAGGTTTCACAAAAAGTTGGTACTAAAGTCCAGCCGTGGCTGGAGAGGAAGAACTCTCATCAATTCTTATTCACCACGCTGTTGAAAGGTACAGTTCACAGAGTACCTGATGTGGTCTCTTNATGATCAAAGTGTTGCAGACTAATTACCAACACTTACCTCTCAGATATTAAGTTATCATTTATCCCCCCCACCACCACCCCCCCTCANTTGATGAACTGGCATTTACCTAACAGAAGTTCTGCTACCAAAATCCTCCAACTATTTCTGCCAAAATCCGAGCCCCTGCAGAGCTGCCACCCTGACACATGCGCATTCCCATGTGCGTACAGTGCACACAGATGTATATTTCCATACAGGTTTCACAAAAAGTTGGTACTAAAGTCCAGCCGTGGCTGGAGAGGAAGAACTCTCATCAATTCTTATTCACCACGCTGTTGAAAGGTACAGTTCACAGAGTACCTGATGTGGTCTCTTCCTCCATCTTCCTGAAGATGCAGAGTATGTGGAAATGTGAAGAGAAAAGAAAAGAAAAAAAGCAGGTTATTCCCAGGGGTGTAATTGGCCAGCAGTGCCTGGAACATAGCCAGAAGATCAGAGGAAGAGAGGAGAGCACTGAGTAATGAACCGCATGCTTTTAATTTCACTTAAGAACTCAAAGCAGGAAAACCTGAGCTGTATCCATGGGGATTGCAATCAATAGCCAAGCAGATAACAAAGAACTGGTGCTCAGGATAGAAAACTGCCTGAGCCCATTAGTTTATTGCTCGGCCTTTCTTTGGGGACTCACTCTTTCTTGCCTGTGCTTTTGGATCCAGCTCGGAATCCTTCAAACACTAGGGAGCAGCAGCTTCCTTTGAAAGCCTCCTGGCTGCACGGTGGGGCTGTTGCTGTCAGCTTTTGCCGTGTGCCAGCCCTTAAAATAAAGAGGGAGAAGNCGGGCAGCCCGACAAGCTCCCACCCAGGTTCTTGGGGAGCATCACCTTTGCAGCACCACCATGGGCTCCTTTTGGTGGATGCTCTCCCATTTCAGGGGCCTTGGGAAACCAGGTCAGCCTGGGAGAGGGAAGCAGAGCATATTTTGCCATGATCTAGAAGGGTTCTTGGGGGGAAAAAAAAAAATCAGCCACCTCCTCCTCTTCATCACAATTCCAAAGACTGGTCCCTCAGGGTGGGTACCTCATGCAAGGTGCCTGTGTGGGAGCCTTCCCAACTGGGTACTTGCCAAGTCAGAAATGCAAATAATGACAGTCCCAAACAATGTGCTTTTCGATGCTGCTTCCAGCATCCATTTTAACTAGACAAATGCCAGCCTGCTGCCATCTGGTAGCAAGAGGTACTAAAAGCCTCAGCGAGGAGCAGAGCGAATCAGGGGGATATTACCAGTTGCAAACAGGTTGCAGAGGAGGAGATTTCTTTTCAACCTGGGCTTTTCATACTGGAAAATGAGCACAAAGGATTCTGGTAATGATGGAGACTGAGGAAATACTCCCTCAAATGCCCTCTATGCCTCTAACCTCTGTGGCAGCAGGAAAAGCATCCTTGCCTTTTTCAGTGCCTCTTTTCTCTGGGGGAAGGGCAGGCAGGAACAAATGCTGGGTTGGATTTTATTTTATGTTTTTAATTAGATTATCTTTAATTGACTAACACCTTCCCCTGAGCCATCTTGCTCTGCTCAGAGACAAAATACCACGGAATTGGCCCATTTTCCAAGAGCACTGTGGTATTTCCTCTTCCTGCAGATAAAAAACCTTCACGCAGACTTGGCTACCTGCTTGCAGCTACTAGAAATAACCAAAAAATGAGGTCCAGATTCACAACCAGTGGCAATCAGCTTAACCTGAGTGCTGGCAGAAGAGTTGCATCCCTTCTGCATGCTGCTAAGGAGTGCTCTTAACACTTGCAAGGGACTATTCCAGGGGATCTTTGGCCTTTTCCATCTGACTCTTTACACAGGGTGAAACTAAAGTTGTTGCGAAATACAATCTTCAGAGCTGCTAGTTACAAGGTGGTGCTTGAGACACAAGTGGGCCCACACAACCTTCATTCCGGAGCATGGATGCATCCAGGGAGGTTCCCGTGCACGCAGCTCGATGCTCAGCATCTCAGTGATGTTTGCAGGCAGCGGCACAATTGGCCGAAAGCATCAGGTGCACGGTGAGACGGTTTCGTTGGAGCGCACGCACAGCAGATGAGATGTCACTCTGTTTACTTGCACATACTGTGCACAAACTGCCCATTATTGGTATTGCGAAGTTACTGGCTGCAGGAGGCACAGCATCGTCTTTCAAAAGGCTGTAATGAAAGTGGGTCAGACATTTTCCCTTCCCGGGGCAATCCTTTAGCATAAACAGGGATTTAAGTGTGCACAATTCCCATTATCTATGATTGTTATACTCTTTCTCGCAAAGAAAGGGCTTCATAATTTGACCAGATCTGTCAAATGCACACACAGCAGTGAAAATGGCCTATTAGATGGTAGGGGGCTGCCCTTTCAGTGCTGAGGAAGGGTTCAGCCCTCCTGGGAGAGGATGATTCCAGTCCTGAACTGGCAAACTGTGCTTGATCTTAGCGGAAGCATTTTTGGGGAGTCCCTTCATAGGGACATGCAGCTATTCTGCTGTTTTGTTGCAGGCTAGAGCCCAGCTTGTACCTGGGTCTCCTCTGCAGCCGAGAGGGTGGTTTCAGGCATGACCTGGCTGTTCCTGAGCTTCACAGCAGAGCCAAGGGTGAACCAAGCCAGTGAAAAGCAGACCCTCCACCCAGCCAGAGGTTGTCTGTGTGATGCGTCTCCCACGCAGAGGTCAGAGCAGTGGATCCAGTACCTGCATGCGGGAGCTGTGCGACAAGAGAATGTCTGGACCTTGTCCAGGCCACGCGCAGTGGATCATTAGACATCCAGAAACGTACATCACTCAAAGAGGTAAGGGAATAAATTAAAGCAGCAAAATGTCTGCCAGATGCAAGTATCTTTAAGGCCCTGAAAAGCTGAGCTGGAAGCTATTTTGAAGATGTATCAAAGACCCCTGTGAGTGGCCAGTCTGAGATCACCTTCCCATCTCAGGCATTAACATTTGGTGTCAGCTCTGCCCTCTCTACAAACATTAGAATTAGAAGCAGAAAGTGGGAACAGAACAGGAAGTGTTGTAGAAAATCCATTTCCAATAGCAGCCTTAAAAATTAGTTCTGTGGTTCTCCTTGAAAGAAAGTGTTTCAGAAGCCTTTGCTGAGCTGACCTTGTTTCACAATGCTCTTCCTCTTTGGAGGATGTAAGGCTAGTAGAGGAAAAGGGAATTTAATAGGAAGGAAATGAGGAAGGTAAAGAGGAATCCTGTATTGAACAGGAAAGAAAGACAAGACAGGAAAAAACAAACAAACAAAAAACCATCATCATCATTTAGTTGAAGATGGGTGAGATGTTGCTCTCTTTTGGGTTTGAAGGCAAGTTCTGGGTCTGTTCTCACTGAAAGTTAAGATATTGTAAGTAGCTTCTGATGTCTTATCCTCCCTGCTTCCTGGGAATTCGGTGGTGGTGTTTTTCAGGTAGTGAGGCTGCTTGGCAGCCCCTGGGACTAAAACTTCTTCCAAGGATTTTGAGGTAGACCCAGAGGGAAGAGAAGAAGAAAAGGAGGAAGTCCTCTTTTTTTTTTTTTTTTTTTTCTGATTTGCTGTTTCTTTTAGAACAACTGAAGAAATGATACAAATTAACTCTTAGGTGCCACATACTAATAAACACTTGAGAACTTCCATGTTTTTGGATCCCAAAGTGGAAGCAAACCATCACACATACAAAAAAAAAAAAAAAGAAAAGAAACGAAACACGATGAGACTGTCCCTCTCCACAAGATGAAAGCATGGCAGTAGTGAGGGAGGCAACTTTCTTGTGATGACCTCCAACGGATCCAATATTTATTCCCCTTCCATGGGTCTCTGCTTAACACTCATAAAGATGATTTTTCTAAATCCCAACTCATCCAACTCTACCCCTGATCAGAGGAGAATTCAGTCTGGCTCTCGCCTCCGTACTGGCAATGATGATTCTTCAAATGGAAATTAGCCGACAGATTTGATGATGATGCACGAGCCAGAAGAGAATACAGCTCACTCTGCCATAGCTCTGCAATCTCCTCAGGGAAAACAGGAGTAAAAATCCATTTGTGTTTGCAAACAAGATATGTCTTGAATGTTCACTGGGGACCTCTTGAGCAAGGAGGTGCCAATTGTACTGTCGTTTTTCTAGACATCACATAAAACCTGCAGCCCAAGTGCATGAGGTATTTTCTTCTCCAATAAAGACCTTTTGCCCTTGTGTCCTATACTGAAAGTGTTTCAATTCCTGGAGGAATATTTGTCCTTCCTAATGTGATTACTAATCTGGGGATCTCTCATGCAGAAAAGGAGAAAGGAAGTCCACAGTTTGTGTATTTTCCTTCTCTTTCACTCAAGGCTGCAGATAAAAACAGTTGTTTGTCAGCCACATGGCTGTCGATACTGGGTCTTCATCAAATCTACCAGGAACACATGTAGGTCGGCAAGGTTTTCTCAACAAGACAGGAGGGAAGACTCAGGCCTCTGAAGACCTTCCAGTAGAGCCAGTGAAACTGAAGACTTAGGCAGATCTAACAAGGTACTCCCAGCTCCTGGCAAATACCTCGAGTGCACATTTTACCAGAATTTACCCAGAAACTCATTTTTACTTATAAACTGAAGGATTCTTGGCAGTGTATTGTCTTTTACCCCCCACAAGCTTGTAATTCTGAAAATGTACCTAGCAGCTAGGATGGACATTTAAGATTAGAGGCAGAAAGCTATTAGTGCTCTCAATTTCTAATTAAGGAGTAAAAATCTATAGCAAATTAGCCATCTAAATAGGACATAACACCATAAATACCTTTGTAGACCTTGGGCTAAATCCTTTTGCTCCCACCGTAAACGACTGTTACCCTATGCTCCACGTTTATCTTCACAAGTGGATCTAATGCGAGAAAGCTTCATCAAATTCAAACAATGAGTATAATTTTACAGAGGAAATTAATGAGAAGCCTAATTTAAGATGATGGTCGCTAGCTCAAAGGAAAATTTAGCCTGAATATCTGAAAACACTACTGAACAGGTCTGTGAAACAGGAGATGCGTCACCCCACAGAAAGAAGAAAAAAGGACATTTAAAACTAGACTGGAGAAAACATCACAGCACTGAGGGAGAAGCCTGTGGTGAGAGGGGAGGACAGGATGAGTAAATAAGACTTTTTGTCCTGAATTTTTGTCCGCAGTGAAGGGGGAAAGCCTTCCTGAGTTTACAGTGACAAAGAGAATGTTGCTGCAATCTCTTCTCATTTAAATTAGCAGGTCATCCTGGGAGAGGAGGGGAGGAGGAGGAGGGGAAGAGGAGACCTGCTTCAAATGATTAAAAGAAAAACAAGGACATCTCAAAGGATGAAGCGAATTGCTCAGAAAATGGAGTTCACTTACATATGCCAACTTAGCATAAAAAGGCACTAAAACACAAAACTCCCTGAACAAAATACAGTGAATACAGCAAGTCGGAGACGTGGTCACAGGGAGTATGAATCCAGGTGCTGGCTCAGTAATTGGGTCAATGTCTGCAGATTCATGAGTACAGGTGTCCCACAGGGAAGCAACAGAGCATGCTCGTAACCTACCCTATATCTCCTGAATCCATCATCCATCCCCAGATAGCTTAATTCATTTAGAAGAAAAAAAAAAAAATCATTTATTTCTAAACCCCAAACGAGGCAACAAATTTGACAGTGAAAGAGAGAGAGAGGCTGGCTGAGTGTCCTTGATAGGCTCTCTGCTTTCCCTGGGTAAGCCATGAAAGGTAGATTAAAAAAAGAAACTGTTGTTTCAGACTTGCCTCCCCAAATTTTTCCCTTGTCATATCTATTCTGCTCTGTTCTCCAAGGGTTCCTGCAGGCTGTCTGTTGTTCCCTAAAGAGCAGCCTATACAAAGGCTGAAAGCAGTATGCATTTTGCCTCCTGCCAGCATCCTGTTTGCAGAGCCATCATGCTGGCAGCATGTGGACAGCAGATCTGAACATGCCCCGTGGCATGCAAATAAGCCAAGAGTATTTGAGGAGGAGGGTTCTGGATAGGCCTGGGGTGGCTGCAGGCTCACACGGGGCTAGGTGAGCATGCCTGGCTTCAGGACGACCCAACAGAAAATCTCCACAATCCTGTT
Organism: Rhinoptilus africanus; assembly: GCA_013400135.1. Classification (NCBI taxonomy): domain Eukaryota; kingdom Metazoa; phylum Chordata; class Aves; order Charadriiformes; family Glareolidae; genus Rhinoptilus; species Rhinoptilus africanus. The sequence goes on from VXBO01011952.1 coordinate 1,098,308, forward strand.
GTCCTCCTCACTGTCTTCCACCAGCACCTTGCATAACATGACTAGCATCTGCCACAACTTCATCTCTCCAAGGAGAGGAACACTTATACAGCCAGCAGTTTTTTAAGGGGTCCTTTTTTTAATGCTCAGGTTCCTTCACAGTAATAGGGAAGGAGGTGGGTAGAAGAAGGGACCCATCTGGCACTCAGAGAGACTCAGCAAGCTTTGCAGTTGTCTCAATGGCTGTGGGACTTGCTAGCAGCCACAAAATGAACAGAAAGATGCTTCCTCCTGTGGTTAAAGGGATCATAAAGGACAGGTGTAGAAAAATAAGTCTGTAATACTACAAAATGTCTAGGTAGTGTGAAAACCCATGGGAAAGACCTTGCAGCCTAGACCAGTCACTGTGGTGGTCTAAATTAGAAGAGGAACATATCCAGTCAAATGACTAGCTCAGAAGTGATGCCTCTCTAACCACACTGGATGTGAGCCATGTTTTCCCCAAAATATCATCCCAGGCTAATAAAGTTGTCTCATGTTATTTGCACACACACTGAAATCTCACAGTCCAGTCTAAGAATTGTAAGACAATGACTGTTGTAAATGTAAGATCATGAACGGGGTCTACTATTTGTCTTCAAAGCAATTCTGCTATTAGAGAGGGAGAAGAAAACAAATCAAGCAAATTATATTTGTTTTAAAATGATCAGTCTCCTCATCTGACTCATTTGGCCAGTTTCCACGCTTGTCGGGTGTGACTGCCTATACAATTCTCCATTGTTTCTAGTGACCTGTTCAGATTCGGGTTAATTGACCCACTCAGACATCTTTCATTAGCCTTCTTATTTTAATAAAAAGCACTTGTGATATGTATAAATACTAAGATGAATCAAGATAAAAAATACAGTTAAAGGCGGCTCTTATTTAGCTGTTTCCCTCCTTGCTTTTCTCTGGGTAATGGCTACAAGCGGGCAACTGGCGGTAAAGGAAGATAAAGTGCAACACGAAGGTTTCCTAATTGCTCCTTATGGTTTCAAAGAAAAGGCACAGCCAATAGCTGCACCATCATCAGAAGGGCATTAATTCAAAGCCCATTGTGTTTATGGCTATCTTGGATCAAGCCTTGAGACCGTTTTAAACCTGTTGTACATACCTGAAAAATGGGTAATTAACAGTCCCTTGTGAAGGTAGTTCCTTGATGACCTGAAGCCACAGGTGGAGCACTGGAAGGCATGGGAGAGGTGTTCAATATTTAACTCTCCTGCAAGCTGGAAGAACAACATTTAAATTAGTAATAAGCTCACTGGCACCTCAAGCAAGGCCAGTGGCTGTAAAGGCAGAACTCCCATCAATTTTCTGTGAAATACCTGTTGAGGAAACTTGACATTCAATGAAATCCCGCCTGAAGTTCACTGAAACTTTTCTCTCACCAAAATTCCACTGTGGGTGGAGCGTGTAACGACCATCTCTTTAATATTGGCTATATGCACTCACTACATCAGCTCAGTAAGGACTGTTTGGAATTGCACCTAGGAAGCAAGCTGTGAACCCCGAAAGACCTTTCTCTACAAGTGTTCAAAAGACAATGCAAAAGTCACTTTGATGTCTACCCTCAGTCCTGCTAAGATTGCCAGCAGCATATAGGGGCAGAAGTAGTAGCTATCTCAAAAGACCATCAGACTGAGGGCAAGGTAAAAAGATGGCCAAAAAAGGCAGACCAAAAACAAGCCTTTGGAGGACAGTACCTCAAGGGTACTTCAGCCCACCCAAGTAACTAATGGGGATGGCCAGCATCTAGACTTCGCAGAAACATGCTTAGATCTTCTTAATCATTCAGCCTCCTTTTCTTCTCATTCAATGTCTCATTCCTATGCTAAAACAAGCTCTCTGTATGGGCAAGTATGGCAAAATTAGAGGGCACTGTAGGAGTGAGAGAGGGAGAACCAGGTTGTGGCATATTTGGGAGAGAAAGAAACATGTCCAGAGTATGGATGGGAGGGATCTGCTAAGAAAAAAACCCCGGGGAAGTCTGCAGCCAGCCCTGTAATTGTGACAGCCTTAATAATAAAGCAGGAACACTGTAGAAGACAGATGATCCAGAAGAAGCTCAGGGATTAAGGCGAACACTTTGCAGAATTTTTCAGACACCATCAGATGTGCTTTAATATCAGCCAATGCTTCCTGGAAAAGAGTGAACAAATAATCTGGTGTAAAACAATTCTTCACATTTTGCCATATTTTTCTACTTAGCTTTTAGTATTTAGGGGAATTTTTCATCTTTCAAGCACAATTAAGGGGATTGTGAGAGGGGACTCTGTTCTTTTCCTCTCCACAGGTTCCAGGTTGAATTAGCTCAGTTTTCAAGTCAGTTTCTTTGTTTTAATAAGATTGCAGGCATATGTTTAAGGGTTTTATACTAACATAATTATGTATACAGATCAATAGAAATGCATATTATGAAGTAGGTACACAAGTACACCTTATAAAGGATACATGTTTTTCATACAGCAATCATTACATACAGTTTAGCATTTTGGTGATTGACACAACATTATTATAACTAAATTGGAAAGCATCTTTTTCTGTAGCACCTGCCTCGCTGTTTGTGGCAGAGAAAACGGATGGGAATTGTGAGACTCCTCACACTATCCTTTCCCCTTTTATTTTGCATTAATGCTCTGACAAGGCAGAAGGCCCCACGGAGAGCAAGAGTGTGCAAATCTCTAATTTGGGGTCTGGTTTTAGACGTCTTTATGCCTGGGCCATGTGTGCACCGAGACAAGCCATGCTGCACAGCTTTTACTTCTTCCCTGCATTAGGAGGTTGCACATACTGGTAGAACTCGGTGGGCACTAGGACATCTTCCTGAAGTGGAGGATCCTGCAGTTCCCATTGAATTGTGCCTTGAATGCTGGCAGGTGACTCACATCCACCTGGGGACACCAGTGCTTATTTTAGCACAGGCGTCAGGGGGTCTCTTGCAGCCTGCTCGCTTTGCTTGCTGCAACTCCTCTCCGCCCTATATGTCTCCAGCTAGTAGTATGGATGGCCATTTTGGCAGGGTTATCATTCTCTGTGGTACCCTGGAGCCCAGGATACATTTAGGCACTGTAATAATACTGATAACGATAATAATAAATAAAGCTGGAATCTTGGGAGGACATTTATTTTAATGATTCCAGCTCTGCCTGCTACATTCAGAGGTAATATCGACTATCTGTCTACGTCTTCTTTAATCTGGCCAACTAATTTGAGGTAATATTTATCACAAAAAGGCTCTGGGTATTTGCAAATACCTCTTCTGTCTGACCACGAGACTCAAAATTTGGATTTCCTGAAGCAGAAAATCCCCAGAGCTAACTATCCCAGGCGTGAGGCATTTTCAGTTTTAAGCTCTATCCTGCAAGTGGTGAGAACTTCTCCCTGGTGCTGGGCTTGTTCACCACTCCCAACCTTCAAGGAGAACATAGAGATTAGTACAGGACTCGAGCAAGAATACAGTGATACATATCCAAATACACTCCCGTCCTCCTGCTCTTCATGGTTCAGAGATGTATTGAGCCAGAGCTGCAATGTCTTCCTAGTTAATAACCCAGGTGGACTCCTCTTCCATGAACATGCTCATTCTCTCCCTGAACCTACACGAACTTTGAGCATTCAGATTTCCCGTGGGAAGGATTTCCACAGCTTATCCACACACTGGGCTGAGAACAACACCCTCGTGCTCGCTCTGTGCCTGCACCTCATTTGGTGCTCCCTTGTTCCTCTCTTGGAAAAAATGAGGAGCGTTTGGTCCCCCTGCCTTGCAGACCTGACCGTGAAAAGATTTAAATCTGGCAGCAGATGCCTGCACCTCTGTGGGAAACCCACCGAGCCCTCATGCATCTTACAGCAGCCTGAGAGACATGTCGAGGGAAATTACTGGGCAGCATCTCATCTGCGCTATATCTCTTAAGAAGGGTCTTGGAGAGTAGTTCAGAAACAAGCATCTTTCAGAGCACTGAGGCTGCCTTTTTAGCCTGACAGGTTGTGCTCTCACACTCTTTTTCTCTCGCCTTGTCATCCAGTGCGGTGACTCATGCAAATGAAGAGCAGCTGAACTTAAATAAGAAAAGTCCTTAGGGACCATCAAAGGGCACAGAACTTGGGGAGAGGGAGGGAAAAACGTATTTGCATAGTCATCATGACAGTCGCCAGAGCAACAAACAATTAGGTTCTTCCTTGCTGATGAATTAACAACACTTCAGCTGCAGTATCTGCTCCACAGTCTCTATCCAGGAGAGTCAGCCAGGCCTTCAGGTGTTTAACTAGCACTTGCAAAAATCCTCGAAAAGAGAGGAACTTCACCGTGGAGACAGTCTGTCCTCCCTCAGGGCATCCCTGGAGGGATAACTCCTCAACTCACCCACTCTGCTAATGAGTGTCAGTGCTACTCTGTGCAAAAAATCCTCAAGGTGAATGCATCAGATAGGAACAGATACAAAGCCACAAAGAGGAAATCTTTGTTTTCTATAGGAGAAAAAATAAGGGGTTTTGTGTATGGGAGAGCGCCCTTTCTTGTCCTTCATTCCTCCCATCTTCCTTGCAAGCTTGAACTCCTTGAATAAAAAGGGACAGTGTTGAAATGGTGTCTCTAGGTTTACAAATGCAGGCTTGTTTATCAACATGTAGCTAAATCACTACTGAAACGCCATCTTAATTAATAACATGACCTTGTTAAAAATAGAATCTAACTGCACATGCTAATTCCTGCTTATTTCTAAGTTGTGTTTGTTCCCTATTCCCAGTAAAAACAAGTGTTTAGTCATCACCTCAGCTCTGCAGAGTGCAAAGGCAAGTGATCCTGTTATCTTCCCAATTGGACAACCTCTATCGATGGCATAGGGTATGGAAAAAGCAGGGCCTGATTTTTCCAAGTCCCAAGCAGAGTTTCTCTTAGGGAGATCATCTGCCAGGCCAGGACTTGGCTCTTTTAGTTCTGCAAGTGGCTTGAATGAGGCTGAAGACTGCATCCCTGCTGGTGATTTTTCCTTGCTGTTGTTTGCAGGATCCTCAGCCTCAGAGCAGGGGCCAGGTATGTGAGTGGGAAATGTGGGGTTCCCTCTCTGGGACCCCATGGGTCTCCTGCAGTCACAGATTAAATTCTAATGCACATTACTGTCTCCAGAGATCATATCTTCCTAGAGAAGCAGCTGCTCTGGGAAACTTTCCATTCACATGCAATATTCCCCCATTTTAAGGGGTTGATTGGCAGAATTGAAATAGCAAAACAAAACTGAGAAATCCTTTCTGTCTCCTGGTATCTTTGCTACTTCATTGCTTTATAATAAATGCACATTCCCAGGTGGCCTGAGGGCCCCTCTCTCCTGCCTGGGCAAAGGTGCTATTCATTCATGTTTCATGGGGGAGGGAAGCGTCACACACTCTCCTTTCACAGTTGTATAGCCCAGAATCAAGAACTCTCCATGAGACACTATCTAATCAAAACCAGACACTCCCTCAGGGCACCATATACATTTAGAAAACAAGGACAGGCAGCCCTCCATGACCAAACTTCTCAATGAAGGACAGAAGGGTCCTTTTTCCACCACACTCCCCAAGCAAGATTGAAAAATAGAACAATTTCCTCTCCTCCTCCCCAGTTCCCTACCCCCAAGTCCCAACACAAAAGCAAACAGAGAAATAGCCTGCCCGCATCTCACCCTGGCAGAAGCACTGCTCAGGGGATGCACCTATCTCTAATTCTCTGTTCAAGACAAAGCGACTCTGAACACAGCAAATGCATTTCTCCTCATCTTCCCCACGGTGGGGCTGAGGGAGGACATCCGCAAACAAGGCAGCAAGTGCTACTAGTAAGAGGAGAGAGACAATGAGGGGGCAGGATTCCTGGGTTTTGTTTCCGGTTCTCCCACTGCTCACTGTAGGGAGTGTGGATGCTTAACCTCCCTCCAACACAGTTTATTTAATGCCATCTGGGTTTATTTTTGCATAGTCTCAAAAAACTCATGCTCACATTCACTTTGTTACTGCCCATGTGTGAGATCACACGTGCAATAAAAGCTCGCGCCTGCCTGTCTCCAAGAACGCATGATCCTTGCACATGGCAAAAGGGATAGCTTGTGGCCTTGGCACATGGGCTGAGCCAGGTCTGGGGATCCCAGGGAGTGGGGTGGGAGTGGCAGTAACTCCTGCGGGACAGGGAAGGGTGTCTGTCATGTCCAGCTTTGCTGAAAGTTTGACATATAGAAGAGGATTTTTCAGTCATCCAAGACATCATCTTCCAACGTCTGAATGATGGGGAATGGGTTGTCTATGGGATAATAGTGGTGGGACAACTTGATTTCACAACTGCCAGCTATAACTCACCTTCCAGTGCTAAAATCTCTGGGGCAGAGGCAGTCATCCTCATTCTACCTGGTTTGTGCCTAAGACAGCAAAGGCCTTAAATCCTCTTTACAGCCTCTGAGTACACCCCAGGACAAACACTGAGAGAAGCAGCAGCTTTTCAAGGAGTAAAGCCAGGGTCATACTGTGAGAAGGAAGAGCCCCTGAGAATAGGGAGTTAAAACTAATGTGTTATTCTCAACTGGTTTTCCTGCTAAAGCAAAGGGGTACTAAAGGATGGGCCTTAAGTCCTTCAGTGTAAAGCACCACGAAGTGGAGCGTGCCAGCCCTGCCACCCTGCTCCCCTGATCCTCAGGGGGAACCCAGGGCTTTCATGCTTCCCTCTCCATTACTCATGGTTTCTGTGACGCACACGCTGCTTAGAGAGGCGAGGAAGGGGATAGCTCAAAATGGAAAGGAAAACATTGAAAGGGTTGATTACACGTGGGAGAAAAAGAAAAAGCCCACTTTCCTGCTCACAAAGGGAAGCTGCTGGCTGATTGCTTTAGGCAATACACAGAGGTTGCTTTGTAAGCATGGTTTTCTATCCAGGGTCCTCTTTTAACTGCTGCAGTAGAAGAGGAGGGAGAAAGAAAGAATGGAAGTGGATTCAAGACCTTTTCACAGAGAAATGCATAGCCCACCTTATAAGACTTTTATTCACTCTTGCAAAAAATAACTAGATCTGTTTGAGGCTTAGAGAGCTCCCAGTTCGCATTGCTAACAATTACCAAGCCCAGATGGCCAGCCCGGTTCCCTCTGGAGTCTGGCAGCCACCTCTTGTGCTTTCTCTTCCTCTCAGTGACTGGGTTTTCTGTAGCCTTCCTTGCACAGATGCCACCGTGTCAGGTCAGACCTGCGTGGCTGGCCAGTGTCTTCCCACACTGTGAGAAAACAGCCATATTTTTAACGTTACCATCACCTCATCTAGCTACAAAGGGCTGGAGGTGATGGGTGGGGTGAAGAGATAAGAGCAGGAGTGTATGAAGCAGCAGTAAAGATGATGAGAAAGATATGACCAAATAGCTATGTTAACGGGCAAAACACCTTTGGTTTTTTAACTGTACAACCCTCCAATGACTTCTTTCCTTCTCATGACAACATTGGTCACACACTCACCAGTCCATGTACTAAACTTGGCACCATGGGAAGCAGCCATTAATGCCAGCTGTCCCTCAGGACCCTCTGTGTCTCTCCAAAGCCTTGTCCCTCCAGGGTCCCTCATTCCTCACCTCACACTGAATCCTATATTTGACCATTACCCTTCTCACTGGCCACACATACATTTTCAGTAAAGATTTTAACTACTGAGAGTGGAAAATGCAGAAGATTGTTGCTTTTCTCATGTGCATGGACTTCTCTGCCTTGCCTTCTTTAGGAACCAATCCAGGGTTTCCAAATCCCCAGCCTGGTTTCCAGTGCACAATGATTTACAAGTGTCCCCATTCGCTTACCCATGGACTCTCTTTACATCCTGTTATTTATTTCAGGGAAGCAGATTTTCCTTTTGAATGATGTGAAAGCATTTGCCTGACATGATGGGGATTTATGAGTTGTGACTCCCGGCTCCTCCCCCAGGGCCCATGAAATCCGTGCATTGCAGGGGGCGAGGAGGGGAGAGCAGTGTTTGCAGACAGAACCGAATGGACACGGCTTCCTGGTGACAGGAGATATTTATGTATTTGCCAACGTTTTAGTATAAAAATAAGGAGAGTTACTGAGGTGCGGGGGGGGAAGTACAGAAGGAACAGCAAACCCAAACACAGCCATCAATCTCCTGCCTGCCTGGGGTGGGGAGTGGAGGACGGACCTCAGATACCCGTCATTGCAAGCAACCATTACGTAAGGATGCAGGTGATGGAAAATTTTCCCAGGCTCCGGGTTTTGGTTTGTTTTTGTTTTGTTTTGTTTTTCTAAAGGTCTTCTGCCCCAAGACCTTTGCATGGAAAAAGGGCTCAAAGTAGACAAGAACTATATATGCCAACGCATCATCAGAAGTGGTGCGGGAACACGGAGAGATGGGGTAGTGTTTTCCTGTGCGGAAGCTGCACAAAGAAGAGAGAGAGAAATTCAGGCTTGGAGATACCATCATTCTTTCATACCTGAAGGGACTCAGCACCAGGATTGGTGGGCATGTTTGTCAACTGCATTATGGGCAGCGACTATCAACTTGGGTGATTGTTAACAGCCTTTCACGGAGTGGTTAGTATTGTTAATGTTCCTAGGTTGCTCCGCTTCCACTTCTGCCCTTTTGTCTTTTTTTTCTCCCTTGCTCTCCTCTTTCTCTCCCAGTGGTGTCTTTCTTCCTGAGCTGTCACTGCAGATGAGGGCTGAAATTTCTGCCTTTCGGTTCCATTCCACACCAAAGGTCTCGCCCAGGTCAAGAGCCTCTCCAGCTGCATGGGGATGATACTGAGAGCACTTCAGGCTTTTATGGGCTTGGAGAACATCCTTGTTGACTCATGAATTGCTGTTTATGTGCTCTGGCGTGGAATCCAGCAGTCCCTCAAGTGTCTAATGTGTTCCTCCACCACCAGGTTTCTCCCTGCGTTTTGTGGGCAGTAGCTCAGGACCCCACACAAATGCTGCATCTTCACAGCACCTCTGAGAGAGAGAGGCGGTGGCACAGAAGGATCCGCCAGGGCTTCTAGGAGGTCAGTACAGAAGAGTGAGGGTGCTATAAAGGGGGAATCATGCTGTGAAGAAAATTTGGAACAGAACAAAAAGTGTTGATTTTAACTATTTTCTGTGGGGCTTGCTTGTCTCTTCTTTTCTTTACTTGTTTCAGTAACAAGTCATTAAGCATTTGTGTGTATGTGTGTGTTTGCAAATTGTTTGTGGATAGTCATTTGGCTTGTACCATTTTGTTCCTTAATTGTAAAGGATGAGCTTTTTATAGAAGCATATTTCAGCTTATAGGCCACCCTGAGGATACAGCTGTCTTGTAATTCACAGTGTGTTACTGGTCAATGAAGTCTCATTATATTTATTTTATCTGTAGAAACAAAACTTCATTTTCCAAAAGCTGAACATATCCAAGCACAAGAAGAGGATTCTGGGTACTCGCATTTAGATGCAAGTACCTCTTTGGTGCACCCTTCCCACAAACATTCTCAAGGAGGAGGATGGAAGAGGCACAGGCATGGGTCAGTCAACCCATTGCTGCAAATTCAAGACATCCCCACCCACCATGTGTTGTATTTGGCTGACAAAAACAGCAGTCAGTTCCCGAAGCCGCACGTGTTCTCCTTAGGGATCTGCAATCCAGTTGTGTTCATCCTGACACACGTGGCCTTGTCACGCTGGCACGGCAGGAGAACAAAACTATTAGACTGCAGGCTTTGTGCTTCGACCTCCTCATGAGAGGCTGAGGAGAAGATGCCTCCTGCAATGAGCATTGCCCAGATAAAAAGGAACAGCTCTCGATGCTGTACATCTTATTAATTTCCCTGTTTTCACTCAGGCCGTGCATCCTGGAGGAGTGATGGACTGCCAGCTCTGCGGCTACACTGCCCCTTCCATCCTCCCCTCCCACCCCTCTGTTCAAAACCCACCAGCTGTGCGCTGAAGACACAAATAACAGCTCAAGCGAGAGTCAGCGGCAGAGGGACGGGGAAGGAGGGTGGCTGCGTGGCAGGCAGGGACTCGAGGCGTGCAGTTGCCACATGAGATCTGAAGCACGCCAGCTGTTGGGACCCACCCCTGCAATCTGCTGGTGCACACAGCACCGCAGACAAGGGCTTTAGAAAGGAAGAGAAAAAACCCACATCAGCAATAAAAATTATTTACCCAGAGTTCAGGAATCTGTTATTAATGATTTCTCCAAGACCTGTGTGCCAGCACAGTTATGAATACCCACCCTTTCTTTGCTGCAAGCAAGAGCGAATATGGAGCAAGGCAGCAGACCACGAACAGCTTCCGAGCACCACAGTAGTTGCCTGTCCCCACTGCTGACCCAAGCGAGGACATGGGCAGAGTGCACACAGGGAATGGAAACCTGAGTACCTTACAGCCCTTTGAGGCCTTTCTGACTTGAAGCATCTTCCCCCAGATTCCCAGCAGATGTACAAACCTATAGACAGAGCGTGCTTCCTCAGCAGAGCCACAGCCTACGGATGAGAAGCAGTTTCAGATGACTGGAGCTATGGAGCACAGTGAAGGAGTTTCCCACACAGCATATGCTGCTGTTATACTCCAGTGTCCACTCTGATAGTAGCTATGGTCAACCCATGCTTGTGGGTGCAAAAATGAGCAAGCTAGAGGCTAATTCCCTGACAACACACGCTCCGCTGGGACTGTGGGGAATCTGCAGCAGACACGCTCAGATAACCCACCACTGATGGACTTCTTCAATGTATTTATCTTCTAACTCCTCATTAGATAAAGAACATTACAGATGATGAAATAAAGAGGAGAGTCTAAGCAGGGGAAGCTTGTACGCTGAAAGATTGAACTGTGTAACTGATCTCTCTGCTCTGAACTGGTCTCCCGAAGAGTTCAGCTACTGGTGTGACACTGGTCCTGATCTGAATCTTATCTTCACCATGGGGCAGGTCTCCCCGCGGTAAAGATCTTACACTCATCACATGCTGCAAAGCTATCCTGCCAGTGGGCTGCCAATATCTTTTCTAGGGATAAAAAAAAAAAATAATAGTAAAAAAAAAAAGTCTTTTTTGGAGTAATCTTTCCTTGGCTGAGACTGCCACCCAGGAGTTGTCCTTATCATCGTGTTTGTAGTTCCTGCCTGCCAAACAGGAACTGGATTTTAATCAACAATTTGTTTCCCTTCAGGGCATCAAGCAGTCCTGCTTAGACTTTGGGATGTGACCAACACTCCCCTACCCTTCATTCATACAAATGAGTAGTGCTGTTGCTTGGTAGTGATTTCTAAGCAGCTATGAGGCTAAAACTGGCCATTTGCACAATTTCCTCTGAGAATACAGGAGACAGGAGGGAAAAGCAAGGCCAGTATTCAGTATTAGGGAAGGCAAGGACTGAAGCCTTGTATCTCTGTGCAAACTCCTGTGACTCTGGGCATCGGAATAACCAGCACTCACTGAAGAATATGGGGAAAAGAAATGGCAATAACTTTCCAGCTGGGAGATTAATTCTCTTGTTCACGCTTTACTTTACGTCTGTTCCAGTTGGATCACATTTCCCTGAAAATGGGTCTAGATTAATCTAGGAATAACATCATGGGGCATGTCACAGGGGATTACCTCTAAGCAGGTCACCAAAAAATGGGAACCAAGAGCTTGCACAGAACAGTAATTACGCAAACCAATTTCCTCTAAAATACCTGTTTTCTAGAAACAAAACTTGAGGTGATTATTGTTCTTTTTCGGGAGGGTCAGAAAGATGGGTTTGATTATTTTATGCAGCATCTTTCACAAATACAGATTGCCTTCCTTTTGGGGGACCTGTTCCTCAATCCTGTCCCAGCCACTGGCCTAAAGGCCTCTCTGCTGAACACACACAGATCTGGAGGATGTAGGTAACATCTCTGCCTCTGCCAAAGGCATGACCATCCTTGCTCACACAATTGCTCTTGTGCAAAGGGACTGGAGCCCTCACCATGGTAGTGTGCTAATTCTCAGTCTTGCTTTCAGCTTCCTGAATTTAGTCTGAGTTCTATGTAACACTAATGTTATGGAAAATCAGTTGTAATAGATGAAGACTATTATTGTTCTTCAGGTCAAGCAATCAATGCAGTAATTTCCTTCCTCTTTAATGCTATTATTTGGCTGTAATCATTTCCAGTTGAGTTTGCGTGAGAATCAAGTTGAAACTGCTCCTGGTCACATTTACCTGGAAAATTTTCAAGACTGTCCTCTAGAAAATTAAGACTTTATTCCGATGAGCTTTAATTAATGGTGATCATGATTCTGCAGCTCTCTGAGGATTTCTTATCTTCCAGAGATGTCACCAAAGACAGTCAGGGGATGGTGTAAGTCACTGTATATTTCTGTCTGAGAGAGAGCTCACTATGGCCTTGGATTGCAGCCTGAACACATTTTTGGTTAGCTTTTTAGCAGCAAAGCTAAAACAGAAACAACCTCTCTCTTTTATGGAGAGTCACATCAGCCCTCAGTGATTAAGGAAACCCAGAACACTGCCTGGAAAGCAAGGCTCGAAAGACTGCCAGTTTTCTTCCATAAATCCTGTTCCTTAAACAAGACATCCATATATAATAGCTTAAATAAAGCAGAGCCAGATGCAGTCCAGAAACAGAAAGTAGCTAAAAAGGATTCCATTATTTAGGGCCTTCCATAATACAACTACCATGGTTTATATATTGGTGCAGGGGTCTACAGCCCTTTAATTTTCCTGACAGGTTTATGCCCAGTTATCCCTTTGGAGGCTGCTTTTGATGCCTCTTCCGCACTGTGTGATATTGCAAAAGTCACGCAGAACATCAACACCGATCCTGCATTTTTTTGACTAGGACATGTCTTTCCCCAACATGTTGTTGCGTGGTTTGGCAGAAGTGCAGGAGATCTTATGTACAACATAGCCAGGGTTCTTAAGTCAGCAGGGATCGAGTCAGGCTATGCATCTGATGTGCTTTGATTGTCCACTATTCCTCCTCGTCTTCAACTAGCTGACAGCAGGAAGAAGAGAAACTTTGACTCGGTTTCTTAAAATCATCGCAGAGATGTGCTTTAACAGCATCCAAAAGCAACAGCACTTCATAAAGGCCATTGTTTGCTGAGATAGACTTGGCCTGGCATCCTCGTGCCTGTTAGAAAGCGCCTTCTGCATCGTGAGAGTGGTGTCCAAAAGCAGAGGGACTGGTGGAGCAGAAAATTTGAGGCACACTCGGAAAAGCATGGAGTTTGACTTTGCTAACCAGGTTTCCCTTGTGCTTAGCAACAGCTCCAGTGGGCCCCTGGGAGTTTTCAGTAGTCGGGAGTCTTGTTCCTTGGCAGAAACATAATGTTGGCTGTTTAGCATGCTGCTGAACCTGTAATCTACAGCCAAGCAATGGCAAACGTTGTAGCCAAGTGAACAGCAGGCTTGGAAGGGGGTTGTTTTCGAGGGCTGATTTCCTCTGCCATTTGCAAAAGGGCATCCTGCAGCCAGGCCATATGATTCAGGACTCTGCCTCACCGTGGATGTGCTGCTTCAGTGCTTGGCATGTGTTAAAACCGGCACCACGCATGACAGATTCAGGTGACATAAGGTGACTGTTCACCAGGTGGGTAAGAAGCTCGTTAAAATCGAAGGTGCAGCCCCAAAGCATGCACAGCAAAACCAGATGCTGCATACGCTTGTGCTCCCAAGTGCTGACCAATGCACAGCTCCCTCCTGCACCCCGCACCTCCTGCAATGCTATTTTGTTCTTCTTCTCGCATCACTGTTACTAAACCTCCACTCTGTTCTGGCCAACTTTCTTTTTTCATGGAGCCACTTGTGGTTGTATCCCACTTCAAAGCACATGTATGTATCTCAGCCTGTCCAAGACCATCATAATCATGATCCACAACATCCCTCGCTGCTCCTCTCTGGAGTAGTTTTGAAGCAATGGATACCAATCACAATAAATTGCTCCAAACGGCACAACAGTTTGCTGGTATAGAGAAATGATGAGCAGGACAATTGTAGATTCATTTTCACTTGTACTCTCGTCCAGAATTGGCATGGACTAATGACTATGGCAAGTCAAGCAAATTTATTTTTTCCTGTGACCTCTGCCAGGATTTTAACACAAGGTCTACTACACTAAATGACTACCAAAGGAGTATCTGCGTGTGTGTATGGAACCTCATCAGCGCACACATTTCTAGAGAAGTGTGATGTGTACTTCCAGTGTAATCCGAACTTGGGGAAAATGTTTAAGTTTCCTCTCGCCAAAAACATGTCATGTATTTGCATATAGCGAAAGCAGGCACATCCTCTGCTTGTGGAGCAGCTTTCCCCTCCTCCCCTCTGTCCACAGGGAAAGGTGAAATTTCTCACTCAGCACCATTCTCTGCTTCATTATGTCCACATTGCTGTGTGTTCCCACACCCCTTTCCCTTCCTGTCATTTCCAGCAGGCAACAGGGATCACTTGTACTAAGCTTTGTTGACAGAGGTAAGACAAAAATAAAATTGACTACAGCGTAATGCATTCAAAACAAAAACTTGGGCTTCCTTTTTAGCTCGTTGAACAAAAAGCCAGGATGCAAACACTTTCAGGAAATTCTAGGCTGTGTCTCAATTGTCCTTTTTTCAGTTCCAGATCCAAATGAAAGAATTCATAATGGGTTATTTTGAGATAGAGAGACTCAACCCCCTTCTAACAAAAGAAGCCATGTCCCAAGTGTCCAGATAGCACAGGGCTGCAAGACAGACACCATACACATCGAAAAGCCAAGGAAAAAAGCAACTGATGTGGGGTTCACATCCAGGAGATGACAACACATCCATAATGGTCCCTGTTGTGGAGAGGGTTCTAAGATGAACTGAGCTTTGGCATACTGCCTTGGGCAACCTGGTGACGTCAGTACCATCAGACTGTGCTGGGCCACTTCCTTATGGAGGTGTCACTGAGGTTACCACATGCTCTGCCTTTATACTGGCAACTGTGAACTGTGCTGGGGATCCTGGGGCAATCCTACCATCCATGCTATATACCTCAAATCTCTTAAAAGAGCTAAATCAGGTCTGCAAATGGGAAAAGCCAACCCTTGCACTGCAAAATCATCCTGGGGTTTAGACAGCACCGTCCCCCATCCCAAGCTGCCGTAGGAAGTTTGGCTCAGCACCATTTAGCTGGTCTGGAGTCTGAAGCATCCAGCATGAACCCCACATTGAAGCAAATACGTAACAGGCAAGTGCAAAAGGAAACATGAACACTTTGGTCCAGGCATGGCAAATTCTCACTTGCTTCCTTGAGCTTGTATCCTCACACTTTTCCTCCTCAGACCTCCCTCTATTCGTATGTCAGACTGGTCACTATCCCTGGAGTAAACTCCATCTGACAGCTAACTTGCAGGCTGACAGCATCGCAGGTGACTACAGGAGACCCACAGATCACCCTTTTGCCCTTGTTAACATCTGTATTATGAGCAGCAGTAATGGCAACATGACAAGCTGGAGATAGATGGATGCAAACAAACTCCCAGCAACAGTCACGGGAGAATTATTTGCATCATTATCTATTTCTTCATTACCTGCCAAGAATCAGGGCATTTATTTTTTTGACATGTGCTGCTGGTCAGTTTAGCAGATGCAGGTTTAATTTGCATCCTTTGTAGAAGAAAGGGAGAAGAGACACGGAGGGACCAGAAAGGCTTTGCCCTTGTTTATGGGAGGGCTCTGAAATGTTAAAGGGAAGCTGAATATCATCCCTAGCAGTGGTGACAGTCTTCTTATAAGCTCCGGGAACAAGAGGCAGAAACTTTCCAGCTAGAAGCCAGTCATCTTCCTCAAAAAGAGAGGACTCACAGAAAATAGTTATTAGGGCAGAAAATGGTAAAGAATCATAGAACCATAGAGTGGTTCAGGTTGGAAGGGACCTTAAAGATCATTCAGTTCCAAGCTCCTGCCCTGGGCAGGGACACATTCCACTAGACCAGGTTGCTCAAAGCCCCATCCAGCCTGGACTTGAACACCTCCAGGGATGGGACATCTACAACTTTCCTGGGCAACCTGGGCCAGTGCCTCGCCACCCTTACAGTAAAGAATTGCTTCTTGATATCCAATCTAAATCTACCCTCTTTCAGTTTGAAGCCATTTGAAGTTCAGTGGGTGGACAGGAGAGCAGAGGGTACCACTAAATATTAGCTTCCTATCAGCTTCCCAAAATATTGAAGGGAGAGGGAGTAATACTGCCTAGGTGTGGGAGATGGTTAGTGAATATTCCTTTATCTGGGATGACAAAGGGACTTTTTGGTCAATGTCAAGACCAGCTCATGGAGAGATCCATGGAGGAACATGCAGCCAGAAACTTCTCTGCAGAGGAACTACACAAAATGCAAGAGCTGCGTGAACTGGAAAGAAGGATGGGCCATATCTCTTTCCTTGAAAATTAACCAGATGTTTGGTTTATCCTCATGTTACTCTGAGTCACTGCCATCTTTGAGGCCTGGTACATCTGGAGGCCTCAAAACCAGAGATGAATGAAGAATGTTCTCCTCGGGATCCTCATTAGCTGGAAATCCTTCTGGATTAGCTTAGCTGGATATTCTGCCACTTGTAAGGATGGGATGTGGAGTGAGGAAATAGCCTGAAGTACAGGCAGCACGTGAATGTGTGCTACCTGCGTGGTAGATCTTTTGGCCAGTCCACTGGAGGCAGGAATTAGCTTGCAGGGCAGAAACTTGATATCAGACTCTACAGGGCCAGAAGCTAGGGGAATATTGAGTAAATCTACAATTAGATCTCTTTCAAATAAAGAAGAGTGTTAAATTGAAAGTCTAGAAGGAGAACCATTTCTGAAGAGAGGGTGCAGGGGTAAGGCAAGGTTCCTGACTCACTCCTCAGCAGCGTATTTCAGCTGTGAGAATAGTTCACCTTTTGCATCCCATTCAGCCCTTGGCCTCTGCAGGCTTTCAGCGATGCTGCCAGGCAATGTGAACGTTGTTGGCTTTGATGAAATGGGCAGCTTCATGCTGGAAGCTAGACAAAGGCCAGCAGTTCATTAGACACAGGCCAAAGAGCATCTGCAAAGGGACATATGCTAGAGTTTTGCTTGGCCCTTAAGCAATATCAACTGCTGATGGATGTAATAAGATATGTAGGAGGTAAAGGCTCCACAGTCCAACTGAATTCTTGTCCTGTTAAGCCATAACATTTCTAGTACCCCAATGTTCTTCTTTCTCTGTATAGGTAGCCAGAGACAGGTAATCCTGTAGTGTACATGAACTGAATCTCTTTTAGTTTTCCTGATCCTAAAGTCACCACTGCATTTTTAAGGCAACATGTCTAATACAGGTGGCGTTACCTTCCACCAGGCTTCTAACGGATGACTCCAACAATCTCCCCAAAAACATCAAACTCGATTAGAAACAAACTTGCCCAACTCTTTCACCAATAAGAAAAACCCATGGAGCCAGATCCAGCAGGGAAGTAATACAACATGCCATATGATGCAAATACATATTTTTGTGAAGTCAAGCCATCTGGGTTTTTTTAAGACATTTCTCTATAATAGATCTCATCCCTTCATATACTTTGCTTATTTGAAAAAAAAAAAAAGCCACCAAACTTCAAAATCCAAAGTGCTGAGATTACACACAGGAAGGGGTTGGAGAGTTTCACAGAGAAAAGTAACAAAATCTTTATGAGCCGTTCTGTGCTTTTCTAAAGGACCCCCAGGAATTTCTTCATTTAGATTTATGAAAGGACACCATATTGATTATGTAACTGCCATCTGAAGTTTAAGAATATATACACAAAGTAAATGGAGTTGCTGAGGAATTTAACTGGCCTATAAATAGAAAGTGGCATCCCCATTAATTCATTAAAGGTATATGCGAAGTGTAAGGTATTCCAATTAACATTTCATAAGATGGTTGTAGCATGTTAGTTATGAAACAGCATTTGTCATTTTCTTTTTAGCAATTAAATGATATCTAATTCCCTTGCCAGGCTGGAGCTGTCTCCTTTGATAGCTTTCAAAGTTTCTAGAGAGGGCATATACAGAAGGTAAAGGAGTCCTTCTTTTGCTACCTTTTTTTTTTCTCTCTTTTTCATTTTTTTCATTTTTCCCCCTCTTTCTCTCTTCCTTTTTTTTTTCCTCTCACTCTTTCTCTCCTTCTCTCTTTCTGCGAAATAGAAAGCATTTTTCAGTCTGCATGGGCTTGTTCACCCATCGTTCAGTTAAATAACCACTAGCTAGATATATCTTGCTTAACCACAACAACTGGCCTGGTACCAGATGAGCTTGATATTTATTTAACAAACAGCGCTGTCTTCGTAGATCTAAATTAGAGCCTTATTTGAAAAAAATTAAAGTGTACCCATTACTGTTTGCCCTCAGTGAAAAATCCAAGTTCTGGTTACGTCCCTGCTCACTAGGATTAGAACTGTCACAATATTTATTTAACAGGAGGAGGCATGCTAAGCCATGCTGCAAACATTGCTGTGCCAATATGAAGAGGAACTTACTGCTTTTTACAGTGTTTCTCTCTCTGTACGTGCTCTACTTCTGTCCCCCCCTCCTTCCTCTTCTTCCTGCCACTGCTGCCATCCCCTTGCTCTCCTGCCTTGCTGCCCCCTCCACATGCCCTCTCCCACATCTGGCATTTCTATTGCCCACAAAGTAAATCTGATGGAAAAATGCCTTTGAAAAAGGTCCGTGAAACTTGGGACTGGTGCCGATGGAGAGAAGGGGAGCGATGCATGGCCCGTCCCCTCCTTTCCTGGTGTCCCCAGTGCCCTAAACTGCACTGATCAGGGACAATGGAGACAGGGAAGGGCACAGAGTTCTGCCCTTTTGGCTCCTCATCCTCCTATATCAATCTACCCCTGATGAAACTCATGCTGCACCACAAAACCTCTCCAGCTGGGAGACAAGTGTCCCCTAGTCATTTTATCCACATCAGTTCCCACAGTAGCAAGGCCAGGTTCAGTTTGGGTCTTTTCCCGTCTCATGGTAAAAAAGCTCAATGTCAGCTATAAGGGAGGAGGAGCATTTCTCTTCTGTTTCACTGGGCAATGCAAATTCCCATTCCCCACAGGGGTTGTGTAAGGAAATGCCTTGGTACAAGCACTAGGATGACCTAATCATTTTTCCTTCCTTCCAGTACTAACATAGATCCCTCCTCCTGCTCTGTAAAGCCTGCTGAATTTCTGGACCTAGGCAAAGAGAGAGAAATGGGTTAATATCTCCAACCCTCTAGAAAGACGGCAGCACAAGGGAAGGAAAAGAAGCGGTGGAAAGGTAGGAAGAAGCCTGTGCTAAGCAGTATACATATATTTTATGCTGATAATTCTGAAAGAACAAAGTTGCTATCTCAGGAAGTTGTTATTTTTAGCCTGATTTCCTCGGCAATCATTCTGTCTGTCAGTTCCCTTCTGATAACTTTCGAACCAGTTGGCCAATTTCAATCAAAATTGACAGACAGATGATATTCTGAGTGGTACAAAGTTGCAGCAGGATTTACCAGTATCGGTGCCCACATTGAGCAGAGAGACCCCTGTCCCCACTGAAAGAAGCATCCCATAAGGAACAGACACCATGGGCACAAAGAAATCCTCTGTGCAGGGGAGGATGTTTGGACTGGATATTAGGAAAAATTTTTTCACCAAAACTGTTGTCAAGCACTGGAACAGGCTGCCCAGGGAAGTGGTTAAGTCACTGTCCCTGGGGTATTTAGAAGATGTGCAGATGTGATGCTGAGGGACACAGTTTAGTGGTGGACTCTGCAGTGCTAGGTTAATGATTGGACTTGATGATCTGAAAGGTCTTTTCCAACACAGTTATGGATGCTGCATAGATAAGTTTCTGAACCCCAGATGAAAACTGCGTCTCTGCAAAGAGAAGAGGAGGAGGGGGTAGTGCAGGTGATGGGGAGGGAGAAGGTTTGTCAGGTTTCCTTTAGGACAGATGCATTGCAATGCTAAAGGACGGAGAGCTCCAGGAAACACTCCAGGCCCTTGAGGAAGGATTGAAAAAGCAGGGGAAAATATGGCAAACCCTACAGCATCACAGAAATTAGGGATGGAAGAAACACTGCCATTCAGACTACTAAAAGTATAATGAGGAAAGCAAATCCAACCGCTTTCAGCGAACCCATCCTGGTCTCTGGGTGAGGAACACTCCTTTCAAGGGCTGAATTCCAGAGCTGACAGACTTGTAACAGTCAATTATCGTTACAGCTACAGATGGGAAAACCTGATAAAATTAGTCCTGTATGGACAGAGGATTGAAATAGAGCTTGGGCAGGGATTGTAGCCAGAGAGAGATTAGTGGCCATAAATACATCAAAAGCAAAGGACTCTAAGACACATGCATAGCTCAGCATAACACCACCATTTATAAACTGCCATGTGTCCCAATTCATACCTCACCATTCATGGGCATGCTAGGAAAGGCTGCACAACTCAGACCCAGAGTCTGCACGAAGAAAGACCCATTTCCTTTAATGTTACTGCACCTTTCAGAAACACCGCTGGTTATTTTTTTCCAAAGCCAACCAAAAGAAGCAGCTGTGCCTATTAAGATGTTTCTCATGTGGTGTGCTAAGTCTGTGTTGGAGTTAACTTTGCGTCTGCATCTTCATCAACAATGCAACATCGCTTACACCAATTTGATTTTACCTTGTCTGGGAGATGAAAGCAATTTATAAGTTTCAAAGAGCACAATCTGGCTGGGATCCAAACCCAGGAGTGTAGTGTTGAAAAGAGAATTGCTGGAGACTTTTATGTCTGGCATATGGTGTGCTAGTTTCCTTTCTAATCTGGGTAATGAAGGTCAGTACGAAGTGCTGAGTTGGTCTTGTTGGCCAAGGCATTTGATGACCTGCTCACACAGATGGGGATTTCAAACCTTGACCACTGTGAACTAGGAAGGGGGAATCTAATCACTCACTTTGCTGACAACTTTGAAATATGTGTTTTCTTCCTCACTTCCGACTACATTTTTCTGAAGAAGACAAAAAAAGTCAAGACTGGGCTGCAGCAATGGAAGATTTCTACAAGCTATGCCACATGGGGCTATTCGGTAGTGCACCTGGTGGATCCCACTAGCATCTGTGACTAATTGAGAAGATAAATCCATTTTGCTGGAGTGGTTTAGATTTCCAAAAGTCCTTCAGTCTATTCCAGCTGAGCTGATTAGAGTCCAGCTCACTGGGAGTCATTACTGTCAATCCCACCAGCTGGCCTGAATTTTGCAAGGAGAAAGAAGCAAGAAAAATACATTAAAAATGAATAAATCTATATTTCATTACTTTATGCAAACTGATTTTCCCCGAAGGGGGTTCTGTTCCTAACATTGTCACATCTTTGTGATGTTACTGTATGGCTTGGCTTGCTAGTGTATCTTCTTCAAAAAGAGAAAAAGCACCTCAAGAGTTAAGTGTCAGCATCAATGAAATTAAGAGCGTTTTGGATATAGATGAGATAAGGGCACATACAGCCTCTGGATATAGACACACGTAGAGGTAATGAATTCAATATCTAATGCAAGATCTAAATTCTTGCATTCAGCCAAGTTATATTTATCACAGGCTGTGCTTCTTAGAGTACAGTCATAGCTGGAGCATGATTGGAAGTGCAGTTCACTTCAGTTACCTCAGACTACTTAGCAGCTGTATTTGCCATAGATTTTGCTTGTCTGCCAGTTCCAGGATTTTTCAGCATCTCTGTCACTTCTTTTGCAAAAGGGAGGAAAGGGTAACTGTCTTTGGAGATGACCATACCAGCCTGGGAGCCTGTGTTTGAATGAACCCCCAGATCTCCTTGCAGAGAGTTATTCGGTTGTTGCTGGTTGTGATTCTGGTAATCGCTCACTCAGCCATGAAAGAGTGGGGCAAATCCCTGGGAAAAATGCAATTAACTGGAAGGTATTTTCCATTTTGACAAACTCAGGTCTGTTCCAAAGAGTGGACCCACTTTAGCCTGCCCTAAGGTGCCTGTAGGACCACAACTGCGAGTCCGTGGGACCACAACTGTTCAGGACTTTCTGAAACAGAATTATTGAATGACTGTCTCACCTCCCACAGGAGCCAGTACCAGAGGGGTATTTCCCTCATCTGCTTTTTCACATCTACCAGAGGCCTCCCCGTGGGCTCCATCCTAGGCTCGGTTGTGATCTGGGCCACCATCCTCCAGTTTACTCCCAGCTCATGCACAGAGTGGTGGTAGTAGTTCTGCATGGAGGGACATCTAGCCCTGATCCCTGTCAAGACGGTCGTCAGTTGCGGGGGCGGCCCAAGGAAAGGGAAAATACACATTTTTGCACTTCCTTATAAATCCGAGCAGACCGTCCCCTACATGAGGTGTAAAGAGATTCTGCTGACCTAGAAAACCCAGTCAAAAGAAAACAATGAAGATTACCTAAAGCAAGTTTTGATGCCTTTTTTAACAGTTTAATTTGTTTTAAAATACTGACAGCAAACCACTGTTAGGGGTTGCCTCATAAGAAGTTCAGCTTCCCAGACACCAAAGGGCAGCATTGGTAGCTACAGGCAGTCGGCAGCTCTTTTGCCCCAGAGCAGTCCATTACCTTTGGTGATCCATCCCCTCATTCACAGGTAACACGCTGAAGAGGTGTGCTGGGAAATTCATCTTGCTGTGGGTACGTCTACGCTGCAGTCACGGCACAGAAAATAGCTTGCTGTGTGAGTTAGCCCACGCTGAGCTCCACGCTGCTGCCACTGAACCACTCCCAGTATGGAGGCATCCTCTGGTGTCTCTGCTCTTGCCTATGGACACGTTTGTCATCTATAAGAGAATTGAGGACTGCATGTGCAAAGCTAATAAGGAGTATGGGGAAAAGGACAAAGAGCCAGGGTAAAAATACCAATTTAAATGCCTACTTAGATTCATCTCCTCCTGGTCTTCCTCATCCAGTGTTTATGAGTCTAACATTTGTTCCCAAGTCTGGTGGATGCTGCACAAGACCCATTTCCACTCCAGAGTCAATTTATATTATTCTTCCCTCCATCTCAGACATTTCTTGCTAGGCCGACAGAGGGATCTGTCACCAGCCCCATCGCAGGGAGATGAGCCTCCATCAAACCCAGAGAAAGGGTCAGGATTTTTTGTCATTCAATTTTCCTTTTTTCTTGTTCCCTTTTCCCTCTAGTAGTTTATTCAAGCCCAGAGAAAGAGCTTAGGCCCTAGCTCATGTAGAGCTCTGATGTATGCAAATCCTCCTTGTGCTCCCATGGCCCTCTTTTTTTCCCCTTCTTTCCTTTTAATTCTAGATTTGAAAATAAAATGCGAGCTGGCTGCACAGAGATCTCTCATGTGTGCAACTTCCAATTGTGGCAAATTGGAACTGTCGATGCAAGCAGCTCAGATTTATTTATATATTTAGGAGGAAGGAAAGAGGAGAGGGAAGGGGAGGGGGAGATGCTCGTGGTGGAAAGGAAAAAGAAAAATAACAGATCCAAGCAAAGAGGGATTTGAATCTCAAATACTGCTCCCTGGCCCATATTATCCAAATCCCTCCAGCCTTGTCCGTGACTGCCTCTTGCCTAGTTAAAAACAACAGGCAAAAGATCAAAAACACTTTTTTTCCCCACGACACTAAGAGTTGTTGAGTTTTGCAGCTGCCATTAGCCAACCAGAATCTAACACCGAGACTGATGCAATTAATACTTGGTGCTTCAAAACATTAACATAGCTATTTATATAAATTAGTAACCTTAAGCCCAGGCGGTAGCATTATTACAGCATTACTAATTAAATCACAATAAGCTTAGTTTGCAGTAGTATTAATTATGAAGCTGACATAGTGATATTGGAGATCTGATTGGCCTATTGTCAGTCATTACCCGATCGGTAATGAACCAGATAGGCAGTGAAAATCAAAGCCACCGCTCCAACAGTGCTGCTCCCATTTCCCGGGAAGAAGGGCTACCGTTCCAGCAGAGAAAGCATCAACATCCTCCATCAAAGCAGCCATAGCATGTGCACAGCATTCGGCGCTATGGGGAGGCACGTGGGAGGAGGCTGTCTCCTGCCATCTCCACAGTCCTGAATCCCCACGCACAAAAGTTACTCTTTTCTGTGGCTAACAAAGAGGCTGTGGGCCTCTTTTGTGAGAGAAAGTCATTGGACATGCCTTTATCACCTCCAGTGGAGAGACTGATTTGAGTGGATTACAAAATGTCCTTCAGGGATTTTGTTATGGCGAGGTAGAGTTAGTGTAGGGAAGGACATTGACTTAATAGGTCTGTTGTGGGCACCTCTGTGGCAATTTATAAAGGGCTTTTCATGAAAAGCTTGCCAAATGTCTTTTTTGACAGAAAGGGCAGTGGGACAAAGCCACCATCTCAGGAAAGGGTCCCATCACAGGCAAATGGTGCTGTGCCCAGGGGCAGGAGGAAAGGAGTGTGTACCAAGAGAAGGAGGTCGACAGAAACCCAGGGGTGCAAATGAGGAACAGTGGCTGCAGGGGCTTACACTGGGTGTGTTCCCCATTGAACACAACAGGATCTCCCAGCGCAGGGGATGAGGAAAGGAGAAGGTTGTTAGGACGAAGCTGGAGAGAAGGAGTCCAAGCTGGGGAACACAAGTTGGTCTGAAGCTGCCCTTCTTTCACATGGCAGTAAGAGACAAACCAGGGATATCTGCAGAGCAGTTTCAGCCTCTGCTCTGGATAGGAGATGATGGATTGATCCATAACAAGAGGTTTGGCTGGGGGAGCACTAAAAAGTGACTCTTTCAGACTTGTTTGGTGCTGCACTGTCCCAGGCAGACATCTAGAAGTGGTCCTCTCTCCTGTGTTAGAGCAGGTCTCCTGCACAGCCGGAGCTTCTCGGAGTGAAGAGCCCGTAAACCACAACAAGAGTACAGTCAGTGACAGCCTGTGCATGCTTCATTAAAGAGAGCGCAAATGATTGACGGGTGTCAGTACAATCTGCACCTGCCTCTCCTTTCCTGATGGACCTAAAATGATGAGCATGCCACAGAAATGCAAGTAAGCCAGCTGTCTTTCATTCCTGTTATCCACAACCGCAATTGAAAGCAACAAAACACTTTGTGTTTGGGAGAGGGAGGGCAGGTCCCGTGCTCTGACTCAGAGGTATCATCTGAACTTCTGCCCACAACAAGGAGCCTCTTCTGAAAAACAAAGGAAAACGATCATCCAAGCAGGTGGAAGATTATCATGGAAAGGTCTGGTACCATGGAAAGATCTGCTCAGCTGATGGAGTTGGAGAAGAGGAAGAAAAGGTCTCTCTCAGTTTCTGCACCAGTTAAAGAATTTCCAAGGTCCTGAGCAGTTGGGGATCACCTCCAGCCGTCGATGAGATGGCAGATACCAGCCCTCATTGCCAGCTGGCAGATTTCTCCTCCGTCTCAAAGGGGGCTTTTTGCTTCCTTTGCAGATGGGCAGAGGGAAGCTGAAGGTCGTATTTCTACCCCAAACTGCTTCCTGCATGGTGCCCGGTGTGAAAAGCTGCTCTGTGCTCACAAACCAGATCGTGCTGGAACCTCTCCTCAGCATAAGTCTTAAAATACTGACCTGCAGCATCAACAACAACAACAAAATAACCTTGGTCTATCCAAAACAGAACACAGAAGTCTAAATGTCAAGTGTAACATCTGAACTAAACAGCACATGGCTTCCAGAACAGACTGCACTTCACTTCTTAAGGAAGCGGACTCGGAGCTGCTAGGCATTTTTTCAGTGCTGCAGCATGCAGGGCCACTCTTTGGAGCATGTGTGCAGAATTGTCTGCCATAAAGTACACGCTCTTTCAGGAGACCCCTGCCAGTTCACACCAGCTGAGGATCTGACCCTTTTTATGCCCTGATGACAGGGCTCCTGGAGCCACAACGCCAAATCCATGGGGTTTTGCAAGGATTAGGCTCTGCACAGTAGCTACAAAGGGAAGGATGGATACACTCCTTCTGCAGGTCCCGACTTTTAGAGACTTACGCTCCTGTTATTGCATAGGTCAGCAGATGGCACTGCTACATTTAGACTTACAGGGTTTTTTTTCTTCTTAGCACGTAAATGTGTTTTTAGTTCTAAAAGAAATGCTGCATTGCTGTTATTGCCTTCTTATTGCTGTTTGACTGCAAGTCCAGTGCTCCCCTGGCTACTTAAAGATCCCTGACCACAAGCCACTGTTGAAAACTGGGTGATGGTGGTTTGGAAGTGGGAACTCTACAGGTTGGATTTGGCCAAGTCTGTTCCAGGGCAAGTGGAAAGACTATTACACTTAGATTACATCCAGTTTCTACAATACAGGTTTCTTTTTCAGAATTGCCACTTAAGAAAGGTGTTCTGTATCAGTGGCAGCATCTTTAGTATTTCAGGATGTTGAGATAATGCCGGGGAGTAGCTATGCTGGCTCAATTCCCCCTAGCCCAGCATCTGGTCTCTAATAGTGTGAATAAGGAGATGCTTAAGGAATATAGGTACATGTGACATTTCCCATTAATAGTCCCCCAGCCATTTTCATTCCAGAGTTGTCCTGAGCCAGGTGCGATCTCTCTTTCATGCCCTTATCCAGTTTCTCCTGAAGCCAATCTACCTGATACCACTCCAAAAATCCCCAAAAAAGGAGCTTCATTGCCAAATAACCTGTTGCATGAAGAAGAACCCTTATTTTGTTTGCTTTGAGCCTGACTCCTGTTAGCTTCCTTTGATGGTCTTGTGTGTGTTTACTGTTAGGGGGACTGACTGATCAGTCCCACCTCTTCATGCCACTGAGGGGTTTGTAGCCCTTTGTCATTGGCCATCAGTTGCTGCAGAAGCCAAAACACATGGAGGAGAGAGGGGTGAGAAGCAAACACAAGCTGAGACGGTGAGGTAAGCAGCAGGAAAGCCAGCCCCACAAGTTGGTCTCAGCTCTCCACAGCCATGCCTTTTGGCAGGCTCTGCCCTGTCCCAATGACAGGGAGGTGGACAGGGAAGCAGAACAGGAAGGGGATGTGTATGGGCGAGACAGGGCCCCTCATTATTATCCATGCAGAAGGTTAAAAAGCCACTTTACCACAAGGGTTACCAGGCCAGCCTGCAGCATGGCCCAGAGCCAGAGCTGCTCAAAACGTGAGGAGATGCCTGAAGACACTGGCAGGCATTTTAAGAAGCCAAAGGCTGAGAGCAAAGAAGAGCAGGAATCCCAAGGGAAAGACTTAAAGCACGTTTAGGCTTAATTTGGATGGAAAGGTGAGGAGACCCTAGAGGGATACCTGCTCTGGCAATCCACAAACTGGGGCCGAAATCCAGAAGAGGCAGCTGCTTATCTAAGGCTGAGCTGGAAGCTGTTGGAGTCCAAGGAAGTTGGTAAGTAGCTATCAATGAGCACCGAGAGCCCTTGAGGGGGCAGGGAGACTGGAAAGAGCAAAGGCAATGAATTTGGAAGGAAGCCGCCTCTTGTGTTCTTCCCACTTTATGGTCAAGGAGTTGCTTTCGCCCCAGAGAGCAGGAAGAGCCAGCTGCTCTCCAAGAGCTAGTACAGGTGGTTAGGGAGATTCAGGCGACTGCAGATGCAAAATACAGAGCTTTTCAGCAAGCCTATTGCAGTACTTTGGTGTGGTATGTGCATTCACAGCACCCAGGCTGGCAGTAGTGTCCTTGTGGATAAAAAAAAAATGGTAGTTGAGCCCATCTCCCACGTGCTATGGCAACCCAAGGGATAAGAGAACCAACTGGTCTTTTGTCTCTCAAGGGGGATTTTTCTGGAATAAGCTATTCAAGGGCCTTTGCTGTGCACTTCTGTCAAGTTGAGTGAGTGCCTGGGTGCTGTCATAAGCTGCATGGATGTCTGCTCAAGGGCAGGGGGCTGCAGCATCCCAGAGAGGTGCTGCTGTGCTCAGAAATCTGGAAAGTGGAAGCAAGGATTTAAATGAGGAGAGAGGTCTTGCGAAGAGCGTGAGAAAACACATCCCCAGACATCAGAGGGGTGAATATGAAGGATGGTTTGGTCCTACCCCGGGAGAAGGCAGCTTGCTGGGTGCGTGGGAAGAGTCTCTCTCACAAGACTTCATTTAAACAGCTCTACCATGTCGCTGCCACGTCACATGCCCGGGGAGACCACGCAGCCCCACAGAGCAAATAGCCAGCACTGCCTTGAAGCATCTGTAGCTCTCTTAAGAACATCAAACACCATGACAGACATGAAGTGCCAACAGCAAAAGGACACCCTTCGGCCCCTTGGATGGGGACAAAGTAGTCTACATACCTAAGCATGTTCAAAGCTCCCCGATTTCTCTGAAGATCCTTGCTCACACTCTCGCACCACCTTCCTATTTTAATTTGCAGATTATAGGAGCAGGAAGGAGTACAGGAGCCAAAGGATTTTGTCAGGCTGAGTTGAAAACAGCAGCAGCCGCTGTAGCAGCAGGCAAATCCCAACCAGAAATGACCTCACCAAGCTGCTCATTTTCTTTGTGCATTTTCATCTCTGGCAAAAGCCCTGCCAAGCCAGAGTGTTGTCTGAAGAGGCCAGGCAAGAGCATCCAGCCCGCAGGAGGAGCCCGCCATCATTGCCGTGTCACAGCTGCTCTTCGTGCACTCATTATAACTAGGAGACGAAGCTGAACAGAGGAGTCAGGGCTATTTTTGAGCACCCTGGGCAGATCTTAGAAAACACAAGGTGGTCATAAAAGCATGCACTATGTTTTCATAGATGAATCCTCCTGGTGAGGGAAGGAAGGCAGTGGTTGTGATATTAAATGAAAGGCTGCAGAAAGAAGCATTGCCTAGCAGAAATACTCTTCATGTACCTGGAAAGCATAGATGTTTTTATTCCTTGCAAGGGATTTTTACAGGAAACAGCATGTTGCTTTGCTTTGTTTTGTTTTCCCTTGAGATGGGATTCAGATGCAGTGCTAGAATCTGGATTTCACCCAGCCTGGCATTTTGGACAATCTCTTCTGGAAAAGCTGCAGGTGTTGGGAACTGGATCCTGATTTGGACCTCATTGCTGAGATACAAACTCAGAGTGTATTTGGAGGGAGGTTTGGTTTAGTGCCAGCCCCTACATGTAGTGAAGCATGGAAGTTGGCAAATACAGTCCAAAAAACCACAAAGCCACCAGCTCAATATGGCTACAGATTTAAGCTTCTCTTGGACCCTGCGACGTTGCAAATCGGGTGTAAAGCAACTGTAATCTGGCTTTGACAGAAGATGGAAATGGTTAAGGAAATGTCAAAAGCAATTTGGAACTGGAAGCCAGGTCTCTAGAAAGAAGACAAAAAGAGGATTTGGAGGACTGCAGTTTGACTGTTTGAGTCTTATCACAACAAGCAGTAGCTGTGCTCATGCTGTGGGGAGGGGCACTGAGGTCCATGCCCTGCCAGTCCTGACCTCCCGCTCATCCAGGGCAGGGGACCTTTCAGGGCACCTAATGCTGGTTTCCTCCTTGCCCACATACCTTTGCAAACTGAGCTTCCCGGGGAACTGGAGGGACTCCTGGGTCCCACAGCTTAAATAATCCCAGTGTGAGAACACCAATCCTCAGCAAAGACCTATGGCCAGACAAGCTGTGATGCCCTAAAGCACAGTGCATGATCAAAAGATTACTGAAATAGGACTGGATATGAGACAGGCCCTGGCAAAGCAGCAGCCAGCTTTTGACAAAACCAGGGATAAGCTCATGTTGACTAAAGTTTCCCAAACCTCCACCCAAACGTCAAGCTTCAACTCAAAACGCTGATTCCGACATCTGGTTATGGCATGTATTCCTCCTCACTGCCCTGTCTCCGTGCAGCTGTTCTGCATTTTCTGCTCTTCTACATTTCTCAGTTGGGCTTGCAACAGCAATAATGTCTTGTTAATATGAGGTCTCCTTGTCCAGAAGGATTAGCAATTGTAGAAGTGCTCAAAGATGAAGGAACCCGGATGACATAAATGGGTCGAAGCTCAGGAAAAATTTGACACTGCCTTAGACATAAGGCCCAGGAATGGACGATGACATGGGAGCAGGGAAGGGAGGTTAGGAAGGAACAGGTGAGGAAGTGAGCTGATCAAAAAGGAGGTGGTTCACTGCCTTATGGGGAAAGGTGATCAGTAGAAAAAGCAGGTTAGTGAAAAAGAGGGAAGGAAAAACAGCACTAGGGTCCACAAAATTGTAAAATTCCTGTAAGAATGGCATTAACTGGCATATGATACTAAACTGTCATTCCAGCAACTGGATGCCTTTACCATTCTTTTAATGCCCTGTGGTAGTCCATTGTCCCTTTAGCACCCGCCTGCCTCAGCCCAGCAGCTCTGTGACACCTGCCCCGACATCCACCCGCCTTCCAGCAAATCAACCCGCGCGGTTGCCCAGAGGCAAGAGGCAGAAAAAGAAGGGCAAAGGAAGAGAGATTATTTCAGCTTTTTCTCAAAGACGGACAAGCGCTGTTAATATGCAGAATGCCTGTATATCTCAATTATACACCTCCCACAGGGGCCTATTACAGCTACCCTGGGCAGCCAACATGTGTCAACAGAGCAAACATCGAAGGCTGTCCCAACATACTCCAAAAATAAAAAGCCGAGAAAGCAGGACATGAGCCTGTCGGCAGCTGCTTCTTTCTTTTCTCCCCTGCCTCTTCCCCATGTGGTTTTCAGGTTGAGCTGTCAGGCCCATGCCTTATCATTTTAACGTGTGCATGCACTTGCAAGCTCCCCTATCTCCCCCTACATGGTGGAAATTGGGAAATTAGCATTGCTCCATCACAGCTTATACAAGTTCATGTTACAATTCAGTGTCGTTGTTTTTGAAGTGGTAGAGATTGGAAGGGAGGAAAAAAGCCTTCCCAGTTCAAGAATGATTTTTGGGATACTGATTCCTACCAGACACACATATTATTCCCAAAGCCTGGGTACCTGAAAGGCAGAAAAAAGAAAGAAAGAGAAAATCCATCCAGAAAGACCAATAAACTTTACCCTTGACAGAGATTTGTGCCCTGAAATAGGCAAAAAATCCAAACAGCCTAAAGGGTTCTGTCCTTGTGTTATTTAGTTCCACTTAAAGGTGCTCAGAAACAGCCACGGTGGAGAAAAACAGAAACCCAGAGATGCATCGGTTTGGCAAAGGGAGTGCTGGAGTTGATGACCCCCTTTTTACTACTACATCCTCTTCTGTCTATTACCATCTCACCCCACAGACCTTTGTGCAGCACCACCAGGGTATCCCCTGAGCTGAAGTTTCTGGTAGAGTTTTCCACCTATGCAAAAACTGAAGAGAAGTGTCTTGAATGACCAAATCATGGATGGGGAAAAAGGGCAAATCCAATTCTAGTAAATCCTTGCCTGTGTATTTACTGGAAGCTACCCAGTAGAGCTCACAGCTTCTGCTGTTTTTTTGGCCAGCATTGTCCTCGCACAACACTGCCAACACGATGCCACTGGAGCCCTGCTGAAAACTAAACATAAAGCCATGGCTGACATCCTTCCAGTGGCAAAAGGGTTAATGTGAAAGGGCTGCTGTAGCAGAGAAGCCGGGCAATTGTATGTCTTTTCTGTTTTAAACTTGTTTTCCTGTGATTGAGCCAAGGAGGAAAACATTCAGAATTACTGCAAATAAGTGCAAAACATTCTGAAGTCCCCAAAGGAGGACCTGGTTACAGAGCACCCTGTTGACTTTATGTGGCCCAGAAATAGCTCCTGTCTTCATAGACGTTTTCCTGATATATCATCCTCTGTATATTACTGCACCTTCCTGGAACTATCTTGCTCGTCCCTTCACTGTTTGCTGTCATATCTTTCCGTTATCTGAGAACGTTGTATTGTTACCATTAGACTGATGCTTATCCACTCTTTGCCTTCCTTTTTTATCTTACCTAGCCTGACTGCATTTCCTACCACGCAGGAAAATGTTTGTTGGTATGAAGAAATTCTTTCTGCCTATTATATTTTGCACTTTTCGGTCGCTGGCTCTGTTGGACAGAAAGCGTCTTTTCTGTTACTTGCCACACATGGAGGGCTCAGGCTAGAAAAAAGAGGTGAGCTTCACTTTAGGTTAAAGCCCAAGGGTCAGATTTAGGCTCTTCAGTACCTAGCACTTCTGAGGTGGTTTCATCTCTCTCTCCTGTTGTAATTCCTAAATCAAAGCACTGAACTCTTTTGAAAATCTGATTTATTCAAAGTGTCTGATGGAGAGGCAGAAAAAAGAGCTCTTGGTGTGACAGTCTCTGCAAAAAGAAGAAATCAGGTGATTTTGCTCTGCCAGATTGCAGCAGTGGGGTACCCTTCACCTCATCTGGAACGGGAACGCAGCAGGCCACAGTCAGACTTGGCAATGAATGCTTACTGAACACCACGAAAGAAGCTATGTTATCCCACCGGTAGGCATCCACAGCTCCTAGCGGGCTATGAAGGTATCCCCAGAAGTGTATGGCATGAGATGCCACCTCCTATTGCCTAGCTCGGCTGCTACCAGATGGGTTCATCATCACCATCTATGTCTATAAGCACTAGGTACTAACGACCCCCACATACGACCGATACAGCCACCGGTATGGCTTCAGCCTTGCGTCAGACATGGGCAACTCAGCCTCAAAATATGGTTTCCAGCTTGAAGATGTTACAATAGCCTTTCATGATGCTGCTGACAGTGCTTGTATTACCCCAAATCTCATTATTTCCTCCATCAATTTCCTCTTCCTTGTATAAATTAGAGTGAATTACAGTATTCATTCGGTATAATGTATAGCCACAAATGGATTCACATCAGTCAGAAAGGGTACGTTTATTCATGAACACTTGAGTGTTTATTTCAAGAATATTAGTGGGGATAAATGAGCTTCAGAGATACCAGTGCTGTTAAGTAGCTGGGAGTATTCCTCCTGGAAGGGTACTTGAAGATTTTTTTGAACAGCTCCTATTTATTACTCACACAATGGATAGCTGAGCACTTCCACGTGCCTCCAGACATTTTTTTAATAAAAGGGGATTCTTTCCTCTTAGTATGTCCCTCCCATCCAACCCAGCAGTAGAAACAAGACTGCACAACATGGATGACCACATGTACCGCATGCGTGGTAAATCAGAAATAGCTCTTACTCATTGCAAGCCATTTGTAGAAGCAGCAGCATTTAAATTTGGCTGCACTGACTACAGTTTGAACAGTTGCGAAACTGCTAGTAATCAACACTTTAATAAAACTCATGATCTGCTTGCAGATAGCCTGGCAAAGAGAAAACTGCTAAAGGAGCTAAATCATTTTCAGAAATCGTTTTCAGTGGGTAATTTGACCAACTCAAACATGATGGTATTCATGTGCAAAAACTCTGAAAAATCCTTTATGAATGGCCAAGTCCTGCAGAAAAATTACTACAGAAGATTTCTTACTGCTGTGGATCAGAGATGCTTTATATCTTCATAAAGTAGAGACAGTATTTTTAGAAGACACCTGCCCAAAGAAATAATCTGTTTGTGCAAACCACTGAGCTCTTTCAGTTCCATGAAAGCGTCTGGCTTTGCAGCGCTGCACCAATGTTTTACACAGGGTCTCCAAGTCTCAAGCACACACTTAAAATTTAGGTACGTTACCTGAGTATATCAATTTATTGCTATACTGAGATTCTACCTGAAGTCTGTAGAGTTACATGAGGCTACACACAGCAGAGACTCTTCTTCAAAACACTTAGCTAATAGTTTACAGGGTGACTCAATAATTTAAGAGGATTAGTATCTGGAAATGAAGCCTTGCAACTATGCATAGCATATTTAGTTCCACTCCAAATTTACAATTATCTGATGGTTGTTTGGTGGCCTAGGTGAACTGAATTACCACCTTCAGACCGCTTTGTAAGGAGAACTGCTGTGTACTTATCACAGACATCACATCACCATCACAAATGGCTTGGCAGTGTAGCAGCTGAAAAAAAAAAATCCTTCAAGGAGTGAGAGCTCCAGCACTGATCTCTCTGCTAAGGCTACACATGCAAAAGCCCTGTATGAGACAATTTTGTGATGGGGTTTCAACGTGAAGACCCTGATAGGCTTCCCACGGGCCACCCCAAACACCCTTCGGTGCTGATGGATGGCAGTTAGTGTCAATTTGGGAATGATTTAGGGAGCTGAATGCAAAAAGGTCTTTATTCCTTTTGAACTGCTGGGGCAATCTAGTCTCCCACTGTGGTATTTCCAACCTTCCTTGCAACCTTTGTTCTGAGCATTAGAATTATTGGAAAGCCTCATTTTAGTGAGCAAATTTTATTAACACTCTTACTACCACCTCGACCCTTAGTACTTCTTCAGTTGATCGGCTTATCCTCATAGAGCTGCTTCCAGGTGGGAGAGCAGGGCTGGATGGAAAGGGCATGCAGCTCATCAAAGCACCCTCTCGGAGAAAGACTGAGACAGAAGAACATGCTGCCACAGTTCCCGCAGCAGGAGAGAAACAGTTACTGTCCCAAAGCTTATTCCTGTTTCGGAGCTGCCACCCAGACCAGGAGCTGGGAGGAAGCAGCGGATCCTCATGACTGACGGCTACAGGAAGAATGGAAGGAAAACGTATCCAGTGTTTCTGCCTCAGGGAAGTAAAAATTTGCGTTTTGGGCGAACAGCCAAGGTAGTGTTTAATGAATAGACAATGCATGAGGAGGGGTGTTGCCCTGCCTCTGGGTAGATCAGAGAGGTCGTTCTCTCTCTGCAGGGAACTGAGCTGAAAACCTGGAAGGTGTCAGAAGTGCAGTGAGCTGGGTGGAAGTCTGTGCAGCACACACTAGCATGGGCTGGCTGCTCAGAAACACCAGCAAGCGGGACTCCTTGTTTTGGACAGTTGGAAAGGGATTCTCAAGGGAATTGGTATAGAGCATCCAGACCTGGCCTAATCAAGGGACAGTTTTGGGCAATTACAATCATGATGCCACCTGTAAAGCCGATCTGGGTCAGCAAAGGACCTGCAGAGAGGGTTAGGGAGAAAACAAAAGGCAGCAGCACCAAGGTGACAACGGCAGGGCATGTCAGATGAGGCCAAAGTAGCATCCTAGGAGCTGTGTGGGTAGCCCCACTGGCATTCCCTGTTTTTATTTTTGCTACTGAAGGGCCACTGAATCTTTTCATTTTCTTTTACCCTGACGAAGAGGAAAAATAAAACCAAATGGCTTCTCCTGAGGCATTCACACCCACTGACTCTAGCATAGCTGTATTAAAAAGACAAGGAAAGGAAAACCCAATAAAGTGAAAATAAAAATCCATTAAAATTCCATTTGCTTTCACACATGGAGCTTATTTGCAGTAGGTGAATAGTTAGAGCTAAAGACTATAATCCTATGGCACGCACAGCTCTATTATTAGAAGACACTGATCCAGCACCAGCATCAACTTGGCAAATAGCGCCTGGCTTTAAGACTGAAGCTCTCCCTTCTGGGAGGTGACAGCCTTCCTCCAACGTTGACTTCGCAGAGCAGCCTCCTGTACCTGCTGCCCATAGAAAAGAGTCCCTGATATTTTTTGGATGCTGAATGCAAAGCCTCCTCAAAACTCAGCTACTCTAAAAAAGCCTCCCCCCAGTATCCATGCTGTTCACGACAGTGTGGTGATAACTGCTTGGGCCCCAGCTCAGACAGCCAGGGATTCTTCAGCCCCAGTTGCTTCCTACCTCCATCCTACAAGTACCTGCAAACACAGAACTGATCAATAAGAGATTTTTGGCAAAAAAGTTGAACTAAGGTGCTGTGATGAGGCTGTCAAGGAACAAGAGCTGCTGAGATTTCAAGCTTCTAGGTTTAGTTTAATTTGTTCCACCAGACGTTCTCCCAAGGCTGAAGCAATGTCCCACACGCGTAGCCCCATTGGGGCTCACACCAGTGGATGCCAGTAAAAATGTGATGCCTCCCTCCTCCCTCCCAGATGATGCCAGATGCTGAGTTCTCCAGGTCCAAGGTCTCACTACACGCAAATTCAGGGGTTTTGGCTCACCCTGGCATAGGAAGAACAGCCTGAGTTGAAATTGCCATGGTTTTGGACACTGAAGTGATCACCTAATTGCTTCCTGACCATCATCAGGTTTTTGAGGATTTCTGACCCTGAACAGCCTTTAAACAGGTTTTCCAAGGATCTTTTTTTGCCACAGGGCCTGGACTTTGGGGACCACCTACCCAAACTAACCTAACCTGGCTGCAAATTGGTCCTGGCCCTCCCTTCCTGTCTTTTCACCACCTTAGGATGCCTCTGGCTCTTCTTCACCTGCCTCCTTTTCTCATTCACTGCTCCCCAGAGGACAATAAGCACTTTAAAAACAGCTTTAGGGATTCTCCACAAGGAGAAAACGAGGAAACCCAGCGACAACAACCTAATCAGCAAACAGCTGAGCCAGGGATAAATTCACATGGAAAGCCTGTGTTTGTTTATTACTAATGGGTAACGGAGATGATAACCTTTTAATCCAGAACCATAATGAAATATGCATATTTGTTAATGTGCAACTATAAAATGCAAATCTTGCAAACACAATGGGGAAGGGCAAAGAAAGCACTCGGCACCAATCCTAATTTATTCCTTTGGCTTCAGACATTTATCCAAATTGAGTTGTGTATGTAATATAAAGTCAAATGAATATGTAATTGTAATGTATATGTATAACCATTTTCATCTCAAATATGCCAACTGTTTATCATAATAGGAAGTAATACATATTTTGCCGAATAAAAGGTTACCTATTAAAATATTTTTACACTCTTCCCACCCCAAGCTTTTGTGCTCTCTGTAAAAGCTCTATTTACATAGAGGCAATTTCTGATTTTGCCTTTTGAGCCACGCTCCCCGAATTCAAAACATTTAAAAGATTAACAAAGTAGAAGCGGAAAGATTTTTTCACAAAATTCTTTCTTTTTCACCCTCCTCTTCTCCGAGCAGCACAGAAATTGGTCTCCTAAATATCACTTTAAAACAATGGCTAAAAAGCTGAGGCAATTTCCCCTTCTATTCCCAGCCCCCAAAGAAGTAGCTTGCGCCTGTTGCCATGAGAGTAACTACATGCTCATCTACGTATTCATGCAGTAGCAACTAAGTTTTATTGCTAGTCCTGGTCACCACTGCTTTTGTAAATCTTCTCTTTGGCAGCCTGGCAGACTGAGAGCTAGAACCAGCTTCATGTGCCAGATGTGAGAAGATCTACATCAGTTTGTGAATGTCGTGATTTGGGATGAAACCAGGAAAAAAAAGATTCAAGAAAAACCTTCTTTTCCTAAACTCACCTGAAATCAAACCTGCAATGGAGAAGTGCAGGTAGTTTTTCTTCTTTTTTGGTGGGACCATCACGCTTATGATTCCTAGGCTATTGTGTTGTGGGGAGTATTTCTGTCTGAAATTTAGCATGGCTTAATTGTCTGAAGTTTGAATGCACTGCCAGGAAGCCAATAGCAATATTTCCATTGACTTCACTGAGCAGCGGACCAGAGGAGTCAAGGCAGAGCACAAAGGATTTTGTAATCACCCTCCACCCATTGCCTCTTCCGTCCCGCCTGACTCCGTTATTCACTTTCCCACTGCTGCCATAACTATGTGCTGCATTTATTCAGCCCTGCCCAGTCCATTCAGCATTTTCTTCTCTTGTCTTCTAAACAAAACATTTTCCACCTCTTTGTGTTTTCTGCCTCTCCTGAGGACCAGAGCAATAACCAGAAGAAAAGAGGAAATCCCATTTCTTATTGCCTCAAATTCTGCAAATTCAGGGGGTTTGGAGAAGCACACAAAGTGCTGGTGACTTACTAAAACTGGATGATTTTCCATTCTTTTTTACACATATTCCTGAAAACAGAAGGAAAAAATTTGACATAGGGCTATAACAGAATCCCATGAAATAAGTACAGGGAGTGTGCAGATTTGCTCTTTTTTTTTTACATAGCCCTGAGCTGGACTAAACCAGCCTTATAGAAACATGCCCTCAAACAGTCTAGAGGTTCACCCCTCTGGGGCCTGAAGGTCCAGCTCTCTGCAATGCCAGGAGTCACCATCCCTCTTGCTAACGCGATTGATCCCTGCGGGGTGGTTGAAGGTTTCCTTGCTGAAATCTCTCCAAACTCCAAGGAGTTTGCAGAACGCCCCCCGCCACGGCTGCCAAATTCAGAGCCACAGCACAGTCATAGACTTGGAGAGCAACGACTAAACGTCTTTAGAAAAGGAAAGTGGGTCCTTTTTCTCCCTGGCATTTATTTGCTCGGGTCATTTATAGGGAAGGCAGCCAGAAAACACCATGCATAACCTGTTTCTCCCCATCTGGACCATCCACAGAGACAATGCTCTGCAGACAGGCAGCACGGGAGAAGAGGCCTATTTGCTTTTGAAGGGGCAAAGGAGAAAAGCCATCAGGCCAAATGAGAAGTGCTCCTCTAGAAGTCTTCCATCATTTCAGACTCATAAATCATGATGCAGATTAATGAGAAATTAACGCAGTCCAGAAATTACGGGGGGTGAGGAGCTGTCGGTCAGCAGCAGGAGTGACTGTGCGTGAGACAAAGCAGTGAAGATCTCCAAAAAGAGAGAGGAGTCAGCAGCATGGACTTGCTATTTAATGAGGAAAGACAGAGAGGTCAGCATGGGACCAAGACAGTGTGCGGCTGCATCGGGGAGACAAGGGGCACTATTTAAAAATCCTGTCAAAAGGCTCTCCGGACTGATTTGTATTAAAGCCTTATTCACATCTTCTAATGAAAAATCCTCCTGCATCAAATCATAATATATAAGCCTTAAAAGGGGAAGAGAGAGAGTGTGTGCACAAGAGAGAGAGGGGAGGAAAATCAAAGGAGTAGAGGTTAATTTCACTGTGCGCCTCCTCTGTTTGGGGAGAAAAAAAACACAGATGAGAAAAATAGCCTACTTTGCCTCCTGTTCTTTCCTCTTCGATCCTCCAGTGACATTATTTTAAGCATTTAACTTTCTAATAGCAGTTAGGCTGGTCACATTTTCTCTCCATTTAGTGGCAGGTTTTGAGCACATCATTTAGTACCACAATGGAAGTGGTGGAGCAGGTCTATGATAGATGACTCACTTCCTTGGTGTTTGGGCATTTGGGGCTCACAAGTAGCTTAGCATGTTTCTGGTTCAAGTGCTCTGAGGTTCTCTGTAAAGCAAGGTGTGCAAAGGTGGAGAGAGAGCAAAAACTGACCTTCCTCATTATTTCATATCTAAGGGAGGTGAGTACTATCATCTTCTAAGGTAAATTTTTCTCTCCTCCCCCATAAAAAGCGTTCTCCCTGTGAGCCCAAGCCAAGAAAGCGTAAATTGCATCCTGATGTCCCAGCCCGTCCATGCAAATTTGCAACGGCAGTGACAGAAACTCGTGGGAGTGGTTGTGGAGAACGTGGCCGTTCCACTGCAGGTAGGGAGTCTTTATGCAAATGCCACAGTAGTACCTTCATTTATGGCTCCTGTTGATCCCACCGCCCGCGGGATGCCTGTAACCATAGCAATGGGCTCAGATAGGAGGGTTCTCTATTGTGCATAGAATAGACAGTGGCAGCTGATGGTGTCAGCAGAAAGAAGTATCCAGACAGAGCCACTGTGGATGATGAGTGGATAATGGGAGAGCGCACTCATTGCCCAGGCAGATGATGATCCGTAACAATGGTGGTAAGTCAGGTAGACAGCAGCACTCAGGCACCATGGGGTGGGCACAGAAAAAGAATAGTAGAGGATAAATGAGGATAAATGTTCAGCTGACTCAAATGTGAATACATCCAGATGTCACCGTATACCATATCTAATAGAGCTATATACGTCCAGTCCAACTCCTGCTCAGTCCATGCAGGTTTTTCAGGCCTGGAACAGGGCTGGAGGAAAGATGGGATGTGACCCCATCAGCTGAGCACAGTGAGGAGAACACAATCTATTGAGTTCATAAGAGATGCAGCGGTATTGGAGATGGTAACTTTACATGAGCATCTAAGGGCAAACAGCACATCAAAGCATGCAGATTTTGTTTTAGTCTTTTTTAACACAATATGACATTCCTTCTGACAAATGAGTCCTAACTTCTCTTATACACTCCAGCTCTTATAAACTCCTCTTATTTATTCAGAGGTGTGGGGACCCCACAGGTAGAATGGACTTTCTTTCAGCCTAGGTGCACCACAAGTCTCTTAGACACCAGGCAGGCTACGCATTCACCTAGATATCCCCTCTGACAGCTTCCTTGGCTTTTAAGATATGTAGTCTTTAATATTGCACCATCGGGTGGAACATCTTTTTTTAAAATCTGCTCACACGCACACACGCACAAAGAATAAAATACAAGTGGGGAAAAAAGAAATCACAAAGAGGACCCTATTTATCAAAAAAACAATGGCTCAGTAGTGGTGGTGAAATAGAGATATTGTTACTTAGCGATAATAAAGGAAAAAAGCCATTGTCAAAATGATAAGGCCATTTCTGTTGTCTCCCCAAGTGATAATATCTCTGCTACCGCTAGTGCCTGAGTATTGTTAGGATATTTCATGGCAAGTGTTAGACAGAATAAGTTATACACTAAGCCCACAGCTAACTCCGGAGCCTCCAACTTCACCTCCCCCCATATCCCTGTTGACACAACAGCCTCTTCTTTAATACCTTTGCAGCGGTGGTTTCTATTCCCTATGGCTTTTCGACTGCTTCTGTTTAAATATAGCACTGCTCCTGAGTCGGTTGACAAGGTACCTTTCACTGATAAGCAGCCCAACTTTGTCTTGCGATAGGTCATCAGAAAGCCAGACTATCACGTCTTGAAAAATGTAGGAAACGCTGGTAAAAGTGGCAGTGAAACAAGTTGAGGTAAGGAAATAAAAAATAATAAAAAAAAAAGAAAAGAATATGAAAAAAGGTAATAACATTGAAACAAGAATACAGAGATCAGCTGAAAATCTCTGGCAGACTCCCTGATGTTCTTGTAGGGTCTAAAGATAAAATTTACCCACCTGCTCAGAAGCGGAAGTTGTCCTCTTGACTCGACACGAGTGTGCCTTCACTGGAACATGATTCACTCTCTCATTGCAGGAGGAGAGAAGCCAGTCCCACATCAGCTCCAGCCCCACGGCAGCTCCAGCCCCACAGCAGCTCCAGCCCCATGGCAGCTCCAGCCCTATGGCCACTCCAGCCCCACGCAGGAGCTGGGCAGCGGAGGGAAGGTCAGTGCTGCACGGTCGGTCACTACCTGCCTGCAGCAGTAAACAGAGAGTGAAGAGAGGGACAAGGTCTCATGCAGAAGACAAATACTCCTTTTTGTTAAGTACATTTTCTTTTTCTATATGTATCATCAGCATCGCCACTGGCTGATGGAAACCACAGGGTCCCTGTTACCCTCAGCAGTGGTTCTCAGATTCAGAGATTCAGAGCAGGGATTCAAATTCAGGGATTCAGAGCAGTATTCCAGCTGAAGAGTGGTAGGACAATGCAGAGACAGTTTAAACCACCACAGAGGCACCTCTCGAGCAGAGGTTGTGTGCTGCCCACGCCGGCCATGGGAAGCTCTGCAGGTCTGGGGGTCATTGCTTGGAAAATGTGGCCCTCAGAGTTCATGCAGGAGGGAGAGCAAGCAAACATATCTGGGAAAGTTAGTTTATTAGGCTATCCAGCCTAATAAATTAAAAAAGCAATTTTGTCCCTTCCAGGGAACAAGAAGTATGTCTCCGTAATGGGTCACACATCAATGTCCGCAGGGTTTGGGGCCAGAAGCTTGTCTTCGGATCCCATCCTGGGACAAACCATGCTACTAGGGGCTGTGTCTTGGAAGGGATGGAACAGGAGAAATAGAATGTCCCAGACAAGAGACACACAGTTCCTTGTCTCATAGGCCATTCCTATAATCTGGGGTGTCATATTGTCCTGGAGACTTCCTTCCAGTATGGGAAAAGGTCTGTTTCACAGAATTGTCGTGGCCACTGTAAGGTACATGGAAATATGTCTAATTTTTAAGCTCACCATACAGACAGTCAGTAAGGAAAAATCCAAATCCTGGAAGAGAAAACTGCTCAAATTGTCAAATCTTGGCAATCAATATTTATTAATTCATAATGAAGCAGCATTTCAAATACGGAGCCATTTTCCTCATTTTTCTCTCCCCTGGCTGAAGGTACGGAAACAGAGTTCCTGGCACACTTTTGTAAGTCTCACTTTAAAAAGCTTTTGTTGAAGGTGGATCTTTGCCCTGTCCTCTGCAAAAGCATGAGCAGCCCTGGGCAAGTAAAATGCAGATATTAATGGGATTGCCAGAGTGCGGCCAGCTCTGGGGTGGGACATAGCTGTTCATCACCCACGCGGCACACGGCGGCTCCGGAGTGAAGACTGTGGCTGCCCGCCTGGGCAGAGCCATGATAAATGTTTACAAATTATTTTCTCAAATGTCTTCGCCCCCTTCTTTGGAGGCAGTTAGAGTGATGCTGCCAAAAATAAATGAATAAACAAAAAGATCAGCATCCCGCAAGTTCCCCACAGAAGGTGACGTGAGAAGCTTCAGCAGTGAAGGCTGTGGAGGAAATAGAGTGGGGAGGGTTGGGGTTGGTTTTCTTTTTCCTTTTTTAAATAAATATTTGAGGCGCACCATGGGAGTTGAGCAGCAGTGTGGTAAGTATATCAAACACAGAGAATCCCCAGATTATCCTCTCTGAAGGTATTAGCTGGCTGCGGAAAACAACGATCTTGAACCTGTGGAATTAGGCAGGGTGCAAAAATATGGAAAAGTAAATAAATGAGGTGTAATACAGCACTAGGAATAAAACAATCCCTAACAAGCCATTTAAATAAACAGGGTGAGAAAAATCAGCATTGCTCCTGTTGTCTGTCTCTCTCTCTCTTCTGCAGTCTTTTTCTCTCCCCCTTTCCTGCACCTTTACCTGCTTTTGAAATCAAGCTGGCAGAGAGCTACACAGCTAATCGGGATGGGGGGCAGCTGCTCTCTACAAACAATTTCTTAAATGCCTTGCTGAAGTCATCCATCTCCTCTTTGTCTCCGCTTTGCATCTTCCTGAGGCCTTTAAAAAACAGGGTGTAACATGTGGAGCTTAACAGTTGGCAAACACTGATTTTAAGTGCATTTGTACATTTGCAGATTGATCCCAGAATGATCAAAGATAAATAATCTCCCCAGCGCTCCTTTGTGAAAACTAATGAAACTTGGCGGGGGGAGAGGGAGGGGCCAGTGTAAAGCAGGGTTCACATTTACAGGATTTTTTTGATCGCTTCATTGTAATTACTGAAACTACTTTTTCCCACCCATCCCCTCACTTCCTGGCACCCTCATTCCCCTCATCTCCAGTAAATATATTTAGACAGACCCACTGCGTATAACCTGGCCTGGTTAGAATCCCCCTTAGTGCAGCACTCATTGTAGCTGTCTGTGCCCACCCTCCATGTCCTTTACAGGCAAGGGCACGCTGGGGAATGAGCGTGGGTCACCTACAGGAATGGAAAAGTTTCATTTGCCCTCCCCCAAATGCTCCTGTGCCGGCCCAGGATCTTCCCTTCCTGGGCAGGAGTGAGTTCTGCTGTGGCTCTGGCACTGACGGGTCCCCGGAGCTCTGCTCCTCCCAGCCTGGAAAGGGGAAAACTCCTGAAGGAGTCTTTGCTCCCCATTTGTCATGCATACGGGCACCTCGAGAGATCTCAGAGCAGGCTGATACTGTTTTCACAGAAAGCTACGTGGTACTTATTTGGCACAATCCCTGGAAATTAAATAAAAATACAAAATTAATGGTGCTATTAATGCCATCCTTGGGATGAATAAAATGTCTAAGAGGAACCTTTGGTTAGATGCGTTAGCCTGCAGCCCTTCCTGACATCTTTAAGTTACCTATCCTGCTCATACAGTGCTCTAATGAGCATCATTTCCAGATCAGCCATAAGGGGCACTGAAGTATATCTTCAGAAAGTTCATGCTACTCTCTTAGCTTTGCTAATTCATTAAGCAGGAGGCAGACAGAAATATTGCTTGGAGAACAATGATGAAAGATTAGAAACCTGTGAATTTAAAGTCTCTCCACTCCAAACTTTTAACAATTGTGCAGAGTTCGTAGGCTGTGAGTAAGCAGAGAGATTCCATGTCCATATACGTATAAATATATACGTATAGATACATTTAAAAGCTGTCTTTCTGCTCTTGATGTGGAGAAGGGATTCATAAAAAAGCTGCAACCAGAGCACTTTGAGTTGGCTGCAGCTTCTGTTCTCCATCAGCATCTGAACCAACACCAGGACCAAATCCAGGCAACAGCACATCACGCTCATTCTCCCGTGGGCTGCTCCCAACTCTTGGAGACAAATTAGTGAGGAGCTGCACCCAAAACTGAGCGTTGCATGTGAGCTCGCTATCACATTCAAATGTACTCGGTAAAATAAAGAATTCACAACGGTGCTTTTCCCACCAAAGAAGAAACAGAAGCGACCCAAAGTCTTTGATCCCGTAGACTGTGATAGCTGTTTAGACTCTACAAATGTGCCACGCACTTTGGTCTCTGTTGGATTTGATAGACTTTATCCAAACTTCAGAAATCATCCCTGAATATTGATAGGGAGGTTTTAGTGGAAGCGTTCAGCTAAAAACAAGCCAGCAGAAGAGAGGAAAGGAAAGGAAAGAAAACATTAGAAAGGGTCACGGCTGGATTTGCTGAACAAATGAGCTCTCTTGTGACTATGAGATCTCATCATACTCCTCTCAATTTTGTTGTAGGAAGCAGCATAAGACAATGACTGACCTTCAAGTACAGTGTGGGAATATGCAGGCTGACTCTCAACAAGAAAACCCCCCTAAAAGGGTATAATCAGATTTCCCCACAGGAGATCTTCTT
The DNA here is from genome assembly GCA_013400135.1 of Rhinoptilus africanus. Taxonomy (NCBI): domain Eukaryota; kingdom Metazoa; phylum Chordata; class Aves; order Charadriiformes; family Glareolidae; genus Rhinoptilus; species Rhinoptilus africanus. The sequence continues at coordinate 1,142,980 of VXBO01011952.1, forward strand.
CTACGCTGCTGTTTAATCTCTCCTACCATATAGCTGTGTGTACTTTTAAAATAGATCGATCATGCCTTAAAAAAAAAAAAAAAAAAAAAAGGAGGATATTATGGTTTGTGCTGGAGTGGAGGAGGGGATCAGAGGCAGACTCAGCTGGCCTACAAAATCCTTGAGCTGTTTGGTTACAGGCGGTAGATGGAATGCGGATACAGATACACAGGGAGGTGATACACGCAGACCCGCCTGCCGAGTGTCCTACCGGCTGCGGGCAGCCAGCCCTCCCCAGCCCTTCACATCTCATCAGCATTGTTCTTATTGTAAGAACGCATCAAGGCCACGGGGACTGGAGGCTGCACGGGAAGAGGGGGATGAGACAATCCCATTCCCGAAGCTTTTTGCTATCAAAACTGACAGAGCTATTGATGGTGGGAAGGTGAGCATCGGCCCAGGTTTGGAGGGAGAGGCATCGCCCTCAGACTGCACAAGTGAGTTTTAAGAAGCCACCCAGCCAGTTCCCATTCATTTCTGGTAGGATTTAACTGTCTGGTTTTAAAATGCTTTCAAACCTTCAAGGCAGGGCAGGTGAATCATTCCCACAGAAGAGCCTTGCAGAAGAGCTGAGACTTGACTCTGAATTTACCCAAATTTACTCCAGACCCTTAACCATGAGGCCAAAATCATCTGAGAGAGGTCATTTCCTCCAAGTCAAGAAGAACCAACCCCTTTTAACAGTTATAACATCAGGTCCTAACCCAGATCCCTTATCTCTCGGCATGAAGACTTTTACACACACACTTTAGGGTTTAAATTTCACCCTGGCTTATAAGTGAGGAAGAGGAGTGTGACGCGAGAAGCTTGTGGGATGGGTCTCTTTTGAGTCTGTTTTTTCAGCTGTATTTATCATTGATATAAAGGCAATATGTCACTGAAAATTAAAAATTAAATCCAAGACTTATCAGTGCAGGATCAGAGAGAGATAGAATCTAACTTTACTCACTATGGTTCAATGTTTTTTTCTTGTTGTCTCCCTGCAAACAGGTCCGTGGGCTTTTTGATTTATACTTTACCATGTGAAATGCATAAAAGATGTGGCGCTTTTGCTCCCCCATGAATCTTCTGCAATTTTGTTCGAAATTTTACTGAAGGTGACATGACAAATTACTGCCAGAGTCAATTTGTGCTGGAGGAGGGCATCATTAAAAAAACAGAAGAATAGGGACACACAAAAAATGGTAAAAGGAGGATGGGGGAGAGAATGAGCTTGTGACCTCTTTGAATATGTCGCACTCCAAAAGCAGCGTTACCAGGGTGAGACTGGCAGACTAATTACCCACATGGCAGGTTCCTTGATTCAGGGGAAAGGGAGAACTCAAAAGCTGATTTGACCCATTCAGTAGGACTGTTCTGTTTCTTGTTATCTATTTTGGAGAGAGCAGAGGAGCAGAAAGAGGTAGGGTATTTCACAGCATCGCTCAGAGCAAAGCTTCTCCAGCCTTTCCGTGTCTCCATCGCTGTAATTGTGCCCTGGTCCCCTCCTCTGGCATCTCAACATATTGCCCAACCTGACTTTAACCCCAAACCTCACCGGCAGGTAGGAAACCATTTGATTATGGCAGATGCCTCACTGTTGGCACTGCATAAAGAAGGCTTTTGTCTTTGGTGCAGCTCAGAACAGTCAAGTAGCAACAGGTAATTTGATATAAAGAGCAAAACAAGGGTTTAACGTGTTCATTTTATTTTCCCAATGAAAAGCACCATAGTAAGCAGTATTATTATGAGTCGTGTTGCCATGTGTTACTTCTCCCACATCTTTCAAAGGTGTTGGAAGGGGAGCTTGTTTGTGTAGTGAATAGTGTCCCTGGTGTTTGCTTCTGTCTCTTGTTTCAACACTTTCTGCAGACAGAATACTTGCCTCCCTGCCACAGTCCTGGGCACATTTTCCTTTGTAAACAATGATTTTCACCACAAATGCCAAGGTATCAGCTGGGATCAAATTCTGAAATACTTGTGAAAATATCTGTTTTCACACATGGCTGGTGGCAAAATAAATATTAGCTGGGTTACGCGCAGTCCTGGATAACACTGGATGTGGTACGTTTGATTTCTATTGGTCCTATAGGAATTTAACCTATTTATTTTTTTACTAGATCCATAGATATTCTGAAGTGCCTGACGTCATGTTAATTTAGTGCTTCAATTCCTCACCTAGAGCCAATTCATTTCAGAGGTGACTTTGTACTTTCCCTTTCCCTTCCTGAGGAAAATCTGTCACAAATGTCACTTTTGCACACAGATTACATGTTGCAACAATTAGAGGATCCTGAGTATTATTTCTGTTTACACTTGGCTTCCTGGGGGAAAGAAAATGCAAAAGAACACATGAGTTTTAGAACAAGCAAAATCTAGTGATCTTTTAAAATCACTGCACCAGGCTTAGCAGATGCATCCTGCCTAGACGCACTTGGAGTGCTGCTGAATTTACAATACACGGTATGTCTGGTTTAAAATGTCTTCTATTTTAGGTAGGCTGACTGCAGGACACAGCTGCTGTGCTAGCAGTCATACCAAGTGCCCCTCCACGGACACGGTCTGGTGTGCAACCAACCTACGTGCAGGTAGACACCAGCCCGGCTCACGGCCAGACCCCTGAGCAACACGACATGAAACTGCAGCATTTACCCGGCACCTGCTCCATGGAGGCTCCCTGCGGAAAGCCCTGCAAGGTGTGGTGGATCCCAAGCCCATCTGGATTTCCCATGATCGAAAGGTATTCCCAACAAGATGTTCTCGGACCCTTCTAACACCCTGTTAATTTTCAGAGGATTTTAATTGGAAAGGGCTTCCTCAGCCATCAAGCCCCAGACCCCTGTTACTGCAAGCATCAGGTCATTCAACACTTCTTGTAAGGCTTTGGCCTCACTATCTTTTGAAAAGGAGGTGGTGCCATAACTGCCATCCCGAATTTATCTGGAGGCAGTTTGCTACCCTTTTTCCCCTTTGAAAGACAGTTCTAGTGCTTGTATTTTCCTTTACTTGGGTCTGTTAATCCCCCATCCTGGTGCTCATCTCTCAGACCTTTATTTTTTTAAAACGCAAGAGCAGCCCAGTAAAAAGAGTGAAATAGGAATTCTGGGCTTAATGGGGAGAGGGCTTTATCCTTCCTTCTTTCACAGCCAGAGAGGCCCCAGAGAGAGAGGGCTGAGCTTGGTGACGAGCATGGAGAGGCTGCAGCAGCCTCCTCTGTTCTTCTGCCACCTGCGCTCTCGAGAACCGCAGGCTATCCTGCTCCCAAGGAGATAAGCTTTTTTGCTGGCTGGAGGAGCAAGCCTTCCAGGAGTGACCAAGCGAGTGTGGACGTCAGACCGCCCTGGCTCTCTGATGGCTTCTGCTTTGAGGAAGAGGTTTTGGATGCAGTGAAAAGTTTTGTGCCTCAAGGCGGTGCGTGCAGCGCGGGGAGTGCTGGGACAGACAGCAGCTGAGCGAGGCACCAGCCCAATTAGTACCAGTTTGACCAGGAGCCATCTGTGCTACTGCAAATCATTCACAGCAAAGGCCAAGTCCAGATGCATGTGCCTGAACAGCTGAATAAACCAGCAGCCATCAGAGATGTGTGCAGGGCAGCAGAGCCACGTGAAAGCAGAATGGAGGAACGGGGTCCTCTTGAAACCTGGCCTGAGATGAGCTCCTGGCTGGGACTCGGGCTGGCGTTGTTCCCCCTCCATCTTGGCCTAACAGCTGGTGTCCCCACACACCTTCACTTGATCGGGTCCTTCCCCTCCCCAATTCCTGCCTCCCTCCATTTCTGGCTATCTCGCAGCTGAACGTAGCACGCAGCCCATGCCCTCCCCCTTCTTCACTCCAAACACCCTCTGCTCTCGAATTCCATTTTTTTCTGTGAACAGCATTTGGGGACACAGATTGACTGAAAGCTGTGATGCAGTATAAGCAATACCATAAATAGACTCCAAATGACCCAACAGGAGCCTAGTACCCACTGAAGGATTGAAAACACTTTTCTCACTCTTTCCCGTGGGAAAAAGAAGCCACCTGTTTATGCATGCCCTCAGCAAGCACTGCTTTTCAGGGCTCTCTGTAGCAATCTCCCCACTCCCTTGCTCCAAAGCTCCCCTTCTATCCACCTTCAAACCCTTGAGACCCATACTACGTCCATGTCTTCTCTGCTAACCTACTGATGGACAGTGTCTCACATCTTGGATGCGAGTTTGCTTCCCTTCTCCGCTGTGTCACTGGAGAGGGCTGTAATCTTCCAGGGTTGCATTGTTTTAGTGGAAGTAACACTCCTCATCTTCCAAACTCCTCCTACCTTGTGTTATCTATTCTATACACATGCTGCTCTCTAATAACAGCAGTGCAAGCCCAGTAGTAGATTTTGTCACCTTTTAGGAGGTGGTTGACAAACTAGATTGGATGCTCAGTCCCGTCATGTAGCAGCTGACCTATAGGACCACTGGTGCCAGCAACTTCACCCCAGTCACACAGACACAATCCTCATTTAACCCCGAGACTTTTTACACCTTCCTCATTGTTATCGCATAGCAATTCCTGAGCAGAATGATCTGACAGGTTAAAAGGGGAACAAAACTAGGTATTTGGGATTTCTGGGGACTCTGAGCCTGGCTGAACTCAGAAGAGATGCACTTTCCATTGCTCAGTTTCACACATGTGGAAATTGGGCTTCAAGAGAGGACAGGCCTGTCAGTGTTTCTCACCCTTTCTTTATCATTAAAATAAGAGATGCTCAACAAGTCATCCACTCCTTTTATCTTTTGTTCCTCCCCTCTAAGGAAGCATGAACTACAAAGCACCTGGGGGAAAGGAGGCTGTCCAGAAAGGCTCCTTTTCTTTAGGTTTACATCTAAAGCATCTTCTAAAGGAGTTTCAGCAGCACAGCTGGGACCCAAGAAGCCTGCCAGGAAAGAAAAGCAATTGGCAGAGACCACTGTACAGTCCAGATGATCCCATATTCCTGGGCTCAAATGCATGCCCCCTCCAGAAGTTCAAGGGTATTGAGATCAGATGTTTTGATTGACCTCATTATATATAGAGGGACCATCTGCAAAAGCTCAGATCTGGCTCCAAGCTTCTTCCAAGTCCAGGTCTGGGATTTTGATTTGAACCTCTGCCTAACTCATTCAACCTCTGCCAGGGCACAACGAAAGCATGGTGCAAGATACCAAGAATCCTTTCTTTAATAGAAGCCCTGGACGAGATTTTCAGCAGAGCTTAGCTCCTACTCTAAACTCCTATTTCTGGCTTGCCTTTCGATGTGCCTGCTATCCTATGGCTCCCCTCCAAACCTTAGCCTCTCCTTCCTTGCCTATTTCACACCTATCTATCTGACACGTTAAGGAACCTATCTGAATACCTATTCATAGAGTATATAAACCTGAAAAATAGTGAGTAGTGATGTATATATGGGATGTTTCTACTTCCAAAGGTACGTGGCAAGTGATCCCTTCCAAAGGGAATGTGGGAGATCAACAGATTCAGCACACTCCCAGATTCCCTGTAGGTCTCACACAGGCAAAACATTTCATAAACAGCGAGCAGCTGTGACAAGAGGCCTTTTCTCTCTCCTTTATTCCTAAAAAAAGAATTGCATCTTTGAGATCCCATTGACAGCCATTCTCTCTTAACAATCTGCTTGACTCAACACAAGCCATGCTCTTGAGACTTGTTAAGGGAGGAGTGGGGAAGACATCTCTACACTGTTCTCTTCTTTCCTCCTTTCTTTAATCAAAGAAAGAAAATAGGGAAAGGAAAAAAAGAAAAAAAAGGGGGGGAGGAGGAGGAGGGGAACCAATAGCCCCTTCCTCCCTGCTCCTTGGCTTTCTCCTCTGTCTTCCTGGCTGTCAGATGCTCCGACATTCCTTGCACGTAAGTGTTTTGCTTCAAAAGTTAGAAGAAGAGAGGGAGAAAGAGAAACTGCATTGCACAGTCCCTGTTGATAAGGTTCAAAGCAGACAGAGATGCCTCAGAAGCACATGCAGTCTCTCCCTCTCTCCCTGTTACAAGGGAAAAAAGAAGAGCTAAATTCCATGGCAGACTTTGCTTTCTCCTGCTGCTGTTATCTTCCCTTGCACACAGGCTGGAGGTAGGGGGAAGATAGAAACTGTCCTATTTACCTTGCAATTTCTCTCCACCCCCAGCCCCCTTTGAAATGTCTCTAAGCTGCTTTTGCACTCCCAATTTTTAATGGCATTTGTAAAAAGAAAAAAAATAAAGTCTAAACATGCTTGTCTGCTGAGTTGTTTTTCCCCCCCCCTGTTGTTTTAAAACTTCCCAGAAGCTAGGAGGAGCCTCACTGAGGTTACTCAAGGAAAAGCCTTGTGAAAAGTCTTCCTTGCTGTTAATATTTCTCCAGCCTTGTCACTATCTGATTTCCACTTCCTCTACCCCTTCATATATCCCTCTAATTTTCCCTCCCTGCTCAGCATTGGAGTAGCGAGGAAACACCACTAAGTTATCACCATATTACTCATCTGGGGAATCCAGCCAAGAATGCTTTGACCTAGCAAAATAGTCACAGCCATCTGTCTGTCTGTTGTGCTAGAGGAGAAACAAGCACACAAAAAATAACCAAGGAACGCATACACATTTACTAAAAAGAAAGAAACCAAAGAGCCATGAAAGTCAGAAACTAGCCACCAGAACCAGCAGTCACAGCGAATATTAAGATAGAGTTTCAGTCACTTCACTGAGAAATTCCAGATGAGCCTGGTGAGCTGAAAGCCCTCCCTTTATTGCATTCAAAAGGGAATTAAAATAGCCAAGAGATTGGTGTATGGAAGTCAGTGAAAGTTAAAGAGCTCATCAGACTGTCCCCTCACTTCCCATCTGTGTAATAGGAGCATCAATCTGCTCAAGGTACAATGTCCCCTGCAAGGGCACATTAGGACAGGTGCAGCTGGCAAATGAGGTTAATTTATGCTTTCTCGTTAAGGTGGTTGGGACTCAGGTGTTTGGTGGGTACCTTGGGATCTACAGGTGAAACATATCTGCTTCTGCCCCTGTCAGGAGCCTCCTCCCTCATAGGGGAGGTATATAGATAATCTAGAACTGGTGTTTGCAACTACAGCCAAGCCCAGCCCAGCCTGCACCTCCTTCTCTCTTCCTAAGCAGTGCAAAGCCTTTTTGACAAGCAATTGGGTCCAGCCTATGGAGAATAAGGCTTTGACTGTCTCATCCCACAATGACTGATGAGGGTGGAGTTTCGATCCCTTTTGGAGCTGGTCAGCAAGAGAGCACCTCTAAGTTTGCATCCCAAATGTGTTCTTACACACTATATAGCTGGGTTTCCTCTGCACCCTTCAGCTGAAGAGCCATCTGTGAAGGAAGCAGGAGGTATGAGGTGGTGCCTGGGTGGAGGCTGGAGGGGATTTACCTTAGCAGCGAGTATCAGTGCGTTTATCTTTTCCCTACTGTTGTTGCATCAACTGCCTGAGACGAGTTAACAACTCAGAAGTGGTGTTTGAGGAGCTCACAAAATGGGTTTGTCAAAATACAAATGATAAGAAAGGTCTGTAGTGTTATCAGTGTTTACTAGTGAAAGCTGGCAAGGGAAGGAAAACCCCTGTCTTATCCCAGGCTGCTAACTATATCCAGATTGTTGCTATGTTAACAATTTATACCAAACGTGTAATACTCTCTTTTCCATGTAGTGAGGAATTAATGCTATAGATGGAGAATACTTCCATGCACAGCAATGCAGTCACTCCAGGAGGGCACTGGAGGCTGCAGGCTGCTTTCAGCCTGTTGCACAGACAGCAGAGCAGCGAGGGAGGATTTTTGATTGAAAGCAATATAATGGGCCCTGCTGCTCCTACCTGGATTTGGTCCCAGCACAGTGAAAAGCTCTTATCTCCCTTCCTGGGTATTTTCCAGCCAAAAGAGAGAAAACTCAGAAAACTCTAAGTGAAGACCCAGTCCAGCCTCTACCTGGCCTGCATGTCTGAAAAGATAATAGCTCTACTCATTTCAATGATAAGGTGTGTTGTTACTGGGGACCTCTCTCCAAGTTCATTAGTTTCATCCATGTGATGAAGGGTATCACATGTGCTGGATGCCATTTAATGCTTCCCTAACCCAAGCTGCCCCAGAGGTGCTGCTGAGGGATGACTTTACATTGAAAATAGATTCATATTGCTTCACAAAAAGCATCTGCAGTGGAGAGCACCGGCTGTTCTTCCCAAAAGGCCAACTCATGCTTCGTGAAGCTAACTGGGCCACACGTGTGATTATACCTTTGCCTAATCTGACTGGGAAGATTCATCTGACACCTGAACCATGAATTCCCAGTCTGAGGGTGAATATTTATGGCTGAGGCCTTTCAAAGTAACCCAGGAGTGCAGTAGAAGAGCTGGAAGCTCTGGGGTCTCTTTGTCCTCCTTGTCTGTGAATGGTCCTTGCTGCAGAGGAACACTTCACTGCACTATGTTCAGTCCCTGTGCCAGAAGGCATCCCATCTTCTTCATCACACAGTACACCATGTTTCCCCACTTACAGATACTTGTGGCGCTGAGGAATTTATCTGTGAAAAACAGAGCACAAAAATTATTTGCCCGTGAGAAAAAGGGACAGAGAGAAGAAAGAGACCAGGATGTGCTGGGGATGGCACTCCACAAACTGTGATGCCAATTCTGCATTGCAGCAAGGGGATTTCACAGCCAGTGGAGCAATACTCCAAAGCAGTAGGATATCTGGAAAGTGAGTCTGAATAATTTTGTAGCTACCTCCATCACTTCCTTTCTTAATTCATAGGCACAGGACTTCAGATGCAAACTTCAAACCTGTACTGGAGCAGTCTGGGAACATGTATATAAGCCACAATTCAGGATGTAGTTCCCCATGTGCCCATCTCATAGTCAGTCCTGTAAAAGAAGCATTTGGGGCTGGAGAACAGCTTCATACAGAATAATAAAAGCTGAAGACTTGGACTCTGTCATCTATTCTGAAGAATGTGAGTTCACTCGTCAAACAGTGAAATAGCAATAAACTTCCCAGTAGGCAAAAGCAAACCCATGCTGGTTACTGCTGTATATTCACAGCTGGCCTCACCTAGCCTGTCTTGCCTGTGGGCATGAGATCAGCCTGTTCTGCAAGTCACCTAGCTTTCGATGCCAAAAAACTAAAGTTCCTGCCCATCACATCTGAGGCAGACATTTCCAAGTTAAACATCTAGTCTGTTTTCAATTTTTCCTTCAAATACCAGAAGTGATTGCACCACATTATGGACTAATCGCCTGTCAAATTTAATTTCTTAAGCTGAGGCTGCTTTAGAGCCAAGTGAATGGAAAGAAAAAAATACCCTGTCCAAACCCACGAAATTATTATTTTTATGCCTGTAGAGTTACCTGGAAATTGGAGCTTTTCCTTAACCTTTTCATTTAACTATATGGCAAATACATTACTGTCAAACTAGGGCATTATATGCAAAATCTGATCTTCCAATAGGTCTTCATATCTAAACTGTAACCAAATTAATTTCATGAAAGTAGCACTAGGTCCATCTAGGAGCAAAGTCCTCTTTTGTACTTATTACTGGAGACCAAACACACACATTCAACATCTTTTTCTACAGGCTGCATCTACATTACCTGTTGGAACAAGTCTTCTTCCTTTATATATATATATCATGGTCCACCTGAAGACCTCATAGAGACATAAAGGTTTATTAATGCTTAGTGTCCACCATACGATGATAACTATCATTGACATAGAGAGAACTGGAACCTGTGTGTGGATTTGGATGCAAACCTAAACCTAATCTCAAACCTAGGCTCTCATTCCCCATAGTTTCAGAGGGTAGACCAAATTTTGACAGGGGGCTCTTGGGAGGACATTTTCTGATATAAATTCACTCACACTGGGAAAAATCTCAGAGAGGCCTCAGTGTGCAAACCTTTGGTGGGAAGGTCTTGCAGCTCAGCTTCTAAAATATCTAAAATTTGGGCTTGAATGTGAGTTATTTTCTTGGCCCTGAGACAGTAAAAGGGAGAAGGATAAGGGAAAAAGGAAACAGAAGAGCAGAGCCCTGGAGAAGCCTAAAGTTGTCTCAGGAAACTTTGAAACAGGAGGGAAGTAACATCAGAGACTTCCACTAAAGATGATAACCCTATTGCTGTCAATAACTATGATATCTTTGGGACAAGGAATCTGTGCAGTTAATCTAAAATTTCCAACTTTTCCAATGAGTCAAGTACGTATCAGTGGCTTTTTCTTTTTTTAACCTACTTAAGAAAACACAATACAGAACTAGAAAATTACTGGGTGGAAATACTACTATCTGAAAGGAAGTTATTTTGGACAAATGCCGAAAGAAAGAGGCAAACAAAAATTAAGATTGTCTGTGAACTAGTAGAAAACCTTTGAAGTAACTATAATCATTCTTGATGTATTATCAGAGAGACCAAGTCCAGCTCTGATCTGCTAGTGGTTTTCATCTGCAGGTCCCAACATGCTTTATAGCTTCCCTCTGCCTCCTTTCTTATAGGAAAGCAGAAGAGAAATTTCTTATGGCTGAGTGCCTCGGGTCACACAGCCAGACAGTGACTGGCAGAGATACTAATTCTCCTATCTCCCAGATGCGGTCTAATTTATTGATTTTTCTCCTGTGGGTGTAGTCTGTAGCTAATGAGAAGAAAGAACAGTGAACAAAAAAGATTCCCGGCTCCCACCACCTATCAGAAGTGTCCACCCCATTTTGTCAATGGCAAATCCACCCCAAAGTCTCTCTCGTTTCCACCTTACAGGCCCTGGTTGGCTCAATCCTCTCTCCTCACCAGTGATTTCACATTGTGCTGAGCATCATATCAACCCTTTGTGGAGCTAGAAGTGGAAATATTTCATGGGAAACAGAGTGGGTGTTTCTGAAATTATAAGAATAATAAGAATACTTGTTAAATCTGTAGTTATTTGCAAAAAACTAGCATCAGTGAACAAGTTACCAGCCAACAGCCCAACCTCTAACTAAGCCAGGTAGACATGGCCTGAAAGAAAGGCTTGAGGAAATTTCACCAAGCTGCTTCAAACTTTTTCAGCGATAATGGGCTGTGCCTGAACACAGTGGTTTCACAACACACACATAAACTCATGCACATTGAGATAAGGAAAGATTTTGCTCTCATGTTGGCATAGTGGATCAAACAGCTGGGAATTCTGATGAAGTTTCTACTGAACCCACTTTTTCCTGGGTCCATGTTGCTTTTCTGTGCAGTTCAGCAGCACGGGGAAGCAGAAGCCGGGGGAGCGTTTCTAGCCCTTCTTCAAGCGCACTGAAAACTCCTTCTCAGCACCTGCAAAGAGGCTTTTAAAAAGGCTGGAGCTGTTTAGGCAGCTGTCCTTGCTACAGCGGAGAACAGCATACGTTCATCTGTTCATTCAGGTCTACCACACTGTTGAAGCCAGTGTAGTTTTCATGCGAAGGAATTGACTATGGTGCTTAGGGCTTTGAGCAGCTTAGTGTGGCAGGATTTTAGAGGAAAGGGTTGCAATAGTAAGAGCAGGTGGGTGCAGGTGAAATGAAAAGTGTACCCACAAAAAAATATGACCCTTCCACTCCCTCTACTCTCCCCCTCTTCTATTTCCATACACACAAGCACTGATTTTAATAGACCTGACTTCAGAAGGCAGCAAGCATGAAGGTCTGAGTATTAGTCTGAAAATAAGATGAATAAATAGCCTTGGGAAAATGCTTGCCTGCTATCTCTCCAACCACAGCCCCTTCCCTCTCTAGAGAATTGCTGCTCCTCATGCAAATTGGTTACACACTTGTTTCCCCCCTCTATCCCTTGTCCACCCCAGTCTCTGTGGCTCTACAGTGCTCTCTGTGAGCCTGATCTCTAAGGCAGACCCCAGCTGCCTCCTGAATATACATCCAGAGCCAGCCTGGTGTCCCCCTCTGCCTGCACCATGCTGTCCATAGGAAGGAAACTTGGGTCCCAGGCTGTGCAGGAGCCACAGTTTCTTCTGGTAGGTCTCCAAGGCGGACAGTCAGGGATGTAGGTCTCACTGCAGAAGATACCTGTCCCTCGTGATGAGGGCACAGACAGTGCCTGTTTTCTCTTGGCTAGATGCCTCTGCAGGCTGAGAGCCAGCTGGTGGGAAACACGAGATAATGGGAGCTTGGGTGGAATTTGTGCTGGCTGAATCCAGCCCATTTAATGTGTCCAGAGAAACTCTTTATTTTTTCAAAAGAGATGCAGAAAACAAGGGATGCTTCTCTATTGTTCTCCACATCACTGGCAATAGAAATGGAAAATATCCTAGGGGAAGCCAAGAGCTGCTCAACACTTTAGGGAATAGGGGGGTGTAAAAATTGTGTGCCAGCTGCCTTATCCCTTCTTCCTGCCTTTTAGTCAATGGATGGTGTTTTATGTGCAGCCGACGACTGGATGCCTCACCTGGACCTCCTCCTCCCAGCCATGCACTGCAGTCCTCTCCTCTGCACAACGCCGACCCTCCCGTGAGCTGCCTCCTGCAGAGGATTATTCATTTCTTTGGTAAGGCTACTTCTCCTATCTTATTGCACTATGCTTGAAAGTGTTCCCCCCATAAATGAATAGGCTGTAGGGAGGTCTCTGATCTGGGTGTGTGTGATAAGGTACAATCAGTGCAGAGGCACAGCCTACCCTCCCTCCCTCTTAAGAGCCCCTGCAACTCCTGAGAGGTCCATCTTGCTGAAGTGGCTGAGGGTCAGGCTGGAAGGCAGAAAAGAGAACAACTTTTAAGCCAGTGACTCAAAAGGGTTCAAACTCCCAAGTAGAATCATAGAATCTTAGAATTGCCTGGGTTGGAAAGGACCTTTCAGATCATCTAATCCAACCATCAACCTAACTCTGACAAAAAACAGCACTAAACTGTATCTCCAAGCATTATGCCTACTCATCTTTTAAATAGCTCCAGGGATGGTGCCTCAACCACTTCCCTGGGCAGCCTGTTCCAATGCTTAATAACCTCTTCAGTGTAAAATTTTTTCCTAATATCCAGTCTAAACCTCCCCTGGTACAACTTGAGGCCATTTCCTCTTGTCCCATCTCCTGCTACTTGGGAGAAGAGACTGACCCCCAACTCTCTACAAGCTCCTTTCAGGTAGTTATAGAGAGAGACAAGGTCTCCCCTCAGCCTCTGTCTCTCCAGGCTAACCAATCCCAGCTCCCTCAGTCGCTCCTCATAAGACTTATTCTCCAGACCCCTCACCAGCTTCGTTGCCCTTCTCTGGATCCCTCCAGCACCTCAATGTCTTTTTTGTGGTGAGGGAGATACTTGGATAATAGAAAACCCTGTGATCAGATAGCATCAGAGAGGAATTGCTCTGGAGAAATCAAGACTCAGAGGGTAGATTGGTGTCAACAGTCCCATCTTCAACAAGGATAAACCCTCTGAACCCACTCATTCACCTCTGCAGGAAAACTGACTCTCAAAAGGCTAATGTAAAAGGAAAAGGAGGGTGGGGATGCTCTTTATATGAGCCTAGGCATCCTGCTTGAGAGTGAGTGAAACTCCCATTAACTTCAAAGCCTGGCCTGTTTGTATCTTCCTTTGAGAGGAGAGAGCCCCAAGGAAGCATCTTTATTTAGAGGGCTCCAGAGAGACATTCTGTACCGAGCAGAGAGGAGCAGTGGGCCAGGAATGAGGGAGCCAACATCCCTGTTAATGCCAGCACTGTAATTAGGTGTGGCTGGGTCTTGCATGGGAAGGGCTGGCAGGCACAGTCCCTAGGCTATTTGAGAAGGGATTGGAAAAAGTTGCCGCAAATACACTGTAATGAATAATCTCCTGCCACCCCCCAGGAGACTGAGGGGAGGGGGTGAGACTCAGACATTTAAGTTGGTACCTAATAGGTCTTTTCCATCTCTGATTTCGATGATGTGCTATACACAAAGCAAGAAGCAGCAGCTAAAATCGATGCACAGCCCGAGCCAAGCGGAGAGGTTTTAATCAATCTGAGAAGCCGTTTATTGTGAGGATCCAACAAAGCGACAGAGATTATCAGTACTGTACACGAAACCGGAACATGGAAAGCAAAAAGGGAGCATTGAGCTTTTGCTTCATAGTGGCTGAAAAGCATACCTATTGCCTCTGTCTTGGGCTTGATAGCGGCATAGCAAGAGTGAATAACTTGGGGAGTGGAATGAAGAGAGGGGATGATTAAGTCCCAGCTACTAATCAATGCTGGATTTAGAATAGGAATGGTTTTTTCCTCCCTAAGCTTGGGAAGGAGAGCTTAGCCCTTAAGGTATATGATGTTTTCCATTAACACAACTGGGTGAAATGCTGAGGAGCTCTGAGCAGACTGGAGGGACAGTCTGTATGAGGGCAGATGTTTGGGACATTGAAGAAAGAGTACATAAATATCCTACACACCCTTCTGATCTGCAAGTGAGAACTGGCCATTTCTCTTTCCCGCAGGGTTTTGAGAGAATGGAGGTTCAAGACATTTGCCAGTAGTGGGGAGCAAACAGTGATGGCCCAGGGTGCAGAGGTGTGTGCTGTGCTCTCTGAATGCTCCTGCCTGTGAAGGAAAGCCACCTCTGACTCCAGACATGGGATTCCATCTTTTGTTTTGTGATTCATGATAGATACACAGCTCTAAAAACTTCTAGCACAATTAAAACTGGATCCAACTTCGGAGTTTGGGCCAGTTTTCTTCTGAACGTAACAACAGCAATGGCCTTTGGGATCATGCGAGAGTGATCACTCTGTTGTGTTGGTAGTGACTGTCTGAAGTAGCCCCGATGTTTAACAGCAAATAACTGTAGTTCATAAATGATGGCCTTATAAACTATTGGTGCATCTCACAACATGATTACCAAGTAGACAGTAATTGTCAGCTATTTCAGGAGCACAATAATTAATTAAACAGTATTGGGGGGGGGGGCTGTAGAGGGAATGGGAGGAACGACATAATCTAATAGACCTTTGCAACACCTTTTCCATCTTCTTCATCTTTGAAGTTCTGAATGTAAAAACTGAGCAGAACCATCACTCCATAGCAATAAGGGAAAAAGCACATGATAGCAGAAATTCATAGCTACCCAGAAAAGATGGGAGGAAAGCACAAACTTGGCTCAGTTCTCTGTCCCACCAGGACAGAGAACCCATGTTTTCTGCACCCTCCCTAGCTCACAGTTTCTCCAGACTTTTCACTCTCTCCTGTTAGGACACCAAAGGTCTGACTACTCGCTGCCGTACCCAACCCAGGATCACAGCTGCTGGAGAGGTTGCGCGGGTAAAAGGGCACTAAACAACATCACATGTATGGCAAGGCCTAAAGACTAGGCTCACTGGTGGTTCCAGATCTTGCCTTTTCATCCCTACACAACCCAACAACCACAGCCGTTGCAGCCACAGTGGCTTTTAATTGCCAAAGATCAAAGCAGGTTCAGGGCTTTTTCACTGCCCTGGCCCCCCTTTCCAGAAGCCCACTGGCCCCAGCTCAGCCTCTTTAGCTATTCCTGAAGCTGCCTTGCTGGAGCCGGCAATTACCATATTATTGGTATCCAAGTGATCTAGTTTAAAAGCTCATGTGGACGTGCCTATGGGGCAGAGCCATCTCAGTGACCACTTTCTCATCTGCTTTACTGCAGAACAGGATCTTAATGCCCTATGCGCAAATTGATTGGGAAAGCCATGACTGAATCCCCTGTTCATAAAAAACAGGACAATGCAGTGCAACTAGTGCCATTTTTTTGCATCTCTTCAGCTATTTACGTCAGCACGTATGCATTTTGCATCCCCATTTTCATTCCAAAACTTTCTGTGCCATAGCTATAAGAAACAAACAGACTGAACAAGCACCTGAAAGCTGCAGAGTGGAGAAAACCCAAACAAAACCAAAACATTCATTAATCTCTCTTTAATGTATATTTTCCCCCTGCCCTCCCCAAAAGGAGAGATAGTGGGGGCTGGCAAGGGGGAGGGACGATCCCAGCAGAACAGCCTAACTATAAAAATACGAGTGCAGTTGCTAAAAGCCCAATCTATTTTCAAATGATGTGCTCTAATGGAATGTTGCTGTACATCTTTTGATGAGACAGGAGTCTATTTAAAAAGACAGGCACTTTCGAATGTGCTTTTAAACCCCGTCTGTCAATTAGAACAACATCAAGGGTTCAGTGGCTGGGAAAAAAGATGACAGTAATGAAAAGCTGGGAGGGCAGCAGAAGAAAAGAAAGATAAAGACAAAAAAAAAAGTGGAAAAAAGAAGACAGAAGGAAAAAAAAGAACGCAGTATTGCAAAAGAAATAGAAAAATGAAGTCAAAGTAGGGCAGAATAAAGATTAATAAAGAAAAGGGAAGAATAAAGACTCATGAAACTAGATTGCACTCATTTGTCCCCCAAAATTATATATTCATTGATAGCTAAGAAGGAAGCGGAGTGCAGAGAAAGCAGAAAATGCAATGCCTCTTAAAATCTGATTCCCCGCATTACTCAGCATCTCTAAGTCAGGGGGAAGAAAATGGAGCTCAGCCTCTCCCTGGATGGATCCCACGCTGGGAGCTCTCCCTGCGGCTCCGCCAGAGACGCACAAATGCAGGAAGATAATTTAATCTTTGAGAGGCACTCAGATACTAAGTTGAGGATCACTGTAGGAAAAAAAGCCCATGAGGAAATTTATAACTGGTATTAAGTGCAGGAGTGAGAGAGCAGTAAATAAGGCAGTGGGCCACAAAGTGAACATGGGAGGAAACAAAACATCGGGCTGGGTCGTCCCTGAGGGAAAAGCACCTGACCCGTGTACAGGAGATGTCAGGTAAGGTGAAGGTGCTGGTGGGCACTGTATTAGAGGTGGGTACAGCGCACAGAGACCAGGGGCATGACATCTCTTGGTGTGAGGGTGCCGCTACTGCCATGCTAAGGGTGCTTTTAAAATCCGTTTGATCATGCAATTTAATTCATCAAAAAAGAGGAAAAAAATGTAAAAGGAAAAATCCAGAAATCCCATAATTTAGCACCATTTTGCCCCATATATCCCCCACCTTGAGTCCCTGGCAGGCAGAAAGCCTTTCAATTCAACACATTGACCTTTGCCACTTGAACTAATGATAGAGACCGATAACAGTAATAAGGTGCTGCAGTCTGCCTGGGTAAGGGCTGCGGGGAGATGGCACACACACTCTGCCTTTAACTCCGAACTGCTGGCAGCTGCCCCCAGCACACGCTCCCTGTGCTCGGTCATCCCATTATGGTATGATGGAGCCTGTCTTACACAAGTTCTCCTGGGGCCATGGCCAGCCTTGGTGGCCCAATCCTCCTCCTTGAGGTGGGTGGCTGTGAGCTGAGATGTCCTCAGACTGGTTGGTGGGTCCGTGCGCTGGCCATGCTGTGTGCAGTAGCAAACCCCAAGGCACCAGAGTAAAAATCATATGTGGTTTGGGTTTGGTCTCTCAAGTCCAGTGCCCAAACTCATCCTGCTGCAAGACTCAAAAGTCTAAATGCTCCAAAAAATGTCAGTCAGTGTTTCTGTGCTTCAGACCTCTCTTCGGCAGAAAACCCTGCTACTCAGGGTCTCGTGATGCTCATCTGGAGCATCCCCATCACACAGTAGGCACCTGAGGCAACTGCAGTCCTGCAGGAGGAACAGAGGTTTTGGCAGAAGAAGCTGTGTTTCACACCTTTGGCACCGTAAAGAACAAAAGCACTTGCCAAGAAACAGTCCTAAGCTCTCACTCATATCATTGGGATTTAGAGACTTTTGTTTAGTTCTGTTTAGTTTTGTTTCTACGACTACCCATTGTTTACAGCCACTGTTGCAGTGAGCCTTAAAAAGTCACAACATTTCACACATCCAGCTCCTCGAGAAACAAAATAAATCCTCTTCCTCCTACCCCCTCGTTGCTGGCGGAGTTGTTCATAAAAGCCAGGGCACTATTTCTACAGGTTTAATTGCAGGCATCCACTCAGGTTACAGCAGACCATGATCCCGGTGCAGGATGCTGTGGGCAGGGTTAATACTACAGCTGGATGCATTACAGGAGCCCCCAGGCATCCCGGTCAGAGCTGGCCCTTGCTGTGCTAGGTGCTGTACAAAGGTACAACAAAAAGGTGGAGATACACGTTAAACCTGCGTGACAAGGAATTATCTCTCCAGATTAGACCCAACTGGATATACACACCTTAATGAGTAAAACTGGAGGCTTCACGTGGCTTTTCTCACAGGACATCTGAAGAAAGGTACTTGCAGTCTCTCCCTTGTGTGCTGTCCCTTTCGTGGCAATGTCATTAGTTTAGCCTGCAGGGAGCGAGGCAATAAAAGGAGTATGCTAAGTTGAAATACTTTGTGTTTTTGCAGCATCTGCTGATGTATGGTAACTTGTTGCCTTTGTAGGTAACTTTCTTATATACCTCAACCCTATTTCTGCACAAAATAGTTCTTGTTCACCACGTGTCTCCCAAGAAAACACTTTACAGGTATCAGCCGTGCAAAGATGTTAATTGCTGTTAAATATTGGGGCTGACTTTTTCTAAGGCAGGCAAGGGAATCAAGAGCCCCAAAGGCTCTTTTACCTAACTCCCTTAGGCATTACTCCATATATATAATAAAAATACTACAAGGAAACAATTAATAGCAGAGCTGGCTGCTGCAGAAAGTTCACAGCCACAAAAATATGGATCTTTTATCAGACCTTGGCACCCACAGGCATTCTTTCAAGTTCGCCAAAGGCTGCCTCATCAGCCCTTATTTTCCAAGTCGGATATTACCGTTTGGGAAAAATTAGTGTAGTTCCATTGCAGAGTCCTGTCCATGTTTGCTGTCCCTATGGCAGAAAGGCCAGTGTCCCTGTCCCTTTTGGTCCAGGCTCCTCCTCTTTGTGTAAGGGTGCTGTCTCCTCTGCGCTGGGGAGACAAGGGACATCGCACAGTGCTGGGCACGCGGAGTGGGGTTGGTACGGATTGCACCAAAGCTCGCGTTTGTGCTCAGCCCAGGTGGCACCACCCTGGGCACCATGTCTGGAGGGGCGATGCTCTGGGCCTGTTTGGAGAATAAGTGCATCACAGGCTGTGAGGTGCTCAGATACTCTGCTAAAGAGGGCCATGTAAGTACCTCAACCAAGTGGGCATGTTTAAGCAGTCACCACTCAGATCTTCAGTCATCATTACCCAGAGAAACCAGCTGTTCTTCAGCTATTTATGATGCCCCCCCCCCCTTAAATCTACCCGCCCTATGACTCAACCCACAGGCTTTAAAGTGTGCAGTGTATTGACATTTATATAGTACATTTCATACACTTCCTCTCAAAGCTTTTTACAAAGCCATGAATTACATACCTGTCACCCACTGAATTCATTCATCCAAAAAAGAAGCAGTCATTACGCACTCGGCAATAAGCCTCATAACACTACCCACCATTGAGTTTGTGTATGTGTGCACCAAAGAGATAAAGTTACTTTAATGCCATCTCTGCTATTAATGCAACAGAAAGCAAGGGAGGGGAAGGACAAGGAGAGGAGGGGTAAGTGATGGGTGGGAGGATCTGGGTCTTTCTCCATACCTAGATGTGGAGATGTAGCATATATTAACTTCTTAAGAGGCTGCAGCTGCAGGGAAGTAATTACGTGAGTGGAAAGGTGCCTCCATCCCAGTCTATAGGGGAGATAATAAAACAATAGAATACTTTGCATTTGTTTTGCTCCATTCATTCTGGGATCCCAAAGTGCTTTTTAGGCATTAATTAATTCTTATTAAAGAAAAAAAAAAAAAGACAACACCATCATAACTCTGGAGCAGATCTCATTTTGGAGATGGAGGCACTGACAGGTTTGCAAACTTTCTCCAAGCTGCAGAAAGAATTAGTGGCAGAAATAAACCCTGGAGTCTTGATTCCCAGCTCACTGGTCCACCTCATAGGCTCACCTCCTTTTCATCTACTCCTATCAGCCCTGCTTCTTTTTAATCAGTATTCCAGGGGGATGGCTTTCACTGCTGAGGAAAGGCTGCCTTAACTTTTGTCTCAATGAACCAAGCATATGCAGAGCATCTAATTAATATCCCTGGACTTGATTGCAAGCAGAGAATAAAAAGAAGACAAAAGAAAAAAGATACTCCCTCCAGATTCCATTGATTTTAGATATATTATTTTCCACCAACCCCATGAAGCCCATCCATGTTGAGAGGGACCAGTTCAAAGCCATAAGGACTGAGCTGAATCTGCTGCATCCCACACATGTCCTGGATTTCCCCTGAAAAGAGTAACCCTGTGGTGTGTTGCTCATAAATCAACTTTTACCACAGCATTAACCCTAATTCCTCCTGCCCCACTGCGCACTGTGCTGCAATGACATTTTGGGTTGCAGGATGCAGCAGACTCAGATTTTGGTAGTCAGAAGCCTGTCAGTGGGAAAGGGCTACCTCTGCCCAGAGCAGACGAAGAGCTGGGGAGGGTGAACAACATAAAACAAGTCTTAAGAGATTTATCTGGATGAGGGACTGAAACAGAACTATGGTAAAGTGTCAGTCCCTGGTCTCACTCAAACTCTCCAGTCTTACAAGGATCCCAAAGCAGGGCTGAATGAGAGAAACCAGTTAACTGGGGAAAGCAGGTGCTTTTTTCTTCATTTGGCTACTTCTAATCTGGCTATTGTAAGAGGAGGTCCCTGTTCGACCCCCAGGCATACCAAGTTCATTAAAAGTGTTTCTCTAGAAGAGGAAAGAGCAGAAAATAGTGCGAGAAAAAAAAGGCTCTTGCTGAAGGCTGCCACTGGTCTCACCTTTCCTATTCAAAGAGAAGCCAAGAGGGAAATGGTCTCTTTTTTCCTGGTGTCACCCTCAGGTGGTATTCAGACTCACTTCTGCTAGACCAGTTCCATTTTAGAAGGGCAGGAACAGATTTACCGTCACAAAAAATCAGTCCTGAGAAATCCACTGTTGAAATACCATCAGCTCATGATTTCCAGTCCATGAACCATTCTGGACTGTTCTGCTAGTGGCTGGAAAGGATGAGCCCATGTAAACAATGGATGTTCATAAAAACTCTGTCTTTGCCTGAGTTCTTCTCAGGACTCTTACCAATTTCTGCAGTGACCAGTAATGAAGGTCATCCAGATTATCAAATGATCCTGAAATTTTCTGGTCAGGAATGAAGGAACCAGAAGAACAACTCTGTTTTGCATTTTCTGGGTTCCTTCTTGCTCAGTAAGTGACCTGCCGAGCGCTCTCCCAGCTCTGACAGCTTCCAGGTGACGCCACCACTCAGCCTGCATCAAAGCACCTATGATGAGTGATTAGACAGACAACGTGGTAGATGGCGAGGCATACAGACAGGTAAATGACAATATATGGATCCTTATTTCCACCCCATCCAGGGTACCATTTCCTGCAGTGTGGTATCATCACTCATTTCTAAGGGTTTCTGCTCGGTCTGCCAGGTAGATGAAGCAACCAGAGTTCATTCAAGGCCTTTCTGTGGTAGATGGTGGTACAGGTTTTGTAAAGCTACACTGATGACAAACCCCTTGCGGAGAAATATCCTGCCTCGCTGGGGATGAGTCAAGCCCAAAGCTGGTAAACTCATTTGCAAACAGCGTGTGGTTTAGAAATGACAGCCTCTTTCTCAATTCAAGTCATTAATTTATTAGCATTAATGTAACTTAAACCCACCTCCCTACATTCCTTTCCTCCAGGCTCTGGCCGCAGCCCTTAGTGCTGCAACACTAACGTGCAGAGTGTGCTTACAGGGCTGGGAAACTCGTCTGGGAATCAAACACATCAGTGACCAAATGCCATCCTCCCCCTCTTCAAAACCCAAAGGCCCCCAGGGAACAGGCAGGATCTGAATCGCTGACCCTCATGTAGCATTCAAAAGCAACAACAACCTGTCTGGAGAAATAGCTTCCCTCTCTGTCTGCGTTAGCTGAAAAGCACAAACGTGGAATTGTTTTTGCCTCTGTGCACCAAATCGCACTTCTCAATGGGGTTTTAGAGATTAAATACATTCAAAAATCTCTCAACAAATGGCAAAATAGAATATAAACCAACAAAAAGGGCATTACTTAAATCTAGCTAGATTGCAGTTATTATGAAAAAATGTATTTTACATTTCTTTAGTAACTTCCACAGGAAAGCATTCAGCAGGCTACTGCTGAGATTTTAAAAGCAATATGTTGGATTATATACCTAATACCCACTAATTTAAATGAAAAATAGAGATAAGCATTTACATCTCCAACATATTCCATCTCTCCCAACACACTCACACACACAGACTCTTGCATGCACACAGAAATCCCTTTGGCAACGCGGTGGTTTCTGTAGTGGAATTGCTGATCTGGTTATTTGGAAAGACCAGATAACTGTTGTCAACCAGCAGTCAAGAAGAATGAGATCTCTAACTGGAAATGCAGGAAAAAATGGAGAAGACAAAATGTTTTTATTCGCGGGATGTGGACAGAAGACCTGTCGCCCATACCCTAGAAAGGACACCACAATTTCTTTGAGAATTAGATGTTCAGGGAGTGTGGTCTTGCATCTCATCAGAGGTAACTCCTAGAGAGAAAGACTCATCACCCTCCGTTTGGCTGGCCCTTCATCTCAGCCATGACCAGAATTTCAGCCGTTACATCTGCGGATGGTGCCACTGGGGCATCCCTCAAACCCGTCTCACAGTTCAGGCCACCTGTACATACTCTGCGTATCGAGTGCGTTACAAAGGAGAAAGCTGCTGCATGAGGCACGGTGTGGTGCAGATGAGAGCAGAGGGGGCTGAAAATTGTAGGAGATTTAAACCTGGTTCCAGTTCACAGTGATGTCAAACCACAGGAAATGAAAGCAGAAAGTGGAGATTTATGAAAAAAGTGGCAGGAGTCATTATTATGTGTGCAGTATTGATTGAAGAAGATCGTGTTGCCCCCAAATCGAAATGGCTTTTACGTGTTTGGGCCCATCCTGACAAAAACACTTTCTTCTCTGTTGACGAGGCCATGTTGCCATGGAGATGCAGGGCTGGATGCTTGGCAAAAGCACGTTTTGATAAGGCAGGTCTAATGGATATATTTTCACAACATTCACAGTTCCTTTCTGCTCATTTTCTCCTGAGCAGACTCGTCCACTTCTTCTATTTTGCCACTTGATGAAAAAATATCTTTTTAATCTTTTAATTTAGCTTAGATTTCCCTCCCTCCAGCACCAAAGCTAGGCAATTAAACTACTTACCTAAGATGCTCCACACGAAGGCCAAGTGCTTGCTTTTCATTATTAGGTTGAGTGGTTTGTTTTCACCCTCCCTCCTCAATGCCTGAACCTCTTTGCTGCTTGCTGTATGTTATAGATGTTGCGATATAAGGAGCTTATAGTTTCATGCCCTTGCTGGTGGAAGAGGCTGTAACTTCATCTCTTCTTTAAGACAGCCCTTCTGAAGTGCCTGGACCACAAAGCAATATTATATTGGCTGGTCCAAGCCGTGGAGCATATGCTGACTCTGTCTGTGCCAAAACCATGGATGCTAATGCAGCGTCACCTAACACAGAGGCAGACTTTAGTTAAACATTTTTAATTCTGGATGTGTTTGGTTTCTTTTTAATATAGCAAATGGAAGTTTGTTTTAAACTAACACAAATACAGGAGCAATTTCTGTACACACATACAGACGTTTCTACATACAGGTAAATTATTTCACATCCGTTTCCATTTGAACATCTGCCACTGGTTCTTTCCATTTGAGTATCTTTTTACTGACTTCTGGAATCTGTTTAAGTATCTTTTGGAAGAATAGCCAACAGGCATATTGACTAGAAGGGGTGCTCACAGAAACATCCTGTTTGAATGGAAAAAACATTTTGAAGGAATACTTTCAGTAAGTGAATTGAAAAAATATATATTCATGCCACAATATGCATTCATTCCATGTGGCCTCTGTGACCAATTAAAATTAGTCAGTTCCTTTTGGATTGTGGATACTCCTAATGAACTTCTGAAGAAAAGACCAGACCAAGAAATGTTTGCATCGACAATTTCAAACAACCAATTAGCTGGAGAAATCAACACCACAAGCAGAGAAAATTCACAAACAGAAAAAGAGGCAAAATTCATCCAATAAATTATTCATCATTAATTATTTGTCCAGTTTCCTTTAGATCTGGTTTAGGTTATTACTAATTAGTTACGGTTCCGTTTACCTACTAGGTCAGGCCTGGTTGGGAAGTGGAAAAAAAACATTATCTCCAGAGATGATTTGAAGGCAGCTCCCAGGAGCTGTTAACTCAAAGCTTACGTCACCAAGTGACTCTTACAAGCTCTCTTGTTCCAGCTGACAATAACACAGCCCAATTTTCAATGGTGACAGTCATCAAAGAACGCATTCATCTTTTTTTCCTCGAGTCGGGGCTGAGACACGCTGTTGGGTCAATATTTTGGAGGCGTCATTGTTCAGTGCATTCAGTGAGTTCCTGAAGGACTGCAGACACCATGGCTGTCACTCAGACATGTCACAAAGCTTGGGGTGTTTCTTTGTCCTTTTGTACATGCTAGTGGTCTTGGGAAAAGAAAAGAAGAAACGAGACTGAGTATCATAGGATTCCTTGTTTCCTTGGCTTTGCCTCTGTCTGGGCTGTATGTCATATAACAGGGCTTTGGCCCAGGACGTGGGCTGTCAGATGTGAGGCGAATCGGTAAGGGAATAATCATCCAATAAGCAAATTCATTTCATCTCCTCATGCTTCAATTTTCCCATCCACAAGACACTGCTAATGATACTTCCCCTGCTCTAAGATCTTTGGATGAAGGGGGCTGTGTATGCAAAAAACCCAGCATTAACTCTTTAAAAAGGCTAATCCTCTTTGTCTGCTTTAACCAGGGAAGCATGCAAAGCTCAGTGTTAGATGTGTCTCTGCAGTGCAGAGGAGCTATAATTGGGAGCTCAGAAAGGTACAGGAGAGCAGGGGCAAAGACAGCTTCAGTAGGAGAGACCAGGTAGGATCCCAAGGGTTGGACAGTGGATCCTGAGGGAGGGATGTAATGAGGGCTATGGGACCATGGGTGGTGGGAAGGCAGTGAAGCAGGAACACTTTTTCAACACGTTGCACAATATAAGAATGATTTGGTAGCAGATTTAAAACATGCAGAACACAGCCCTTTCCACACCACTCCTAGTGATACTGGGATTGGCCCCAAGAGCTTGTTATTGCCACAAATGGAACTGGTTTTTAGCAGTATCCCTGACTGACCTACTGACTGAGGAGAACTGCCAGAGTCCCCCACCATCCCTAGGATAACTATCAAATTTTGCAAGGTTTTTTAAGACCTGTGCACAGCCCTTTCCTAAGGACCAGAAGTTTGCAGCCACATGTATATATGCCTGTAAATGCCCCTGGAGGGAAGGTAATATCAAGACTCATAAGACATCCTATTAACAGGTCATCTGCTTGCGGCTGCATACAGCCAGTGGATGAATGCATGGTTTCCTTTGGTTACCTTGCTCAGCTGATTACAGGATGGGAGATAGGAAAGGAGAAGGTCTGAGTACACTGATGCCTTCCTTGTAGATTTTCTCTGTGGAGTTTTCACATGGTCACGCTTCATTGATAAAATGAGTCCCAGGAAGGTTTATTCATTTTGCTGCTTATTGTTTTCTCTAACAGGTGCGATCACTATAATTAGGTCTGTACAACGGCATTTTCTTGTTACTTGAATTCCTTCTGTCTCTCAGATGCTCCTGGCTATAGCACTACAGCGGCTGCTGCTTGGAGAATGAGTGAAAATGAGTTGTTTTCTTTCCCTCCTTTTTCTTCATTCATCCGTATTAAGCCAAGAAAAACATAGCCTCCACCTCACACAGATCATTTGCTCCTCATCTTTCTTGGGCTCAATTGAAGATGTAACCAAATGCCTTCACTCGCCTCTGAATCAGGCATCACCCTTGAAAACGCAGCACAGACCAACACTAGAGACAGATACAAGCACAGGAGCAGAAAGTAGCTGGCATGAGATGTGAAGGAAAAGACCAAGGCTGTCTCTGGAGAGCTGTCCTGTTCCCCCAGCTTTGGAGGGAGGGCACGGGGCAGCTCCACCATTGACTCTCTGGACTGACGGCAGGGCCAAGGGTAGCACGGTAGTGGAAGTACCACACATGGGTCCTGTAGGAGCGGTGTTGTGGGAGAGATTGATATCCAGTGGTTGAAGGGGTGTCTACTACATTTTTTCCTGATTTAGAGGCTGTATTTCTTTCATTACAATTTAAAGCACACACATATATAACCCATCAGGCAAGGGTTGTCAAAACAGGCAGAGCCCAGTTCAAATATCTGGGAATGTGTGGATGCATCCAGTTTAACCAGCAAACTATCCTTTGAGGCCACAGTAAACCAATGCCTTCCATCTCTAAAAACACTGGGCCTGCCTAGAAAACAAGGGAAAACAAGTCTCTGTTGGCACTGTACAGAAGTGGGATATTTTCCCTGTCATTTTCTTGCCTTATTATATGATGTGCCAAAAATTTAAATTCAAATAGTGCTTTGGAGCGGGGTCTTTCTGGGAATGACGGGGCTGTGTGTTGGCAGCGGCCTGAAGGCCTGATCGGTTTGAGGCTATGAGAGACGACATCGCACTGAGAAAATGAGGCTCTCAGGATTAACAACTGGGGGGGTATGTGCTGCTTTCAGTCAATCAAGCCCAAACTCAGCCAGAGAGTAATCAAGCTCAATTCAACCGGCTTCTGTGTTATTATTGTTATTATTTATCACTTGAATTACTGGAGCACCTTGAGGAGGCAACTGAAATGAGAGGAGAGAGGGCTGGTGCTGTACAAAGATATAATGAGAGCGTGGCAGTCGGGGTGAGCACACAGGCTGCAGAGACGAGGCTGGCAACAAGCAGGAGAGAAATGGGGCTGCAATTAGGCATTGGCAAAGTGAGTCTGTCAGCCCTGTGGGGAGGATCCTGCTCCCTGATTTCAGGCAGGCTGCTCAGCATCCTGCATGTTTAAGGATCTTTCCATAGCTGGTGGAGACAGAGATGGCAGCACAAATTCCGATGTAGGCCCTCTGAGGAGCTGTGTGCTCCTCACTGAATAGGGGACACCGCCTTCTTTCAGGTCCTACAGGCTGCAGTGAAGCACAGCAAATACCACCACCCACAGGTCCAACACAAACTCATACCCTTGATAGCCCATGTTACACTCAGCAGTTGTTTCCATCCGATATCCTACACGTGCAGACACGCATCCCTATCATGCTCTACCAACCCATCAGGTCCTTCATCTTTCCCATTCTTCCTCAGATATGGGCTTTCACATCTCACTAAAGTTGTTGCCCGCTGCTTGCTTCATCCAGGCGATCCCTCGGCACCCACCACCCTCAACAGTAAAGCTGGTGTGTCCCTTGTGTGTCAGCTGGGGTCTGTTCAAATGAGGCAGGAGTCAAGTCCCTTCCCTCTGGCTTGCTGCTGAGCTCACACCCACTGTCATCTGTAAGTAATATGCTAGACGTGTTTCTTTTTTTTCAGTAAAAAAAAAAAAAAAAAANTATGACAACCAGATGGTGAATCACCATTTAGTAGGAGCAGGCAGAGAGGACTCAGTCAATCACAGGGTAAGTGATAAGACACCAGAGTGAACTACCGAAAAGAAAGGCAGCTCATTACACAAAGCACTAAATTATTCTTATTGGGACTTCTCCTCCTTTTTTTCTTCTTTCTATTTTTTATTCTGAGCCATAAAGCAAGTAATTCCACTGAGACCCACTTTTAAATGATTAACATTTCCATTTTAACTTTTGTTTTTGATTATGTCCCTGCCATTAATCTTTCTGTCTTTTTCTGTGCCCTGCTCTTCACCTCATCTTCTAACTTTCTAATTCCCTCGGCCTGTCTCCTGCACCCACAAAAGCAGCCATAAGCCCTGCTGCTGGTGGGAGCCTTGGACGGATCAGGCCAAGGTCAGGAGGGATGGCCCAACACAGCATCACCCGAGATCCCAGCAGCATCATGGCCCATCAGCAGAGGCACCGTCCCTCCAAGCCTCCCTATGCTTATTTGCATGGATGTTTGGGGGCAATTTAATTAACTCAGGTAAAGAGATAATGCTAAGATACACCTGGCCAGCAATCCTTGCTTGACTGAGATGGGAGCTGATGATATTGTGGCTGGCTGAGAGCTATTTCTCTGTCTCTTCATTTCTACTGAGCAGCTAGAAATCCCAGCATCACTGGGAAGAAAAGTCTTGGGCAGCACAGTGTTTTCAGCCAGCGTCACAGCATCGTCTGCCTTTGCTGTTTGAGGAGGCTGGATGTGAACCACGGCTCCTTTTCCTCAGGGAAGACACTGGGGAAAAGATGGTAGGTCAAAACAGACCGCTGGCCATCTTTGCATGTCTCTGGGTAAATATGAAAATGGAGGGAGCATTGATTATTCGTTGATGGCACCCATGGTCCAAAAGAGCTGTGGCTTGCTGGGCTGTGTTCCTGTCCTGCCTCTGATGCTGGCCTGTGCCAGGACATTCCCAAAATCTCCTCCTGCCTCAGTTTCCCTTTGTGGCCAGAAAGGTAAATATTTGGTAAATATGAATAAATATGGTAAAAAGGTAGATACTTTCTTTGCAAAACGCTGTTAATGTGGAACAAAATCTCAAGTTTTTACAGCTGCCCCCTGGCACCGAGGAAGACTGTTCCCCTTGGGGCAGCCCCTCGGTAGGAGCAAGCTGAGCCGTGGGTGTCGCTAGCCCATAAAACCCCTCTCACTACCAGTTTCCTTGCCCTGTTGGCATTCATAGCTTGTTGATGTGTTTTCAGAGTGTTAGGCAAAATAAAGATAGTCAGTTGTTTTATTACTCATTTTTCTCGCTTCTTAATGACAGCATGCAGTGCAACTTGTTAATGAACCGGGCTGAAGTGAATGCATTGGTGGGCACAAATGAAAACGAACCCAAGGACTGGCTTTTGAGAAGGCGATAAACCTCAGTCCCTCACAAAACAGCCTCTCCTCTGCCTGACCCCTTTCACCGCCAGGAGGGCTGCGGCCGTGGGTGGATGTAAGCGGGCATGGCAGCCTGCTTTTGCAGGAACCAAGGACTGGAGGGTGCCGGGGGGAACAGCTGGGTGATGTGCCCCTCCTCGGCTATGAAAGCAGCATGGCTGGGCACACACCACCCACTACTGGGGGGAAGGGGGGCTCAGGGCACAGACTTCTTGCAGCAGTACAGTACAGCCCACGAGCAGACTACTTGTTGGATGACACGGTGTTGTCTTGCCTAAAAAACATGCAGGCGAAGCCGATACATAAAAGTACTTTTTTAGCAAAATGGGAGAGCTTTAGCTTTGAGCAGCATGGGGGCACCGCTTAACTGGCGCGGCTCAGGAAGATGGGTACTTGCTTGTCAGTAAAAAACAAATCTCGCACTTGAAGTGAAAACAAATTAAAAATAATTAATCAGTGGAAAGCACTTCATTTGAACTGGGGAAAGCAGATGCAACTAGCAAGGCTAGGTGGACAAACAAAATAATCAAATCAATACCTACACTTTTCTTACTGGCTTGCAGCCACGGGCTACAAAGTGAGAGCAGGTGTGTGGATCCACTTTGTTTCTATTAACTATCAGCTGGTTCTGTAATTAACTGGAATTCAGACCCACTGGGGGAGTTATTGCCCTGTCCATGGGTGGATCTTCTCTGTGTGAGGGCGGCAGCTCCCTCCTGCTGCCTGTGTCTCCTAAATCTCACCTCACTTCTGCACAAACCTCGCTCCTTCCATTCAAACCAGAGCTGGCTGCAAAATGTAAATTGTAGGAGGGTGGTAGATACTGGAGGGATCAACCCAGTTCATTGCTGTACCAGCTAATCAGTGCCATTGTCAACAGGAATAGCTGTAAACGAGTAGGGCCAGGTGTAGGACTTAGTTAATAATGCTCTAATTGAGACTAGATTAGCGGGCCCTGACACAGGGGCAGGGCTGGGGAAAGATTTTGCTTCTTTTTTGTTTTTAGCTGTTAAAAAACAGCTTAGATTAGCTTAGATTTTGCAGATGGCAGTCGTCTTGTTCACGTGCCAGAATTATGTGTGCCCCCTGTGGACAACCCCCAGTGCCGGGGCTGTTGTAGCCTCTGTGTGTGCTTTCATAAGCAGAATAGCTACAGAAAATGCCTAATACATTTAGGAAGAGAGCAGTGTCCCCCTCCCTGTCCTGGCCCCATCAGGTCCTGTGGGCTGAAAACAATGCTGATTTTAATCAGTGAAAGATGCCCTGTGAAATTTGGGTTCTAATACTCAAAAACCTGGCATCAGGAGGTTGGCAGTTTCCCAGTCTCTTACTAGATATGGCCCAAAAGCATCTCCACTGGAGAGAGAGAAAGTTTTATTTTCTTCAGTTTTTAATTATTATTTGATATTTGCTCTCTGAAAGAAGAAGCTATCTTGGTCCTAGACCTGGCTAGATACTGAGAAGAAAGGCTCATAAATATTAATTTCAAACTGTTCCAAATTAATTCCAGTGCAATTCTTTGCGGTTTTTGCTTCTCACGAACATTCAAGCAAATGAGTTTTGCTAGGAGGGGTAGTAACTAAAAAAGACAAAATGTTAGCGAAGTGTAGAGAATATTTGCCAAAACACCCCAAGTTTTTCACTTTGAAATTACACGCAGTTTCGGTAGTGATCAGAACAGAGCACGAAGAATTAGTGTTATCCCGCTGGGGCCAAGAAACATGCTGTATCACCTGCATACTCAAACCAAATGGAGCACACTGCAAATTTCGAGTAGCACCAATGACTCATAAGTTGAACAAGTGGCTTGGAAATTCACTGAAAAAGAGTTTATTTAGAGAAAAAAAAACCAATCAAATAATGGGCAAATCACAACCAGAACAGGAACAGTTCACCCGAGACCCACGTTTCATTGCTAATGAATGCTTAGCTCATCCTTCCTCTACCCTCCATGCTTTTTTCCGTCCCCTTTCTTAATTTTGCCACTTCAAGCTTTTTGTTTAGGCAACAGAAACATGTATTTCACCTGCAGCACTTTCTTATTCCTGAGATGAATGTGTATCTGCTTTAGAGGCTGGAAAAAATCATTACTCTGAGATTCAGGGTCTGTTTGCTATTCCAAAAGCTTGTGAAAGAAGGGAAGTTGAGTCCTGATGATCAAGATTGCATGTGTGTCTGTGTGTGTGTGTTTGCATTCACACCTTAATGTGCATCTCAGTGGTTCTGTTCCTTCCTCACCCCCCTTTCTCTACCCAAGGTCTAATTAAAACAAGAATGCACCAGGCTGCCTTTTGCTCTGTTTCATCTCCTGATATTTTTATGTTAAATCCACCAAGGAAATCTCCTGAAGGCTTTGAAGTCTTGGGGTGTGTGAATAAAGATGTCACAACGGTAGACACAGGGCTTCTTAATGAGGACAGAAGGTTTGATGTCGGAACACTTCAGTGCCCAAAGGAAAGAGCTGCTCTCCAACAAGCTCTCCCTTTCTCTCTCTCCCTCCCTCTCTTTTTTTGTATTCTTGCTGCAAGGGCCTACTTTTTTTTCCCCCTCTTCTATGTTTTTTATTCTCTCCCCACCTTTCAAGGAGGAAGGGGATAAATGAGAGGAAATGCAGGGAAAATGTGCAGTTTTACAAATCCTATCATTGTTCATGCCACTGTTTTCTTATCTCATTTCACCTCAGTACCATCTGAGATACCAGCCCCATCCAGACTCCTACTGCCTTCTTTGCCATCTGGCCTGAGGCAACAGACCCTCTCTCTGCCTCTGTCTCTCTCCCAGCCAAAAAGTTCTGACTCAGGGAAGGAAAGTTTAGCTTTAGCGAGAGGAGGTTTCGCTTGAAAGAATCCCCATGAAGTCAAAGGTTAATTTAATATAACTGAGAGGAACATCTGATCCCTAGAGTACAAAATTCATTATCACAAGCCTGGTCAGTGACAACAGCTCCAAATACTCCTTGGGATCTCAATGTGTTTGAGCTGATGTTCTGTGTCTGCTTTGAATTTGACTGCGGGATCCTTATCCCTATTGCTTTCCCCCATTGCATCTGGGAAGTCAGCTAGTAAAATCATGGAGCAAATAGAAACCAAAGAAACTTACCTCATCCCATCCTTTTCCATGCTATGAAACCAGAATGACAGGATGCCATTAAGGCAGGGCTGGACATCCTATTGGGCACATCAGTGCTACAGTGGAGAAAGCTTTCAAGTTTCATAGGAAGAAGGCACTTCCAACACATGGGAAATGTCTGTTGGAGCCAGGCGTTGCCTCCCCTTTGGGGTGTGCTGTCCTCTGAGGGAAGTGAGCAGTTGTCTTATTGCAACTCTCAAATGTGAGATCCCTCCTTTTGTGCACTGTCCTTAGCATCCCAGACAAAGACCATTCTGTCTTGCTCCCCATTTTTCTCCCAGCATAATGGGTTTCCTGGAGGGCTTCCCCCGTGTCCTTCTGTCCTATGGACCATTTGAGAATCTCTTTTCTCATCATGTCTCTGCAGGATCTTATCCCGAATCTTCACGTTATCTGAGCACCTTCCACTCTACTCAGTGTACTTCAATGCAGAAGTCTAGCGCACGCAATGCAATCCTGCCCTGAAGGGGGTAGTGTCAGTGGCAGAGCATGTTGTTTTGGTGCTGTTTATGTATGTACAGGATCCTGCTCTCGTCCCCTGGACCAGTGAGCACCTGAAAAAAAGGGCTGAGGCCTTGAAGGCTCAGTGACTTTGAAGTTCATGTCTTCATGAGAGATGAGTTAGGAGTACTTTCTAGTCTGTAGCAGAGAAAAGAAAGTTTGGGGCAATGCTGTAAATCCAACCCAGTGGCTGCAGAAGCCTATTTAGCTCCTAGGGATCCTGCCTGTGTACTTTTTCATTAAGCTGAAGCATAGCTGGGGTTTTTGCTGCAAACCTCCAAATTTCAAGCTCAGCATGAGTCAGTCCCAAAGTACTGAAATATTTAAGGGCTTTTTTCACTCAGGAGCTGGATTTATTGACAGCAAACGAGCTGTATCATTTTTCATCTAAGAAAACCCTGATGTTTGGAGTTGGTAGTGATGATGATGATTGTTTGAAATTAAGCTCTTTGCATTGACTGACCGCATCTGCTCAGTTCTATCTTTGTCAAATAAGCCAAAATCTTCCTTCCCCATTAAGATTCCTCCTCAAAGCCTATTGCCTTCTAGCCCCCTCGGGTGATGCTAATACATTTTAATAGGGATGTGGGACCACACTCACCTCCTCAGTTTGTACTTTGATTTAGTCGTCTAGGCCTGTGGACTTGCAGTCCCACTGCTGAGAGATGGCTGGAGGAGGGAGGTGAGCTGGGAGAGCCTACCTGCATGCAAAGGGACCTGGCACAGCAGCTGGGATGGATGTCCCAGGTTGCAAAATACCTGTGCAAGTGCAGGATGGGTAGTTTCACAGCAAGGGAAAAGTGAGTGCTTTTGCTTTGCAATTTTGTTCAGAAGGGAAGGTGGGTAGTCAGCCCTTTCCGTCCCCCTCAAAAAAAAAACCACAACAATCTTTTTTCCCTCTTTCAATAAAACAAAATGCATAGACTCACGTGATTCACTTTGATGGTGTATATTGCTCAGAGAGGCGGAGGTTTGTGCTGGAAAATATAGGAGCATAAGCTGAGCTCTGACCCTTATGTTTACTGCTCAAACCTGCTGCAGCAATCAAAGGTGCCCACCGTTCCCCTGCCAGAGGATGCGACCCCTGAGGCAGAGATCTGGACAAGGTGCTTCTGCCTACACTGTGATCCTTTCCGTTCCCTAGACAGTGATTTACCATCAGCCTCCGCACTGACAGCAGAAGTTAACGCAGCGGCAGTGAGTGCTTATCCCAGGCAGAGGGGCAGGGAGACAGCTGGGTTGGTAGCCTGTTATGGCAAGATCTGCCAGAGGCTGCCTGTCAAAATGAAGCCCCTCTCCGCCTGTCAAGCTCAACACTCGTTGTTATGATCTGGCCTTAGACCAGGGCTCTGACTTTACTGTGCTCCAGACTGTGCAAATTTAGCAGAGTATCAAGTTATTTGCTTGGAGGCTGGCAATTTTTAAGTGAATGTTAACGAATCTGATGGGAGTATGCTAACAGCTCAGGTTACCATATAGTTTTATTATCTGTTTACCCACCCCTTTTTAGGCTAGAGCACTGTAAAAGCCTGGTCTGTAAACCCAGTAAAATCCCAGGGAAGCACAGGACCAAATCCACTCTTGTGAGACCCCACCTGGAGCACTNCCTCTATGAAATCTCAGTTTCCCAGAGCCAGCCAAACCTGGATCTGATCATCCTTCAAATCAGAGAGCATTTGTTTAAGCCATTCAGCTCCCTACCACTGTTATAATTGCTTCCACCATCAGACAGAGGATTAAGTCCTGCTCAGGTTTAAGGTCACTCCTCTCCCAGGCTGCATGAAGCCATCTGGTTTTTGTGCCACTGACCTTTGTCAGTCCACATTAATTTACAGAGGCTGGTGAAAGAGCTCAAAACTTGCTTTCTGCAGAGCCATGAGTCACTACTGGGAGCTAGATGGGTAATGAAAAAGCTGTTCAGTTGTGTTTTGGTTTCCAGATCTTCGTGAATAAATCCCTGCTCGGGTCCAATCAGATTGTTGCCTGTAAAATTCCCTGCCTATTACTTTGATCCTGCTTGCTTGCATCTCTAATCTCCACAGCACTGCAAGCCAGTATGCTACCACAGCCCCAATTACCAGCTACGGCTTGTGATTTTGCGTCATCAGCCCTCTCCACTCCAGCATGCCAGCCCCCTTTGTTTTTCCACGTGCTTCTAAACACTTCAGCATCTTTTTCCGAAGTCGCCCTGTACACAAGCAACCTCTGGCCCTGTCTTGTAGTAAACCCATGGGGTTCAGTGTCTCCAATCCACCCTATCTAAACCAAAGTTTTTCAGCGATACACATTGCAGAACCTGAGCTATAGCCAGACTTGTCAGCGACTGTGGGAGCATGTCTGGCGATACAAAGCAGCAACGGCTGATGAAAATGATTGATTGACACTAATTGGAGGGGTTTCTGGATGTGCTTCTCTCTTACTGAAGCTTCTGGGAGGAAAGTTGTCCGTCCGGCGGCATGGGTAGGAGGGAATTCAGGACAGACTGCCAGCAGAGGGAGCTTCCCACTGCACATGCCATGGCCTCACGCTGCATCTTGTACCCAGAGCTGGGCACAGGGGGAGTACATGCATTATACACCACTTAGCCTTTCTCTTGCCTGGAGCCCTGGGTCGCCACAGTAGCACAAATGCCATCAAACCGCTCCAATCTGATTTGCTGAACTTCAAGGGGTCCTTTGGTATTCACAAAAAAAAAAATAAAATACAGAGTTTCTTCAATTCATTCTGGAAAGTATTTTCTTTCCTGCTTTGTTGGTTGTGTGATTGTTTGGTTTACTCTGCTATTTTAAAAGGTCTGTCAGGCAGCCACAAAGGAAAAAGATTTCCACGTGACCAGTCGTGTGCCATGCAGGAAGAATAGCAAATAGTTGTACTAAGCAGTCTGCCAGCTCTCCGTAGCGAGGAAGTTCGCTGTTTGAGCTGGTCTCTCCATCCTTGTGAATAGCATCCCTAGGGATGCGGGGCGCTTTTCAAATGAAAGGCTCTCTGCCAGCGGACCTTCAGTTTGGGAAATCCCATTTGGCATGCTCGTGCCTCAGCGGGCTCTTGCTATGCTTTCCCCCTCCTCTGAAGTGATACGCTGGTGAGAGATGGGAGAGACATTTCTCTTGGCCGGGTCTGCAGAGCTGCTTCATTGCAATGCGCCAGCGTGGATGAAAGGAGAAAGCTGTCAGAGATATGGATGGGTGGTCAGAAGTCAGGGTCCCCTGGGGGAATGACCAGTGACCTCTGTTATTGGAACAGACATAAATGAAAGGGGCCTTGATTGCATCATTTGTAATTAATCAGCAAAATTTACATGAAAATAAATAATGGGAAAGAGTCTAAAAGAGTTGGGGAAACCCAAGTTATTCAGGGCTGACTGCACTGCTACCTCCCTTTTCCTTTGCCCCTCTGTAACTAGATAGCCCTACGGAAGATAGCCCAGGGCCAAAGGTGCAATATCCCACATTCTTGTTCCTATCTTGACTTATCTTGGCCCCAGTAAGGATTTCGACCTACGTTTTGCTTCCAAAGCTGAATGACTGTAGGCAAAGGGCTGAGGTGCCATATCAAAGAATCTCATTACGCTTAGCACACGTATCAGGACATGGAGCGTAAAGGTGATTAAAACATCTAAAAGTCCTTCCCTGCCTCTGATGCTTCTCTGTGCATTTCTGATGCTCAGGTTGCACATGTAACCTTTGCCATCTGCAACGTGGACACCGAGGAGAGCATGCAGCTCAAACTCCGTGTGAACAGACATTCAGACCCCAGACCAAAGCACACCTGCTGTGCTTCCTAAGAGAGCTGGGATGCACCTACGCTTAGATCTCTCCAGTCTTCCCAGAGTCTATGAAAACAGGTGAAGGAGAAATATTTACCAGACTTTGAAGTATATGGAGCAAACCACAGCAGTGCACCTTGAATGCATAGAGTTGAATGTAGCTGAAGCCAGTTGCATCCTCTCTGTGGGCGAATGCTTTCAAAACAGCTGTAGACTTGTGAGGGGAAAGGATGCATCCTTGGGCGGTATTTCAACAGTCACATGTTGTCCAAGGTACTTTGGTGTTGTAACCGGCTAGGCATGGATGTGCCAAACTCTTCTAGCAAGAGCTTCTTATAGATGGTGATGTTGGGATCAGGCAAGCTGGCAAAAACGGTGTGTGTTCAGCAAAATTCGGCATCCCTTTTTCCTATAGAAATTACCGCCATTTGAAGTATCCGCAGTGGTACTGCAAGCCAGACCAGCTGTGTCTGGGTAATTAGCTCAAAGTTCAGATGAGGTTTGTTCACAGAATTGGGGTGGGAGGGGTGAGTCAAATGTGGTTTTCACCATAATTTGAAAAAAATTGCAGCTCTGTAGAAATTTGACCAACATCCCCTTGAAAGACCCCCATGTGTAACACAAGAAGGCCTGAGTGATTTATCCTCTGGTGTGACCTCAAAGCAAGCATCATGCTGACATTGGCATCTGTGTAAGAATCAAAACAAGAAACCTTGCAAAGGGAAACAATCTCACTTCAGTCGGCTCCGGCAAGCATCGCAGTGAACTTGCTTGATGTCAAAAAGGACATTAAGGCCATAAAACACCTGTTTGACATTGCTTTGGATTGTATTACTACTTGTGCCTTAGATTACCACCTACAAATACTCTTCAAAAGCAAATACACTGTCTGTCACTCCCAGTGCGTGTTCTTCCTTCCACACGGCATGACCAGTTTCCCATTCCTTGTCTTGGGTCTGTTTTGCACATCTCATGCCAGAGGGTGACCCTGCTGAAATCTCTGTTTCCAGTTCTGCAGAGTGAATCACAAGCCTTCAGCTTTTTTATTGTCACTGGGTTTTCAAGAGAAGAATACTTTCAATATCTTTGTATTTTTAAAACCTCACTAAATTCAGAAGTGACGGGCAGTGACCCATGAAGTTCGAAGCAGCAATACTTCTTGGAGGATGTACCACTTGTGGGAGTCAGTGATTTCCCTGATGTGCAGAACAAGAGTTTGACTGCCTTCCATATAGCAAATGCACACATTGCCAGATTTTGATTTTGATTCCATCGATATCAACCTGCTTAAAATACCATTGGCTGCAGTATCAGTGCCGGATGTGGGCCAGATGCTGTACATTGCACCTGATAATTTCTGCTTCCAACACAGTGAACAACCTCTGTTTTAAACTCTGACCTCTCTCTTTCTCCTCTTCTCTTTCTGGCAGCCTGTGTGGATGAAACTCAGAAGTTTCCTGCTAAGCTTTTTGCTTGCTTTCCTCTAACCTTACTTCTGGAAGTCTGGTTCAGGCTTTCTACATTGCACCTTCATTCCCCTAGAATCTAAAAGTGAGCTGGTCATGTCAGCATGTCTGTAGCCTGGCCTTTTCTCTCTCTGAGAATGAAATAAGCAATATTCCGCATTCCTCCTTCTCCGGTGAGCAGAGCTTGTGATGCCTGGTCTAGGGTTAATCATAGGGTTAACCAAGTCATGAAAAAATATTCTGGGAAAATGCAGAAGATTTCTCGCTTGGTTGGACCGAGCAATCTTTCTTTTTTAAATTCAGTGTCACGGGGCAGCCAAACAGATCTCTCTTTTACTGTCACTCTCTTCTGCTGTGGGTCAGCAACATGATGTGCTTCTCCTTCCTTGCAACTTCAGGGCATAGCAGAGAGCTGTAATTTGCCCTGGCCCTTTCAGAAAGTCATCTCAGTTTTGCCTTTGCTTCAGCACTGTGTTAGGAGAAGCCAACCAGCAAGACCCAGCGCTGTGGCTTGTCAGCCCAGACTGCATACGCCTTCTCAGAGGGGGCAAAAGAGAGTTTCTTTCTGTACCACCCCTGTTTCAGTGGTAATAAGAACAATAACGGAGCAGCAACCTGGCTTACTGCAGGCAGAGTGGTCTGGGCAGTTTTTGTCCCAGAAAGGAGTAAATGACGCTTCTGCTGGGCCTGTGTATCCCAGAGGGAGTCACTAAGGCTTCAGACAGGTCATATAGAAGTGCCACTGATGCCTTTAGACCACTGAGATGCTCCCTTTTCCTGAAGGAGGTTCCCTTTGGGAAGGTTAAGGTACCCTGTAAAAGCTAATTCCAGACTATATCTGAGAGGAGCACTCCCTTCTCTCCAACTCTGTCCTCTGAGGTCCCCTTACCACCTCCCCAATTTTTCCCCATAGCCAGGCTGTTTCGATTTCTCCTGCCCTTATCAGATTTCTGTTCCTCCTCATTCCTCCCACCTCTGTCTGTGGCTGCTCCCATCCTCAGGGAGGAGCAGTGCTCATTTGTACCTAGCTGGGCAGCCTGCAAAGCTTTCTGTAAGTTTTAGGAATGACTTTTCAAGTTGTTATTTATTACCCAAGTCAGCTCATGTCACATTCGGAAGGGTGATGTTGCCTGTTGCCTTTCACAGCCAGCATCTACATTTTGCTTAAAGTCTGTGTGCAGCAAGGGAGCCTTGATGGGTGTGTGCACAGCACTCTGTTAAATTAGCTGGTGCCTGCCTGTCGTTGACAACCTCTTGTTACTTCTCCTACCGCCTCCTGCTTCTACAGTCCATCATGTTAATGGGGGAGCAGCCAAACATCCACACCGAACATCCTGGCTCCAGATTCAGAGTCATAGGCCCTTCTTTACACCTTTGGGAGGTGCAAAATGTGTCAGATGAGGGGAAATTCAGGAATGTCCTAAAGTGTGTGTTTCTGGTGTGGGCGAGCAGCGTTCAGCATTGCACCATTGACCACTAGATGCCATAGCCAAGGAGCATGCAGAAGTGCTTCTAAGAGCACTCCACCTACGAGGAAGGAGGAGGAGAAGTCCTGTTGCTATCTTATAGCTACATTTGGAGCATTGGTGAGCGCAAGGTTTTAAGCAAAGGGTATGTAGAGGGGAAGAAAAAGCAAGAGAAGTAGTAACAACACTCTCAATAATGAATTTCTGCATCCTGGTGCCCTAATGACCCAGGGGGCTGGTGTGCTCTGCTGAGCTCCTGGCACACAGCACAGTTAACCCAGACACCCTGCGCTGCTTGTGCACACGGGAGCAAAGTCCCATTGCAAAGTCTAGAAAATGATACAGAGAGAAGCTCCTTTCCAAAATTACTTTTTTTTTTAAATGGCCTTATAATCTGGTGGGAGTTGATCCTTTATATCACTTCTTTTAAATTGCCTTCTGCTCATCAGCTGTTCTTTAAGAGACAAACAGACCCATCTTCATGTCCTGTCCTGACCTGCTGGTGGCTCTGAGCCGCTGCCAAGCAGCTGCTGCTTTGCACCGCAGAGAGGGCTCTTTTCTCTGGGAGTGGGGGTGATATCTGTAGACTTAAGGTTTCAAAGTGCTTCCTAAACTTCTAGGATAAAAGCCACCGGAGAAATGTAAAATATTAGTGGTATTTTAAGAAAGCGTGTGGGTGTGTAGACACAATTAATTTTCCTTTTTATAGGCCTACATGGAATATCTCCATCTCCGAGGAAGATGCCTAGATCTATAGAGCGTTGGCATCCCGGAGGAGGGCACCGCTCTGTTCATGTTAACAGAAAATGCCATTGAAATTAACAGTGCAAGAACACTGTTGTGGTCAGGCTGTGTCAGCCCCATAAATTATCGTACGTGTGAGAAGCAGCAGGCTCAGAATCACTCCGTCCTTCCCCGGCTCAAACAGCTCTTTCTTCCTTGTTAAATGCGCACGGTAGCAGTCGTAAGGGATTTTTGTCATGTTAGTCCCCCAAGATCAGAGAGGAGCTGATGCGACTTGGATTAAACAGCAGAGGGTATGCGTGCTCGCACACACGCAGGCAGAGTGTCTGCTCTCATGCTATGTGTTGTTATTGACACACTGCACCTTAATGGCTATAATGTCAATGGGCACTTTGGGACCTTTACTCGTGGATTATTAATGCATTAGACCAGAGTTTTTATGGGTTATTGTGTCAAGAGCAGAGGGAGTGGATGCCTGCAGTATATGGGCAGAATAAGGGTGTTTTTTAATCAGGGCTGTGGTATACACTGTGAGTGTTGCACCTTAGAAATCTCATTTACTGCTCTGTCATACCTGCTCTCAGCAAGTGGGATCTCACTGCAGCTTAGAGGACAGCATGGAAAAAATGACACTGCCAGAGAGGAAAAGGGACAGTCTGGGAAAAGGAAGAGATGCTCACGGCTGTAGCTAGGCAATCGCACATTGCCGTCCCAGGCTGTGGGGAGATTATTTCCTGGCACTAGCCGCTGATACCCTGAAACATGAAGATTAATAGGCTCTTTATTTTATTGTTAGTAACTGCAGGTGGTGCTTTTATTTATATAAATGTGTGCTGCTCTCCTCGCTGTGGGCTCAGCCCACGACAAATCCTCCCATGAGACTTCAGGGAGAGAAAGTTTCTCACGCTGCCTCTGTGCCAGAGAGCAAATGTCACACCGCAGGCCAGAGCGGGAGCGTGGGGGTGTCCCCAGAGCCTTTTGAAGGTGATGGAAGCTGCAGGTGCCCAGTGCTGTTCAAGGGCTAGATCCTGTCATTTTAAAGGGCCTTTTTGAACACATTGTGATTTGCAGAGTGTGATGGGGATGTAACAAGACTCTCCGGCTGATCTTCTCTGGGTAAATAGGATATGTATATTTGCCAAAGCCCCGTTTGACAAGACATAGTGGTTAAATCTGTAGATGAAGTGGAAAGGGCAGTATAAGATGTTCGGGCACACAGAGTGAAGCCCTGACTACTGTGCTGGTGGAGCAGGAGAACGCACTCCTGAGAGCAGTGAGGCAGGAGCAAGGAGGACACTTGCGGCACTGCATGATCAGAAATGTCCTCCCTGGCGTCTTAGCAATGAAGTGTCTTCCAGGTCAGGCAGCTCAGAGCAGCGAGCGAGGGGCAGCTCAGCCAAACAGCTCTTAACAAGAGCTGTGGGTTCATTTCTGGCAGAAATTGCTGTCTTTCTCGTAATCACTACTGCTCCATTACGAGGAGACCAGGAGAAATTATCCTCACAACGAAACTAGCTATTGGGCAATAGAAACAATAATCAGCCAGCAATAGAAACAAAGCCCATATCACAGGCTCTCCTCCTAGGCGTTGGCTCTAATATATGGGCTGCAATGGCATGAAGCAAAAAAAAGAGAGGGACGGAGGGCCTGAACCTCAGGAGATGCTGGTTCTCCAAAAAGTTGGAGGGCAAGAGATGACATTGACCCAAGAAGGAAGTTTCTTATTTGCAAACTGCTGTCATTGCACTAAAGGCCCATGTCTTTCATTTTCTCAACTTGGTCTCTCAACTTCATATGTGAAGGAGGCAAAGAAATCCTCCGATCTTCCTGACAATGCTGACTACAGTTCAACTTTTCATCATGTCATATCTGGGCCATGGAAAGGCCCCTGCTTTTATTGTGTGACGACACGGAAATTACCGAGTAATTACAGGATTATGCAGCACCCTGTAAATTAAATGTTACCTCTTTACCTTTTATAGAACAAAAAATAACCATGTAATTACCTAGTGAATTAAGCTGTTAAGGTCTCACGGTAATTACGCATGGAGTCAAAAGCTCTGAGTTCTTCTGGTAGTTACAAGTAAAGAATTATCTTTCATTTTTAAACATATGTTGCAGTTGGATCCCAAAGCCTGCACATTTCCATTTTAATAACACTATGGCCTGCCCAAATGAGAAGAGGCATATGTCTCCCATCTGAGTGTGCAAATAGAGTGAACGTGTATATATAAAATAGATTGGACATATGCAAAACTGACCCAGGTTCATACCAGAAAAATTATATGGACTGAAATGGAGTACCAACAGAGGTAAAACATGATTAGTTGGATGATAACATTTAAAATTATGTTTAGTTTCCTAGCACTGGAATTTGTTTCACAGGAAACAAGCCAGCGTGGTGCTATTTTTAATATACACGTGATTATATTTTGAAAACAGACAATCGTACTACCCATCGGGAAGCTCTGTCCCCTAAAGGGGGATTCAGGACTTGCCATGTGTAGGTGGGTTTTGCCATATACCAGCAAGGAGGGGATGACTGTGCTGGCAGGAGAGCCCCGTGAAACTAAACACATTGACCATCCTGGCTCAGGTGAAGAGGTTTTGCCCTTGTCTTCCAGCAGTAATAGGACAGAGCTCTCAGCTGTGCTGGCCTGGGACCCAGCCTCTCCAGAGGTAGTCAAGGAGAGATGTTGCACCAAAAAGCTGCAAAAGGAGAGGGGCTAGAGAGGAACAAGGGTTTGCTGTCTTGTGGCAGAGCCCATTCCTGTCAAAGGAGTTACAGGAACACATTTTCCTGCTTAAAAAGTGCTGCCAGAGACCTGGATCACAGCAGCGGTTGCTGAATGTGGAAAAAGCTGTAGCACGACCACAGGCCATCCTGCCTGCTCCGACCAAACCAGATGGAGACAGAGCGGAAAGCTCTGAGGCACCAAGTGAACAAAAGGAGGTGACATCAGACCAGTGATCGCAGGTGCTAAAATACATGGGCATGAGAATCTCTAGCATGTAAGTAGTGCTACTCTTGTTCTGTATATCTTCTGCTCTGGTCAGAGATGGATAAAAATGCTTTTTCATTATTTTAAGATTTCATGGGATTTTTAACTGTTCTGCATACCTTTTTTCTTGTTTAATTTTTAACCAGACAAAATCAGATGAAAGTGTTTCTGGTTTTCTTCCCTTT
Source organism: Rhinoptilus africanus (assembly GCA_013400135.1). NCBI lineage: Eukaryota > Metazoa > Chordata > Aves > Charadriiformes > Glareolidae > Rhinoptilus > Rhinoptilus africanus. The sequence goes on from VXBO01011952.1 coordinate 1,186,152, forward strand.
CTTCAGGTTTTTCTATTTCCAGGTTTTTAGGAACGCATTTCAAAAGACCCCAACAAACTCTAATGATGAAACAATAGCTAGCTTCAGCGTTCTTTCGGATGGAAAAGAGACTTTTTCATAGGTCCCAAAACTAGATTCTTTGGCTTCAAAATTTTAGATCCCTAAATCTGAAAAATAGGATGCTACAATATGCCTAACACCATCCAAAAGGTGCAGTGCATTCACCTCCAGCATTTCAAAGAGGCGTTGAGTGCACTTACTAGCCAATTTTATAACTTGCTTTGAAATATGTAGCATGTTATATAAGTGCTCGCTTCGGTAATCGTGGGAGAAAATACAGAACCAGGATAGGGAGCGGGGTTTTTCTTTTAATGAACCTTAACACTGACATTTTAACTACTAACATTGTGTCTGCAGTTTCTATTGCAGACCTAACTATTTCACCTACAAGTCATTCCCCAGTCCAAACAGTAATTGCTCCAGGTACAAAATGAATTGAAGTCATTATCCTCTAATCTTTTTATTTTGCATTTTTTCTCATTTTCATTTGAATATGATCAGCAATTCTCTGTAGCTGTGTTTCATAGTGTTTAAATCCTGCAGTAATGCTGCATGCTGAACTCGGTAACGTGCATTTACTTCAAAGAGTCATTTATATCCCCTGGTAAGCAGGTAGACTTTGCCGCAGAGAGGCAAAGGTGTTTTGGATCAAACAAGCTTTTTTACATGCATTTGTTGCATGATTTCTTTCCCCTTATGTCCATCAGTTTTACTGCTTTGTGGTTGCTATCTGGTGAATATTAAAAAGCACCCTTTGGGATTAGATCAGAAACAGGTGATGGTGAGGGAAAAGTCATGCTCCATCTCATTCCTAGTCTCTTGCGTAACATCCCTTCATCCTGACACAGATTACTGCTAGCATTGTACTCGCCCAGTTCCTCTGCCTTAATAGCCTTACGTCTCCTTCGAAGTGAGATCAAAGAGAGAAAAGTACCAAAGGGCTTACATTCAATTAACAGGAAAGGGGCAGGCTTTATACGTGCTCAGCAGAAGCTCTGATTGCAACAAACTGCTGACTGCATATCATGTACTATCGCTATCAGCATGTGTAACACCAGCCCTTTCCCTGCCAGGCTGAAAGGTGGTCTGGAAAGGCATATGGCATTTCCATGCTCTTCCTGGCTGTATCGGGATGGGGAAAGCTGGAGAACCCATACCCTTCTGCAGGGATGCTGAGGAGGAGGAGAGGGGCTCTGCCTCCTGCTCTGCTTATTTTTTTTTCTCAGAGCTGCAGACTGGAAACTCTCTGTCAGCCCTTGACCGATGTGTTGGACGACTTGAATTTTTAATGATGAGTGATTTCCCACTGCTGTCTTACACAGATCTCAGAGTTAGAGGCTTAGCCTGTGGCAGTCAGAAGTCCTGGGGCAAAAGCTGAGGCTTTTGACCCTTTCTGTATATTTAGAGTGTATCACAATGAAATAAAGCTCTTCTCATTTCTTAGAATATCCCCTTCTTCCCTTCTCCGGGTATTTGTGACATTAGGAAAAACTGAAAAGGTGAGTGTCTGAGAGCTAGCTTGTGATTAGGAGGCATCCAGGACTAGCCACCACTGTGGAAGACATGACACTGGGAATATGAGAGACTTGACTCCCTGTGACAGTCTGGTTTTACAGTTTTTCCATTTCTCCTCATGAAGAGTAGAAGGGAGAGTTATAGAACTAGGAAATGGATGATAAATGCGGAGGGAAAAATTAGAGCATAAGGAAGATGGGGCATGGATCACAAGGGTTTTACTTTTTGAGCACTGCTGAAGTGAGAGAGCACATCCCATCTGGTGCACACTCCGTTCTCATTGCTGTTAACTCTGATTATGTCAAAACCTCACATTTCTGAGGGTTCTGCATATGAAGTTTGGGAAAGACATGAGTCCCTAGCTTTGCATTACTGCTGGGTTTTTTTAGTATTATTTTTTTAGAGCTCTGAAACAGCATGGATCCCTATTTGTATTAAACCACTCTCTCCACTGACCTGATTGCTGAGATAACCTGCAGCTGGAGCTGTCTGAACTTAAGTGACCTGATTACATCTGTGTACAGCCCTGTTTAGCATTCTCTTACATTTACTTCTAACGCAAACCTTGCAGAGCAGGAAGTTCCTGCCACACACGCATGCACACAATCTGTTCCTAGGGATTCAGTACCTGGTCTTGCCAGGAATATTCTCAACTGCTTTAACCTTTTAAAATTTTCTGCGTTACTGTGGGAGACGACCACTCCACACGTTGCTCACAGGTTAACCGTGCTATAAAGAGTGCAGCTGGTCAGCGGAATCAGAAAACACTGAAAAGGTCAAACCATGCCAGTACTGCAGAGGTTTCCCTCTAAATGAGCCTGTGACCTTCACTTAACCCTTACTTTAAATGATTGCAAATTAAGTTGAGCAACTTAGCCTGAGCTCTAAAAATCTAAATGAATCGAAAGATGAAACTATATCAAACAGCTTTCCATCAGTGTCAGGCTGTGTTCTCCAACACACGTATACCAGACAGACATTTCCGTCTGTGAGCCTTACTTACCCACTGAGATATACTCAAATAAAGCCCCATTAACTTCACCAGTGCTGAACGCTATACATGCATTTGTACTGTAATGCTGTCGTCCCCTTGAACAAAGGCATATCCAATCAGGGCTTTTTCCTACAAGGTGTTTTTTAATCTTCTTGGCTTTTACAGGACTTACAGGTATAATATATGGTGTTTGCATAGCAGTCAAAGAAAGGATTCCAGTGCCGTAAATCCATCACCTACTTTCCATCAGCCAATTGTCTGAGCGCTGGTGCTCATGTCAAAGCTTCCATTGACTTCAGCAGGGCAACATCCAGTCTCCTGGACTCTTGGGACAAAATGCCCACCAGTGATTAAATATAATGACAAAACAGAAGAGCTCTGCAGCAAAGCATCCCGTGACACTCCTCGTCTCAGAGGTTGTCAGCCTGCTCCGTGTGGTTACACCAGAGCAAAACCAGAGGTGGGGACCAGTGGTCTTCAGGAAGACCTGTGCATGGGGTCCTCTGTGGGGCCCCAACTTCTAAGCAATCCCCTGTGCCCAGGTGCAGCAGAGCCAGTGACACCTGCCTGTGGCTAAAGGATGGGAAACTCCAGCTAAACTATGAATATTCTGTAGTCAGTCTATTAGTGAGAAGTGTCCTGAACAAGGCATGGATTTGCACAACACTGTCAGCTCTTCGTATTGGTGTTCTTTAATGTGGCCTTTATTTCTTTTATTCCCCGCATGCCTACCTTAGCATTTTTCATTCCGCAGCAACAAATGTGAAAGCAAAACCATTTACTGAGCTGCAAACCCAAGAATTCTTTTCTCCCACCCACATAATCTATATACCAATATATATAAAGCAGACACCTTCACAGAAACACCCCTCGAAAAAAATTCTTAAATCCAGTAAGAACCCAATTCTTCACGATTTTAGATGATGTTGAGACAGGGCAGTATTGGTGGGGAAATGATGTGTCCTATGAGCAGCTCAGATTTGTTCAATGCCATGGTCAAGAAATGGCTGCTCAGTGTCTGATTTACTGGCCAAGAGGATACTCTACTTTCTGAATTCCCATGGAGATGGCCTGATTTCCATAGCAACTGGATTCTTTCTCTTGCCTTTCCCTTTAACAGGTAGAAACACACTTACATCCTGAAAATGCTAGATTGTTCTGAGTGGTTTTGTATTTTTGGATGCCAGCACGCTTTCTGGACAAAGTGTTGAAATACAGCCACCTTAGTTATATTTTTGTTTCCACCTTTAGAACTGGTAGTGACATTATCTTCCATCTGCTCTTAAGATTTGTTGTGATGTTAGCATGAAGTTTTCTCTTTTGCTTTCTTTCCTCTCTTATTCTTTATCATCGTTCCAATTTTCTACTGGACAACCTGCAATGCAGGGTGATGACTACTGAAGAAAGCTCTTGAGAAAAAGAGCACGTCAATAATACCAACTAATAGCAATATCCAAAATACATAGGATATATTTCTAGAGAGAGAAGTTGGTTCAATCTCTGTCCCAAAGACGGATTAAAAATTCATGCTATAATTCAGTATGTCAGATAGGAGATCATGTCAGCAGTAAGTACATACATTATTTGTCACCCATTTGTTGAGGCTTTGTTCAGGTTTTGATTTTATATGCTAACTTGAAGTGTTCTCTTTAGGTCTGTTCTTCCTCAAGTACATCTCCATTTCCTTTCTAGACTACATCTGAATGAGTAAAAAGAATAAAAACAATCCACAAATAGATGGTTTAACCGGGGAGTTTCTTATAGTCATTGTGAAGGGATTCCTATTCCTAGGGAATAAAAGAGGTCAGACCCTGCCAACCATCTCCCTGAGGATCTGTTGAGGACACATACAGGACAAGGAGCCATGGAAATAGGCTTTTGGATAGTAGTTACATCATGCATCATTCTGATTCCTTAAGGAAGGAAGTGCCATGGACATCATGGGATATGTCTGGGAACTACAGGATCTTGTAGCTTAAGTTGCATTTGTGAGGGACCAGAGAGTTGGTGCGCTCTGGAAAGCACCAGGTTTATGGCAGTCTGTACTGCTTCAGTGACTGGTACAAGTTTCTGCATGGCAATGGGTGATGACACAGTTGAAGGAAGGGCAGCAGGAGGTGATGCATTCAGATCCCATTTCTGCTAAGATGGCTGAAGTTCATGAAGGATATTCCTGGCAATTGAAGCCATTTGGGGATCCAGGAAGAAAAGCAAAACTCATGAGGTGCAAAGAAAATGAGCAGTGCTGTTAGAGAGGTGCTTCCCCTTTAGCAAGGAATCAGAGGGATGTGGTGCCTGCACTGAGGGTGAATTTCACAAAGGTCCCTTTCACGCAGCAGTCTGGCCCATGCCCCAAACCTTCCAGTGCTTCAGTGCCACCTCTCCCTGAGTGCACATTGCCCTCTTTCCCCTGAGTTAGTAATTAGTCAGCTGTGATAGTCCAAGATGCCACAAGAGGTCCTGACAGCACTTTGCCAATTCACTGACCTCCGCTATGTTCCAAGCCTCGAGAGGTTACACCCGAAATCAGCCTAAACAATTGGCCGATTTTCCTGTGACCCCCAGTCCGACCTTACATCTGAGTTTACGTTTTTAAATCTCACCATGAGCTGCCGGCTGACATCCACCCTCCCCTGCAGCTCCCGTGCGGCTCTTTGGTTGCCATCATTTCCCCTCCATTTTGCAGCCCCACTTGCCTGCAGACCCTCACCCACCACCCAGCCGTGCAACACAGGTTTCCCTGGCTCTCCCTCCTTATCCCCTTCTCTTCCCTCCTTCCTCTCTTCTTCCTCTCCCCTTCCCTCCTTCCTCTCCTCTCCCCCTCCCCAACTAATGCTGAAAGCCACGGAGGAAAGCACAGCAAATTGAAATAAATGAGAGCAGAGGAAGAAAGGGGGAGGTTGGAGGGAGAGGCAAGGAGTGAGCTCCTGGGGCCCTGTCATTTCAGCTGCCTTGGGGCCATGGGCAGAGAAGGGGAGGGTGATGATGCCAGAGCTGGAGCAAAGTCTGGTCCTTGGCAGTTGCAGGAGCTTTATCACCTGTGACCTTCAGAGCACTTAGTGGTGATGTTAGCGCTGATGAGGAACATTCAGATGATAGCATTAGGCTTGTTGCGGGGGTGGGAAGGACATGTGTGTGCGTGGGAATAAGGGGAGATCAATGTGTGGGGAGGGGTGCTGCTGCCCCTGCATGCCTGCCAACGGGAAGGGTTGGCAAAGAACAAGGTACAGGGCTTGGTTCTGGCATCACAGCATCTGCAGCTCCCACCAGGCACCCCAGGAGCAACCTGGGGAAGCCTGTCCTTTGGGCTTTTCAGAGATATAACCATAGAGGGCACTGATTTGTCAACAAGTCTTAGAGGAAAGAGGCATTTGGGTAAGAAAGAGAGAAGCAAAGGGCCCAAGCATCCTCCTGTGTCTCCTGTTGGTGGGTTATTTCTGAGTTAATGAAGGACTGCTGCTTTTTTCACTTCCGCTGTCTCTTGAAAATACGAACATCGCTGTGAGGTGGGAGAGGTGGCTTCCCCTTCCCGTTTGCTAGAGGAGCAGATGGTCCCACAGATGATTTCTCCTTGCTTCCCTCTGTTGGTAAAAGATACGTAGCCTAGCTCTGGGAATACCATTTCTTGGCAAAGATATCACTGAAAAATAGCAAGGAAATTCCCTAATTCCCAGTACTGTGCTTTCACGCTTCTCTATACTCTTTTTTTATTTCTTTAATTCTACTGATAATGGGAAGGTGCACAGCTGCATCTGTGTTTAGTTACTTAGAAGACACATGCTGCCAATAGCCTGACCCCAGGGAAAACCTCAGGAAAGGTTGCAGACTTGTGCCCTTTGCCGGGTCCCACAGTGGCTCTCAGAAGCTCTGTCCTCCACCCAAGGGGCAGCACCCACCTCTCTCCAGGCTGGCATGGGGATGGCAAAGCAAACCTTTCAGGGTTTACTGAAACCCAAGTTCACCGTGGGGCTGCAGGGTGTCTACGTGGGGATGCGGTGGAGAGGACAAAAAGCCCTTGCTGCCCTCCTTTCGCCGATGGCTCTGCTTCCTCCGCTCCCAGCTAATCCCACTCCTCCCCAGGTGAGACCAGCTGGGAGGAGGCCCATTAGCAGCACCTCTGCTGCAATGTCTCTTTAAAGGAAGTGTCAGGAATAAAGATTTACCTGCAGGTTTAGGAAGACAATTATTGTGCGTTAATTAAATATGAAATGACACTTAAGAGCATATCCATTGCCTTAACAGCGACTCTCTGTAATAATAATAATACTTAGCACTTACATAGCTCTCTCCATCTATACAGTGCTTCACAAACATTAACTAATGAATCCTCACAACCTCCGAGTGAAGCTAAAGAGGCTGTTGGCATGATGGGGAGGGGGAAGAGGAGAGGTATCAGGGGAATAACCTCTTCTTGGCCTGCTGCTGCTGCTTTTCAGGCTGCTGTGGTTTGCATCTTCCCTCCTTTCTGTCAGCCTTCCCCTAATTGTGCTTCACTCCAGCACCATGCGGTGGGCATGTCATGTGGTAGAGAAGGATGTCAGGAGTGCAGCGAGGCAGTACCTGTGGTCACTGCTGGAGCAGGCACTGATGCTTCCCTGGCTCCCAGCACCAGGCTCAGAGTCCCTGGGCATAGCAGCAAGTCTATAGCATCCAAAACTGCCTCCTGTCCCATACCCTTTTCCTCAGGGCTTAGAAAGGGAGCCTACGAGTGGGTTTGCTTGAAGCTGGAGCGTTTTGAATGTGGTTGTAAGAAACAACGTTCTGACTTGGACATAAACATCTGTAAAATGCAGGAGTCCAGTACAGGGCTGAAATAGTCTGTCTTTTTGCAAATCACTTCTAGTGAAGTCATGCCTTGCCTTTAAGTCTTACTGGGGAAGCCAAGGAGCCTCTCCTGAACCTGCTTTGCTTGTCCATGTCCATCCCATCTGCCACATCTGGATTGTCTCAACCTAACCAGGAGGAGAGGGGGAGGATGGGAGCAATGGGCCAGGGCTGTTAGGAGGGAGGAAAGGGGTTACCCACCCCCTTTCAGGGAGGGTTTTTCCGCTCAATCTGCTTCCAGACTCTTTTTTTCCCAAGCTCATTCCTCTTAAAAAGGTAATAAATATTCAGAACTTCTATCTTAGATTAACAGCTATACTATAACAGCTTCAGCACCTACAAAGCCAATGCCTGTGTGTATCCACTAAGCAGTTGTCAGACTGCATTGCTTGTAACATTCAGGGCTTATTTGGAAGGAGGTCTCAAGGCTACACTCTACAAAACACTCCGTAGTGGCCAAGGGGGAAAAAAGACATCGTGACCTAGAAAGTCTTGTCATCTTCAAAGTTCCCTGTTATTCTGCTGTTATTTATTTAGCACTGTAAGCCCACCAGATGCATTTCCAAGTCACTGAGGGTTGTTTTTGTCTTCCAGAAAGGTCTCAAGCAAGCCTTCGAGTTTGAACACACTTATATTTTCAGACATAGTCCTGTCAGCACCAGTGATTTCAGCTGCGTTCCTGGCTAATTCACTGGTGGGCTTCTTGGGGTTGCATTTAGATATGAAAGTGTCACATGGTGCTCCCTGTAGCTTGGTGCAATATCAAAAATTGCCTCCAATATTAAACAGAATCTGCATCTTTCTGCATAGATCACAGTTATCTTGAGTTTATGTATTGAAGAGTCCTTGATAAGCCAAAAAGAAAAATTTATTTAGTCTGTGAGAACTCACCTATCCAGCCCTAAAGGTACAGACCAATGGAAGCCAATCACGAGTAATTTATTTATGCTTCACTCTTTGCTGTCTCAAAAATTGCCTTCCTCCTGCTTTTTACTTTGTTTTGCAAACACAACTCCTGACCTCAGGGGCGTTTGGAAAACCAGGTGATACCAGCAATTCTGGCACCCTCCTTTGGCCACAGGCAGGTGACAAGGTTGGGTGTGTTTGAGTTCAGGTCTCCAGCAGCAGAACCGTTTTGTTGATTCCTCATGAGTGGCTTCCATGCAGGGCATGACCCTGCAGGACCCCCACCCCATGCAAGGAGGAGAACTGCATGGTGACTACCTGCTTATTTACACCTGTACAGCACAGGGAGTAAATCACACGGGATCCAGCTCACCCAGGGCTCATCCTTCAAACCCCAGGAGATTTCCCCAGCCTTTGGCCGGAGCTGGCTAAAAGCAGCCATTCTCCCACCACCGTCCTCATACGCCCACATGGTCTGGAGCTGGGATCTTTCTCCTCCTTCACGAGTTAACAAATTGGCCATTCCCTGAGAGCGGATAATTTCTTCTTAATGGTAGCCATTTCTCAGCACATACTTTGGCTGCCAGCTTTTGAAGGTAATTGCATTGTTATTTAGGAAAGTCAAAGGTGCATTCTTCCAGAGAGGCTCTGGCTGCGAGCAGGCGTGCGGAGGGCTGGCCAGGAGATGGCTTTGCGTGCTCTTGTTACAGCAAGGTGTCACTGCAGGCAGCCAGAAGACAGGGATGGATGTACATCTCCCTCCCCACTCCCCACTCTTTTCCTCCCCAGACAAGAATTGGTAAGAAGCCGTTTGCTGCAAAATAAAGATGGGCATTCCAGTGCTGAAAATACACAACACAGAATGTTCCTTTTTTCTGATAAGAAAGTGATGTCACAGGTGACCTTATTAAAAAAAGGTAAAATGCTTGTTTACTTAAAGAACTTGTTCAAAGAGAGCAAGGAAAAATGTGGCTTTAGGTTATTTTTCTTTCTCTGTTCTTTTTCCTCCTAAATGAGATTGAAATACAGTTTCACATTTGCAAGGCCCAATGCCCTTTCTGCCAAGAAATCCATTGACAGTCCAATCAACAGACATGTTCTGGTTACAGGAATCAGGCATCAGTCAAATGCTTGAAAGCCAGATCCAGCAAATGCAGCAGATAATAGTATTGAAAACAGCCAGTGGGGGAGATGAAAAAGTAATTGGAGTATACGTAAGAGCTGGTATAAGCAGGATGGATCGGCGTATTGCTGACACGAGGAAGGGAGGAGGCAGAGGGGGAGAGCTAATGAGAGGGGTAGTTCTAATGATGGAAGTAGTTCAATGTGTCAGGCTTTTGTTTTTTGAGGGCTGAGAGAAGGATTTATTTGTGCAGAGGCAACTCAGCCTGTGGGATTTATACGCCACCTACACCACGAGTCCCCGCTAGCTTCCAGAGCTGGCTCAGCCCCAGGATTTTGTAGGGTATATCCATAGTAAAAGCCTACGTGGCATCAACAGGGAGGACCACGGGGTGGACTGGCTGTGAAAGTGCCGGAGGGGATGCGGTGGTGGTCTGCAGGGGCGGATCAGAGCGGGGTTAGCAGACTTAGCAGCACGGGGCGAAGGGCCTCCGTGGCAGCCCCGGGCAGACGCGGCTCCAAGCACCCCGGGGTACTCATTACTGTGAGCAGAGCAGCACCGCTCTCTGCCTGCCGAGGGGCTGCATCACTAAACACAGTCATTTCAATCTCGGCAAGCCCTAAAATTTGCTGATTTCATCCCAAACGTAAAAATCTAGAGAAGACAGGAGTGAAAATGAACAGAATAGAATTTGATTGTATGGACTATATCTCCTAATTTATTCCAGAGCCCTCGCTAGTAAAATACTCAGGCTCTGATTAGAGCAGTGAGCGCGGGAGAATTACTCGCTTCCTATGGGTAACATGACGAGCAAATTACCTGAATTTCTTGTAAATCTGTAATCCTCTTTTGGGACTCAGCACTATGGAAATTGCAGAAAGGGGCTGTTGATCTCATACGCTGTGGTATGTACTCCCTCATACTGAGGTTTGGGTGGGTTCACCCTCCGCACATCTCTCTGCCCCGTCCAGGTTATTTTGGCATCTCTTTAGATTTGCCTTCTCTATCCCACTGCTCCGAGCACTTGGCTGTGTTTTCTCTCCCATCCCAGGAGGGGACATTTTCAGGAGCTGCTCCATCGCAGGCTGTGCTGCGACAAAGGTGGCATGGAGAAGGGGGCAATGGGGTGGCCAGGGGACGAACGGAGCACTTTGTATAGACGGCACAAAATATTCGGAAGTAATTCGGATCCAACTTGAGCAAGTGATAAATAAGAGCAGCATGGCAGTGACAGGTCAATCAAATATTTATAGAACTTCATCCATTAGCCTTGCAGCAGCAGAAAGAAAGCAATGAAATCAGGGTGCTCACAGACCTGCGAGGAGCAGGCGTGATGATCAGCTTCCCCAAAATCCTCTGTCATGTGTGTATCTTCTGTGTTGTCCCAGAGTAGTCCGGGACAAACGAGGTGGTGAAAGAGCTAAAAAGAGGTTGGGATTATGTAGCACCATATTTTACCATAAATTCCTCTGATCTCCTTCGGTGGATTAATGTATTTGCATACAGGTGAAGAGATACTTGTACCGAAATGATGGGAAAGCTGAGTGGTGTGTGTAGGTATATACGTATATGTGTGTACACACTGGGAAAGGGCATCAGGTTCTGCAGTTCTCTGGAAAAGCAGTTGCTACAATCAGTGAAATGCCAGAAAAGGTTAAACCACAACAGCTATAAGCCACCCAAGAAACCTTAAGGAGAGAGCAGAGTGGAATCGGAAAGCCTATTTTTAGGATCACATGACATGATTTGATTAATATTTTAGGAGGCAGTTATCATATGCTAAAAAATTGAAGGATTATTAGTAGCATCCTAATGTGCCTGCTTTCAGGGTTTTAACAAGAAGACCCCAAGCAAATTCTCCCTCCTCACCTTTGATCAATCCCATTAGCCGGGGGTTCAGAGAACTGACACATGGATGTGCTGAAAGGTGCAAAGGGCTGTGGAAAAGGTATTCATTTGATTTCAGCACTTTAATGGCAATGCCACGGTACAGCCCGTGCTGAGGCAGGAGGCAGTAGCACACTGCAGACACGTGCAGAGAGAGCAGTGTTTAGCTGGGACGGTCTCCACGATGCTCCCAAGCATCAGTGAAACAAGGCAACAATGGGCTGATGAGGGAAAGGGCTGCCCTGGTCTCCAAGTGGCTAAATAAATGATCGACTTTAAGCTCAGGAAGGATTGCACTGAAGTCCCTCTTTGACCTACTGATGAGATCTATGTGCCTGGTCACATAAATGTGCATCCTTCATCCCTTCTCAGCATTCCCTGGACCATTCCTCTTTCCTTTGGCAACTTGGGCTTCATAAAATGTGTTCTACACATAAATGTCAGTGCTTCACTGTGTGCTTGATCTGGGACTCATGTGATACCACGTCTGATGCTATTCACCAAAAGCTGAATTCCTGTGATTTCAGGAGGAATCTGGGAAAGGAAACAAGCTCGCTCTTCTTCATTCACTGCTCTCCTGACAAAGTTTCATTCATCTGGCCTGCGAGCAGTAGGGACGCCGTGTGTCAGAGGCAACCACTAAGCCAGGGGGAATGAGACAGGGCCCTGCACTCGCCAACAGCCCATTTGCTGAAAATTGATGATCCAAAGTTGCATGGGGAATTTGTATGAATGGAAGAAAAGACAGCTAGTAATTGGGATCGGTGGGTGAAGTGTCAGCAAACAGAAGAAAGGGATACTTTGGTGACAGTGATAAATGCTAGCAGCTTTTGGTCTCATCTGGAGGAGCGAATTAGAGCGAAGACTTTGTAAGAGAAAGAAAGAGTAAAAAGACAGTGGGCTGATGGATGTTACAGTGAAAAAGGCTCAGAAAACAAAAATTCAGCTGAGTGTTTTCAGGGGGATGATCAGACTCAAGTCACAAGGGTCATTCCCCAGGGCTGAGAGGGTCATAGTTTTTTATACCCTCAGGAATAAGCCAGCAGGCTAGCAGGAGATCTACTTACTGTACATCCCCTCCATCCCTGCACTAGGTCACCTCTCAACCCACCCTAGTCCTTTGCTGGTGGCTCGCTGCTGTCCAGAGAGCTACCCCACATTGCAGCACCTGAAGAGCAACCCCTCCTCAAAGACTTCCCTGCTCCAGCCCAACCCTGGAGATTCACGGGTTACCTCACCCTGCGCAGCCAGCCCCAGACACCATCCTGCCGTTCCCCCGCGTGGCGGACTTGCACCACCCATAGCATCCCGCTTGGTGGTAACACAAAGTCACCAGCAACCCGTGCCTGGAGACTGGGCTCCCCCTGTGCTGGGCACCATGCCTGCGTCTGCAAAGCTCCTGGGAGCGGCTATGGGGCTCTCCTGGTGGAGCAGCACAGATGTGAAAGGTCTGTGCCTTCGCGGGGGAGCAGAAGCCCCGTGGGTCCCGGCTGGGTGTCCAGGGCTGAGGGACAAGGCAGCCCTGCAAGCACGGCCTCCTGGCAGGCACTGGCACGCTGACCGCTCAGGGCTGGTTTATTTTTGACAGCCAGCTCGGCAGATATGACTCAGGGAGGAATTTGCCTACAAACCAACTATGTGCAATAACAAGATGCCATTTTCAGAGTCATTTCTCTGACCCTCACCAGCGTTTCAAAACACATCTCAAATGCAATTGGCACCTCTGCACTGCCAATTTTAGAAACATTTTGCTTTGGAGGAAGGACTGGAGCACAGAGGTGATTATCCCTCCCCTCCTGGCAGCTTCAGGAGTTGTGTGACTTGCAGGGAATGTCAGAGATGAACAGCATGTAAAAGAGCTCCAGCAAGCGCTCTTTCCCAGAGCAGCGGGACGTGCCTCTGTCCTGCTCGTTTAGACTATAGAGGATCTTTGCCCCTTACAAGAGAAAAGACCCTGGCTGAGGTAGCTCAGACATCCATCTAACGTGCCCTGAGACAGTAGCACCGGCAATGGAGAGAGGGACTGATTCTGCTGTCAGCTGCGCAGGCAGGGAGCCAGCAGAGTCAATGGAAGTCGATGTTTACTTCTGTTACTCTGCCTCACATAGACACTGATAAATGTTATGAATTTTAAAAATTGAGATTCACATTAGTTTCCTTTAACTCATTTTAGATTTTCTGCTTAGCTTTATTAAGTGGCTTTTAAAAGCAGTTTAGCCTCTCCGTCTCTCACGGCGACAGCCCTGCCTCCGAGCCTGTCTCCTGCCGAGGTAAAACCAAGCCCTGGGTGCTGCAGGGAAGGAGGATGGCACTGGGGATGGAGCGGGATGGGAGCACCTTGGTAGAGCTCTACAGGGAGATGAAGGAGAGTGGTGCAAGGAGGTGTCAGCCCTGCCTTGGGGCTGGTTTAGGCAAAGGTGGCAGCTCCTTTCAGAGGCATGCATCACGAAGCATCTTGCAAAGCTGAAGACCCAGAGGTATTTCTACTCCCCTCAAATACAAGCAGAGGAATATTAATGCAGGGGTTTTGTTTTCTCTTTCCCGGAGGACCGTACAGATAGGCATGTCTAGGCACTTTCAGGTAACAGATCTTGCGCTGATATCCTGCATATTAGTGTAAATAAGGAGGAGCCCCAGTGGGGGGAACTTGGCATCCTCCTGATTTTTTGAGGCCTGATCCAGCTTTCCCTGAAGTCAGTGAGAAGATGCCAGCTAACTGCTCTTGGATCAGTCTCTGAATGCCTTGTTGTAATATCCATAAACTGCAGTAAAACAATACACATCTCCCCCGTTCCATCCTAAACTCTGCCTGCCACCTGCCATTTCATTTTTCATGACACAATTATAATTTTTAATAATGCCACTGCATTTTCTTGGCTAAAGAGCATCTGGAGACCCTGTCTGAAAGAAAAGCTTCCCCATCTCCTCTTCTCCACGCCTGCAGGTGTATCTGTATCATAGCAAGCCCTTCCTAAGCATCTCTTCAAAGACACTCACAGCTTCATCTCCTCTAATCTAGATGCACATTTGACATCACTAAATAATTATGCACTTACATAGTAAACTGGTGGCAGAAGATACACAAGTGGCAAATCTGTGTTCTGGTCGCTAAAACCACAGTAATCCTGCCTATTGTGTGAGGCAGCAGAGCCCTCCCCAGTTGCCTGGAAACTGAAGCAGGGGGAAAGCAGGCCCAGTATGGACAGAAGGACAATACTTTACTCCTTCAGGATTGTTTTCCAAGAGATGACACCACACAGCTGCAGGACTTGGACCAGGAGAGATAAAAGCCTGAGCTGCTATAGGCAACAAAAGGGGATCAAGTGCTCTGGGGTGGGGATCTATCTCCAGGGACATAACTCTCTTCCCCTATTGGCATTTCATTTTTTTAGCATTGATTATGACAGGAAGGGAGAGATGGAAAACTCATGTAATTCCCTGTCCTTGGGGTTTTGGCCTGGGGGAAGTTGATGCCATCTAATCTAATAAGGATGTGTTGCAGCCTGCACCATCTAAGCTCTCCTCTGATCCTTTGGGAGTCTTGTCTAAATGAAAAGTACAGAAAGGGATTAAAAGTCCCCTAAAAAAATAGATAAACAAACAAGAAAACCACTCAACTGACTTTTCTGCTTTCTTTTGAATGGCGACTGACCACATTGGGGTTCTCATGCTGCTTTGGGTGAGACTGCCCAGCAGCAGTGTGAGAGGATTAAGCTGCTGCCTTTACATCGGAGCAGGCTCTGGTCTGGGGGGTAAAGCAGGAGGTGGTACAGGGCTGACAACAGCGGGGATGGGATCAGCAGAGAGGGCTGAGAGCAGGTTTGCAGCAGATAGGTGCCCTCTCCATGCTGGAGCCATGCAATGGCTGATTCAGCACATTAAAGAAATGCTCTCAGCCCATTACGTGCACGTGTTGTTCCTGGTGCAATGTCACACAGGGGTGTGATAGTGCTGTGACATCCACTCAATTTAAGCTAAACCAGGCCTGGCATACACCTTTCACTAAGCTTAGCAAGCAGCAGAGTTGGCCAAAGCCAGAGGGTGTCCCAAGGGCCATGCATGGTGCAACCATGCCAGCCTTTACACCGCTCTTCACCTCCTGCTGCGTGGCACGTTCCCTCAGAGCCCACCTCTCGCGGGACAGGAGAAGAGTGTTGACCGCAAATGTGGACTGACATACCAGACAGCAGTGGCAGGTGGGAAAGGGATATATTACATCCCAAGAAGATGCATCTTCCCATTCAAATCAACTCACCAGCGCAGGTAGCCCCAGATCTGCAGGGAATAGCATTTAGATGGGGGATTTTATTCAGATGGCATCTGAAACTTATTTTTTCTTGCATTTAATTTTAATTAATTGTGCTGCCAAGGGTGAGCTAAAATGGCCTCAGTTTTTAATTTTTTCTCCCCAGAGTGGATGTCCTTAAACTCCTTCCTATAATGATATGGTTGTAGCTTGCAAAAAGCCAGTCCGCATTTATTATTCTGCCTCTTCCCTTGTCCCTTCTAATCCTAGAGAGAACATTGCAATGACTGCTGGTTAGAAAATTAGTTAAGTGAACTGTATACTGTATTCTCTTTTTGTATCGCTCCTTATTAGGGAGAAAAGATAATATAGTTCCCTCTCTCCCCTCCGCTCACCCTGCATTTCATCTAGAGCTCATGTAGGGAGCATTTCAGCTGACTCCCGCAGCCTGCTTGCAAAATGATGCACATCTCAAAGCCCTTAGGATAACTCCCGAATTTTGACGCAAAGCGCAGCAAGTAGTATCGTATGTGTGGAGAAAGATGGTGGTGAGATTTGCTACCGATGCACAGGTGCTAAAGAAACAAGCCTGAGTCTCTTCTGCACTAGGGAAGCAGCAGTCTATCCCCTGTCTCATATTTGAGGGTTGCCTTTGCAAACAGTCAGTATTTCAGGTGTTTGCAACACAGCGCTGCAGTTTCCCATACGGTTGGACTCCTCCAACTGAACATGCTCAATTTGGTGGGTCCAAAGCAGAGTAGTGCTGCGGAAGCGAGCTGCCCCATGTAGACAGTCCATGTATTCAAGAAAACCATGAAGTAAAGTTGCTGTCAGCCAGCTGCAGCCTGGCAGCATGATTTCTTGTCATCGAGGGAGCCCCCACCACCGAGGCCTCCTCCTCCAGGTGGCCCATACATCATGTTTGGAGATCAAAAATAAGAGAGTTCTGCAAATAGGGGCATGTACAAGGTAGATGACCTCTTTAGCAAAGCATGGACAAGACACCCAATAGCCTGGTTAAAAATACTGTCAAAATTAAACTGAGTCTGTAGCGGATAGAAAGCCAGAAATATCCTTGTAAAACATTATTGCTATATAGTTAATAGTGGGTTTTGCTTGTCCATATGGACCAGTTAAAGGAAGGATTTTCCCCCGAACTGAGACAATTTATTGCACAGGGGCAATTTTAAAAGAATATCTGACAAAGGGATAGATGAGCCTGTTATGAGAATAAACTCCCAGAGAACTAAAAGGACAGCCCCAAGGAAGGCCAACCTGATAAGAATGGAGAGCTATTAAACGAAGATACTCTTTGTACTCCAAATCCAAATATATCTCATGCAAGAGCAGAGCTTTCTAAAACAAATCCCTGTGACAGATGAAGGATTTAGGCACAGCCAGGTTGTCTGTTTAATGAATTCCCGGCATTTACCCCATCGAGGGAGGAGGACCCAAACACTGCTGTTCAGAACCTTTTTCGTGTGGATTAGACCAGACATGAATGACAGAAGACTAATTTTGCCTCGTTACCCTCCTTCACAGCTCATCTGTCCTACTTTTTACTTTTAAAGGAATGAGCAATTCAGAAAAACCTCCAATATTTATGGATGCTCTGGTTCTTTTAGGCTCACTGACTACGTGTGAGCCATGAGCCTAGTAACATATTTTAGGTAGCTATGTAATTCTTTGAATTCATGGGGAAAACCTTGACTTGGAAGCGAGGAAGATGGCTCAAAATGAAGTCTTACGCCCTTTCCTGTATCAGGCCACATCCTATCCTGCGGGGACCTTTTCTTCTGGAGATCCAGCTCCTTTCTAGTTCCCCCCTGAGTTAAGCCTGGACTGCCAAAAGGAGCTTTATGATCTGGTGGAAGAAGGCAGCTCAGTGGATTAGCTGGTACACCAGGGAAAAAAGAAAAGTACAGATCAGTCCAATAGGATGCCATCTGGATTGCACAGGGTGTCAGCCACCTTTCAGGGGGTAACAAGCTGAAATCCTATGTGCTATGCGATTTTCAGTCATTTCTTTCTTTGATTTTATTTTGAAAGTGGGTACTGAAGCACTGCACGTGGAGCATTTCACAGCTGAGCTCTGCTCACCATAAATGCCTGGCCTGGTGGCTAACTCCAAAGAGTTTGTAAGGAACAAGAGTCAGAGGCATTTTTTTAGGATTTATTTAATGAACTAATCCACCTGGCAGTTGAAAGAAAAGCCCTTTTATCTGAACACAAAGTTGAAGCCCTCTATGCCTCTGTCTCTAGAAGCAGCCACCAGATGATGCTGGGTGTTTGTACGCAGCCTTGCTCCCTGAGCTGTCCTTCTGGCCTGGCTGTGCAAAAGACACTCCAAAGAGAGAGATGTGGCCTGACAGCCATAAGAAATGCTGAAGTCTAGAATGAAAAAGTCTCCATGAGTACTCACTATTGTGCAGCCCAGACTTCCCCAGCAATTTCCATTACAAAGGGATGCCCTTCAGCTCTCACCCTGCAGCCCTGGGAGACTGACATCCCACCGCAAGTGGCTTCCACAGGAGCTGGCAGGAATGAATGATGAACTTTACTGCTTGCTGGATACCAAATTCCCACCCTCCAGGGACCGCACCTCATGCAATGACCACCTGGAAGGAGACAAACTGCTCCAGAAGGGTTAGGTTTCCCTTAGCTCCTGTGTTCTATAAGAAGATCTCTGTGGACCTCTCTGATAGATCCCTGTGTCTTAACTGGCTTTAAACACCTATTTTTGGCACCTGAGTCTCCCCCCAAGAATCAATGGTGAATAAATAAATCTCCCCTTAGGATTCACAAAGGCAAAATACATTGGGCAATGTACTGGGCTAAATCCAAATCCAGATGAGATTTGCCTTAGGAGCAAATCTAAGCTGTGTGTCTTCATCCTTGACTTTGTTTCCTTTCCCTTGGCACTTAGCAATCGTCTTTCCCAGGCTGCATAGCACAAGCGATGCTTGGGACTAGGCGTTAGCAACCATCCAAGTGAAGAGTTACTTTAAACCCAGACTGACTTTCTGACTTCTCCTCCTGTTCTCCCGAGCCACCAGCTATGGAAATTTTTCATCTCTGATAAAGCAGATTAGCTACTGGAAATGTCAGAGAGAGGCTACAGATGGCTGCACTGTGGGGAAATATTTCCTTGCTAGCCCTGCAAAGCCGCTGAACGCCGGACCCCAAGAGAGATGCTCCACAGTCCATTGCATAAAGTGACTTGGCCTGTGAGGCTGTTAATGCAGAAACACCCCAATGTGCTCTGTTCAGTGAAGTTCGCTAACAGCAGCGAGTCAAACCTACAGACAGCTTCGTGGAGGGGAGGCGGGGTGGGTTTTTTTCTTTTTCCTACTTCCATTTCTTTCTTCTTTAATTTTGGTAATGGATCAGAGTCAAATGAACAACATCTGGCAATTAGCACATCCTTTGCCTGGCTCCAATCTGCCACTAAATTCTGAGTGTTTGCCTTTATTTTTAAATGGGTGGCTGTCAGAGAGAATTAAATGGTGCCTAAAGAAGCACACAGACATTATAATTAAAGGCACGCCAACCTTGACAGGTAGCTGGGAGTGGAGTTCAGAATTTCAACTTTTCATGGGAAAGGGGGCCGTCGGCACGCGCATGTGCTCTTAAACTCCATGTGTTTCCTCCAGCTGATCTATCCCCAGGTGCTTTTTATACACCCGTACTTGCAATTAATTGTCTCTTTGTCTGCTCCATTTCAGCAGACATTCAGCCCAGTATTGTGAAAAGAAGCATACTTTAAATCTAGGAATAAAACTGGAATCCATTAGCTGTGATTGCACGTGCTTCTGTGGGGCTTTGCTGTTAACAAGGATAGAAATGATTTAATGGAAAACAGAACAGGGAGCATAAACCTGCTGGCACATGGAGCATTCTGAAACCATGTAGTCTGTAATCCAAGGCAAGCGTCTTCTAGCGAGGACTGAAGTGTCTCATGCTCTGGGCACTTTCCTGACAGGCCATAATATTAAAATCATGGTCTTTGGCCAGCTCCATGATTTCTCATTCTGCTCCTTCTAACTCAAACAGGGCCAAATCTTGGCTCCTTTCAGAGTTGACCCATCCAATTCACAAGCTCAGCTGACTCTTTTCGGGAATAAAGATAACATGCAAAGTGGGTTCATCTGCAACCTGCTCAGCTTTGACCCCAGTGCTGAATGGAGGACAAGCACCATGTCAATAGGGTCTAGCCTGGCCTCACACCCTTGTTCAAAGGATTTCAGGCTCTGAGGCTGCCAGGTCAGCATCTTTCCAGTCTTTGGCTTATGGCTGTAGTTGAAGTGCACATAAGTTGGCAGGCAATGGTCTTCTCTCAGTCTTGGGGCTGGTACTAGCTTTACAGAGGTGGGGAGAGCTGCCTCACTGATGGGAAGGGCTGTGCTGCCGTGGAGTTTCTGTGCTGTGTCACACTGCAAGTTTGGATATGACGCCAGGCAGCACCAGCTTGGAGAGTGCAGCCTCCCCACATCTTGCCTTCTAAATCCACACCTGCCACAGTCTTTGGTCTCTTGGTGGTTTTACCTGCTGTCTGTAGATTTAAGTTGGACAGTATTTACCAGATCTAACAGCCATGCCGTCCCATCTGGGGTGGCCTCAGTAAGGTGATGGTGACAATTTGGATCTTATATTTTCAAGCAAAGATTTAAACAAACTCACTCGATTGGTTCTTATGTTACCTTCACAGGACTTGCTTTGCTGACTCAGCTTCCTGAGATGATCGTATCCCATTAGAATTTAACAGCAAGCTTGTGAGTTTGCTTCCAGACGCCCCGCCAGCCAGGGTCATTGCCTGCCCACCTTGGAAATCTAAGGTGAATTTGATGTAACTTCAGATAGCATCCTAGGGAAGAAGGAAGCAGAGAGAAGGAGTTAAGAGAGAAGGAAGGAGTAACACAGGCATAGTAAAACAACCATAACACCAATGATCATTTGGAGTTTGTTTCAAAATCCCCTACTTGTGAGTGCTAGTGATGCTTTAACACTCAACAGCCTCACCTGACAAAGGCAAGGAATCATACATTCATCCACTGCGCTTGTGCATCCAGTCCA
Source organism: Rhinoptilus africanus (assembly GCA_013400135.1). Classification (NCBI taxonomy): domain Eukaryota; kingdom Metazoa; phylum Chordata; class Aves; order Charadriiformes; family Glareolidae; genus Rhinoptilus; species Rhinoptilus africanus. The sequence goes on from VXBO01011952.1 coordinate 1,206,780, forward strand.
GCATCCTTGTGCCACCTCCCTGCTGCAAGGAGGTGGTAGGATGTCCCACTGGGTGGTAGGATGTCCCACTGGTCCGAGCTCACCTGACACATCAGCGTGACAGGATGAGCCTGCCTGACCTGGGGCAGTCAGGAAGCTGTGATGGATAGCTTTGGCACTTGTAACACTGAGGACTCAAAGTTATTTTGTGGAACTGTGCTAGGGATTAACCTCCCTCCCCATCTTCTTGCTGCAAAAATGTCTGTAGATGAAAAATGACTGAAGGAAAGTAAATCGGGGCGGGGGGGGGGAACACTAGAGGGGTGGTACTTCTCTCTCTCTCTGTCCTGCATCCTGTAGCTTCTTCCCTACCTTTCAGTAGCTTTCTTCCCTACCTTCCTACCCTAGCAACTCCCTACCTTTCTCACTCAGCTTCCGATATCTATCTCTTTCTTTTCACCTCCCCCTTCCCCTGCTCTCCTCCCCATTCCCTCTCCCTGTCTCTGATGGATGGAACCATTAGTGGAATCACTGTAAATAATGTGTAAAGTTAGAAGTTACAACAAGGTATCTCATTAAAGCAGCTTCACTCATCTTACTTCCCAATTAATGTTTAAGGCTTCGCTGGAATGCCGTGACAATATGTCACAGCATATCATTGTGGCAGGCGACAGGAAGTTAATAACCCACTGGCCCTTAAAGGAGCCTTTAATGTCAGCTGCAGAGGAGTAAATAACATTAG